>CP124716.1:45310000-45757500 GCA_031232105.1 Capsicum rhomboideum
AGTCTTGGAGACAGTATCGATAGCTAGTTGTTCCCCTTCTCCCCCTTGGTTATAATTTATTGGTTTTTAGGTTTGGGTTGCCTCCATTTGGGGCATGTAACAAATAATTTATTATTTTTATTTTTGTACTTTTAAGACGTTTTTCCTTCCCGCCCTCTTTAATAATAATAACCTTATCTTATAATATGTGTTGGATGGATTTTTATATTTTTATTGCTTCAAGAATAGGGTTGCTTTGCAATAATTGCAATATTGCTTTGCAGCGGTAAAAGATCTGCTACAGCGGTAGACTCCAGTAGCTCTGCCTTGATTTTTCCTTTACCCAATCTCAGGTTCTTTTTACACAACACTCTTTTTATGCATGCTTAAGTAGCATAATAATCTCTCTTTGTACTTCATATAAATTGAATTTGCAACTCATTTTTCCCCGAACCACAACCAACACAATTTCCATCAACCAAATTAGATAGTGCTACACGTTCATCAATCTTCTTACTTACTTAATTCACTATCCTAAAAAGATCTCCACCAACAGCCAGACATCTGGGTGGTTTATACGGGATCGGATAGGAGCCAAGTAGTATTCCAAATCATTAAGAGAAGAATTGTAGCTTAAGTCACAGAAATGTAGACACTCCCGGTCCTTACATCCACCGATCTTCTTGGTTACATACCATTCAACCACACACACACTCAACATCCATGTTTGAGAGGTTAACATCACAAGAAAGTTACCATTTACTACCATCCATGACAATACACATAACACATTTTAACACATTATTGCCTCATCACCATTACTTAATACCATATTGAACAAAACATAACAGTCCACTTCCTATGTTGCTTATTCACCACTATTCGTTGGGCGTCTTATCCCAACCTTTCCACGTTAAGATATACCAATTGGGACCAACTAGTACCAATTGTGACAATTGAGATACCAATTGGAATTGACTAGATACCAATTGAACTCAACCGGGAGATACGACATTGAGATGGCACGATAGGAAAGAAGAAGGTGAGATATATTCCTAGATGCCTTGTAGCTTTCTATCGATTTGATGTGGACATCAACTCACCAATCCATAGAATTCTACTCAACATTTACTCTTGTATTGGGAGACCACTAACCTGGGCTCTGATACCATTTTTGTCACGACCCAACCCACCAGATTGTGTCGGGAACCTACCTACACGTACACCAGATAGGATAATCCTAAATATCCTATGATTCGACCAGTGGAAAAGTTACTACGATGTACTCTTAGTCAATATAATATTCACCACATGAATAACTAATCAAGTTGAAATACGATTACTCATTTAATTATTTCTAAAACATGGTTTAGTTTATCAAATATGAAAAGTAAATGCGAAAAATAACTAAAAGTGACTCCCCAGAACCTAGCCAAAATCGGTACAAGAGCACTAGACAAGAAGTAGGGACATCCAGGACACAATATCCATGTTGAATAGAGAGGACAGAAGTTGTTGCTAAGTGATCGACATCGCTGTAATCGAAACTCCAACTAACCTGCACCATGGGTATATCCCCGATTGGAAATATAGTAAGTGTAGCATCAGTACAACTTCACATACTAGTAAGCATCATCATTCGACCAGGGTTAGAAACAAATAACATCAATAATAAATAGGGAGAAATCACAAAATCAACTATAATTTCGTTTTTTAAATTCCCAATTTAACACATCCTATTACCCGAAATTTAGCATCTCTGTGACCTACACTTAGCATCTCTGTGACCTCCACTTACCATATCTGTGACCTACCTATCATTTAATATTTTCGTATATCTTTGTGCTTTGACCACGTATTCCAACTTATAACTATCCTTCTAATACCGACTCATTTTTATGATAACTACAATTCCTTAGTCCACATCCTCCTGAGTTTATCAGTACTCATTATCACAAACATCACAATAACATATACCTTGAAAGTACAGATCCTACCAATCATATTCTATCATAACCAGTCCTCTCGGTGGGGAGGGGGCGCAAAATCTCATCTCCAACTCATCCCACCTAGGGGTCTAGCGTACCTTCGTGCCGTCTTTCACTACTTACCACACAAAGAACATGTATGGAAGTTAAAACAGAAATACATTCAAAACATATGCAAGAATGCATGTATACAAAATTTGTGCATCATTATCTCTCCGTATCTCATCACCAACAATATCATAATGTACCAGCGTGATACCTAACCCATAGCACAACATATCATTTTTGTATCGGCGTGGTACCCGACCTATATCACAACATATCATGCCAATGCATAGGAAAGTGTGCATGAAATCAATAAATTATAATTCATGCAAGAGATAAACACAATGCCTGTCCACAACCCAACTCGGGTCAATTCAGTCTATAGTTACATCAACCGTCTAATCCTTTAGTTCGATTACCTTAGTCTTCACTTGTATATCATAATCATACCTTACCTAACAACCTTTTGGGCTATTGTCACCAAGTTCACATTATTATGTACTTTCTCTCTAATCATGTCCCAACCTAAAGTTTTTCACATTACCTTCTAAACTCTGTAAATCATTGATCACAATAATATGACAAGCTACGCCAACACTGCAAACTGACTAACCTCAATACCTTTTTACTAACTATCTCATCTTCTAAACTCTGGAAAGCATTGATTATTGCTATTAAGACATTAGGATTTAAACATTTTCCCCTAACGCATTTCAAACATTTATAACATTTATATTTTAGTCGTGTAACCTTAAACTCCCTTTTTCACCCTTTCACACGAACTTATTAGACTTGCTAATATTCTCGAACCCTGGAGAATAATAACTACGCACATTCACCCAATAATTCCTATCCATCCCTTATTCCAAATCAAACATTAACATAATATGCAATAAATCATCATATTCCAGCCTAGCTAGGTTTTAAACAGGTCTGGCCATCCAACCCCATGACGGAAGGCCTTATGCATGATACTCCCGACATCACTATTAACGTTAAATGCTTCTAGCCCAAGTTTAGTTGCTACAAAAATAAACCTTATCTTACCTCTTAGAAGAAACATACTGCTACAGAGGGGAGTGAGTTGTCCCACGCATGCTAGACATATTCCTATGTTGTGTTTCCTTTGGGTGTTCCTCAAAACCCTTCTCATGAACCTTGGCCTTTGTCATGGTTGGAGGAGTAAGGTTTGTCAGGGTGTTTTTAGAGGAAGGGGGCAACCTAGGAAAATAATACAGAGAGGGTTTTAAAAATCTCTTAGCTAGGCTACTTCCTATTATCACTGCAACAAAACTTTTACCAGTGCAGTAGTTAACCGACCACTGCAGCGGTTACCGGCAGGCCGACCCAGTCCATTATTGGGTCTATTGTTCCAATTCCATTAGTCCCCCATTTTTCTTTCCAATTAAATTTTTGCCAAGTCAATTTGGGCCTATTATTAATCGTAAATTATTCTTGGGTTATTTTTACACATAATGACAGTTTGGGTCGTTACACATCCTATGGAGACTAATTTAGTTGGCAAACTTGGGTATATTTCATAGGAAAAATCTTTGTATGCCTTCTTATTCTCATGCCTGCTCTAAACCACAAGCATTTTCTTAGATCCAAAAGGACTTTCCTCACTCTTATATATACTCTATATCTATCAACATTTTTCTTAACATAAGTTTATTATGTGCACAACACTGTAAAACTTATAATTTTTATATCGAGGAAACTAAATTAAGAGGTGTAATGAGTTGTCAGGTCATGATGGCACCTACTATAACCGACCAGTAGGTAAGCCAAACCTTAGATCAGAATGTGGAGTAATTGGTTAATAAGAGAAAAGGAGATAAACAAAACTGAGTAAAAGTAAAAAGAGAACTAGATGAAAGAAAATTCCCTCAATGACCTGGTGTCAGTCGGTACAGGAGCCACTAGCATAAAAGGTATACTTGGTAAACATAATCTATCCAAATTCATCTCTGAAATACATAATAAAGGTCAGTCTAGCTAAAGATAGAGAGAAAAGGAACAACTCCAGACACCAGGAGCTCACCCTAAGTCTCTGATCCATGACATCTCCTCAAGATGCACAAGGTAGCAGAGAGATTCGTACTATGATCTGCAGGGTATAAAAGTATAGTATGAGTACCAAACACGTGGTACTCAGTAGGCATAGGTCGAATGACCTCCAAAGATAAATACAAGTATAAATACATCCAAGGTAAGGATATAGAGATAATAGATAAGTAGAGATAAACCACCATGTTCTACAAGTAACTAGAGCCGAAAGAGCTATACAATATGAATAGTTAGGGACGGAGGTAATATACAATGGTAGTAACAAAGGAAGAAGATAATATACAATAAGAGTAGATAAAGAAGAAAGGGATATATGATAGTACTAAATAGGTAGCCAAACACGAAGGTAAATGCTTGAGGGAGCTAGCCTAACATCATAAATATCTAGAGGATCATAAATAGATGAGGAGCTAACTTTACAACAATCAGAACATCTAACTTGAAATAAGAATTATCATTAGGTAGTCTAATAGCAAGACACATCATATCAAGGTAAAAGGAACTCCAAAGCGTACCTACAACATTGGGCAGAAATCCATAATTACCCTACCATGAACTAAGAAAATAATAACCAAACACATAATGCAAATGGATAAGCTCAGAGAAACAATAACCAAAATGAACCCCCATAAGCTTGGAAAGTACACAACAACAACCATAACCTAATAGACCCCCATAAGAACGATAGGTACAAACAACAAACAATAATAATGGTGATAGTAAATGCATATAAATGAATAAATGCAAAGTAAAATGCACTACTGCCATACCAACTGAGTGCCAGACCGGGGTGGAGATGATGGGGTCGGTCCATGGATTATTTTTTTTTCTTTTGTCGCATTTCGCTCAGACCGTACCAAGTATATACACCTATTTTAGAACACCGGCTCACAAGATAGGACCTATAGGGTATCCCTTCCTCCAGCACATAGTTCCAGACAAGGAGACCTATATGGGACTCGAGATATCCATATTTACTGCCTAGTCCCAAACTAGGACTTCTAATAATTATCTATAATCAATCCACTCCATGCCAGTATCGGAGATAATTAAGAATTCAATAAGTGCTCGGGATCGAATCGAGACTAAAAATGGTAGAGTAGTGTAGAAAGGGTTGGAATCTTCCGCAACCAAAATAAGTAAATAATGATAAATGAGTTGATCAAGAATGGATAAAAATCTGCCTTGGTCTAAGGTCCTAAAGTAAAGCATGTTAGTTTAAAAGACTGTCATCTAATAGTAAGGATGGTACTAGTTCTGTTTTAAAAACCAATTTTAAGTGTGAAAAGTGGGAATAAATCCCTTTTTAAAATAGTAGTAAAACAATATTTTTTCCTTGGAGTTGTACCACCAAAAAATATGTATAAATGTATGTACCCCATCACCAGTATCCTAACAATGAAAATGTAAGCGTCTAAGCATCTATAAAGAGAGCCACAACACTTTTAGAGCACAGAAAACTAACCTGGTATCTAATTGGTCTCGTAACCAAGGCCTTGGGCCCACCAATATACCAAACAAGGTAAATATATGTACAAAGCAAGGAAGGAAGTGAAGGTAATAAAAGGAAGTATAATACTAAGAATCATGCAAGCAACAACGACTTTATATAAGGATATTACCTCAAATCTCCACTAAGGATTATTGATGCCAACCTAAGGTTATAGCTGGTAAACAAGATTCCTTACCCTAATTTGAGATGTAGATGTAAAAAGATAAATATATAAGCTAAGGGTCAATCCCAAGCGGACCATACAATACTAAAGAAGTCTAAGGTCCACGTACTATTAAAAAGTGCACTATACTATAGTATTTATCGTAAAGGACTGCTATACTAGCTATAGTACCCCGAGTAATCGATTCTAAGGCAAGCGACTACCTAAACTAAGGATTTCGAAATAGGTTTCTAGTCTAAGACTCCCAACAAAAGCTAAGAATACAGTAAAGAAGAAATAACCTAAAACCTATCATATTGACCCCTATCCCATAGGCAATGTATACAATATACCATCTCATAGAGCAAAGTAGACTGTTGTCTACCTGGATGATGAACTACAGTCTGGAACCATCCACCATAAACAAAAACTATACTTAAATATGAGTAAAATGAGACCCATATTGTAATATAAAACTTTAGTCCAAAAATTAGGTCAAAATTAGCGTCCGCATTCCGAAATTCAGAAATTGAATTCATCCTTAGGTCCCTCAAAGGACAAGGAACTCATTCTAAAAAATTGAACATGACTGGGGTTCAAATTGGAGCTCAAATTAGCCCAAAAAGTAGCAAGAATCAAAGACCTAACTAGAGATTTAAAGGATTTAAGAATGGAATTACACACAATAATTTTTGAAAAATGACCAAAGGACATTAAAAAAGCATACCGTAGCTTAATATACTAATTTTCCATGCTTTCCCAAGCTTACAAGGTCCAATAATGGTGAAAGGGTCAAGAAATAATGGAGGAAAATGAAGTGAGGGAGTATGTATACTCAGCAAATGCCACTTAAGCAGACCCCTTATAATGGTAAAATTTTGCATAAGCAACCAAACTATCGCTTATGGACCATCGCTTAAGTAACACCTCAGGCACCAAATGCACCAGCACTGTTGAAGACTTGTAATTTTTTTCCGATTGGGTCCTCGAGATTTGTTTGGAACCTGGTGAATGCAAACAAAATATGCTACCTATTTCCACCAAATTGTTAAAATGTTTTGAAATTTCCAGCGGAGGTTATTTCAACAAAAAGTGGACCCTACACCTACTTCTTCCATTTTAACTAATTCCACCCAATTGCCCAAATCAAGCCAGGAATCCTTGGGACTCAAACCAAAGGTCCCCCAAGACTAAAAATCATGTTTTGGAGATGACAGAAATATCAGAATTTCCATTCGAGGCTATTCACAAGAAGTTTTGGCTGAAGACCAATTTCTTAACTTCAAAAGCTCTAAAATAGAGAAATGGGCATAAAATCCAAACAAACTGCTCGATAATCGAGCCACTGGTCCTAGCAAGTCATAAATGACTTGGGGCAGCTATAGAAAAGCTTGAGACATGGAAAATGTACAAAAATAATGAAACTGATCTGGAGGTCATTACAATGTATTTCTGGAGGGTCATTTCAACATCTTCTACTAAAAGGACTTTTATCCTCGAAAGTCAACGTGCAGAAAGAGGTTGAAAGTGTAAAAATATGAGGGTACTGGGTCTACATTCCCCACAAGGCTCTCCAAAAAACCTTTTTGACCAAACAATACCTTCACAAAGCCTAATCTAGAGGAATCCCATCAATTTGAACTTCCTTACTCCACTACTTAAAATAACCACTCATCTCGAAAACCCAACTAGCCTCTAACCAAATCAAGCTCAAATAAAGTATGTAAGACCCAAATCCAAGTATCCCGACATCACATCGATACAAATAATACTAAGCAAATACTCGACTAGGCTAAAGACAACCCAATGCATGAACCATATAGCCAATTGTAAACTTTAAATCTAACATTCTCTTGTCTTTCCAAACCTGATGTTTACGCTAAACTACACAAAATATCTCTTACATCATTTGAGTCCTGCCTACATAATCACATGTCAACTAACCTCAAAAGAATAAAGTTGACCTGCAGAAAATCCTCACAGACTATCATATGAATAATGTGTCATAAGATTCCACCTGAATACCCCAAAAAGGTGATGAATAATGTTTGTCATCTTTGCCAAAGCCAATAGCTGGTCCCGATGACCCTCGATACCAATAACATAAGTCTAAAGTACTGCCTCTAGAACTCAAACAAGTCACTCTAGTTGAATATCGATCAAAGGGTGAAAAGCCACTCTAAACTCAACTCGAATACCCCTCTCTAATTGAGTACACTTTCAAAAAACCCAATATAACTGAGAAAAAAAGTCAGAAGTAGTAGAAACCTAACATCACGTGTAGTGGACCATCCCTCAAACATCTATCTAAGTCAAGAGAGAAAACATAACGAGTAGGTAGTGAGTAAGCCTAGTCACTTTATCGACGATGCCCCAATTACATCAAAGCTTAAAACATAGGTTGCAAACAAGTCATGCAATCCATATCTATAGGCTTACCACCAGAGCTGAACCACTCGGCCTCAATTGCCCAAACTGATCTCGCTGACGAACAAATATCCAAATACAAAATCTAACACAACTCTCAATCCCTCATCCAAAAGAGTCAAAATACTGCTAGAGCTAAAATTCCTTGAGAACATCATAAACCCAAGCCAAGCTCACTTCAAACCAAGCATATACCGAATGGTTCCCACAAGGGTTGAAACTAAGATGTTGTCAAAGAATGCTATCACAAATGGGTAAAAACACAGTTAAACACATGAGCAATCAAATTTGCACCTGCTGAGGGGAACAACACACCAAGGTATAACTAAGAACTTACCGGGACTATAAAGAGTCTTAATGATAGCCAAAATTTTGAGCAACTTAGCAAACACAGTCATAACTTAAATTTGGTTGAATAGATACTCAATACATGGAAATAAATACTCAGCCCAAATAGGTATTCTTTTTGGTTGCGGACATCTGATGCATAAGTTTATACAACCATCCTTCTTTTTCATGCACCAATCAAAAACATCTAGCAAAGTCACACTAGGACAAATAAATTAAATAATGAGAATCTACCAAACCCATTAATTTCAACCTCCCTCAACTCAATTGAGCCATGAATGTCATTACAGAAGGAAATAAGTACCCAATTTAACATCAATACTGAAGACAAAGGCCACTATTAGGTGATAAACTAGATAAATTGAAAGAATAAACCTCGACTTAACAACCTTAGGAAATGACCATAGGAAAGGATTGTAAACGCTAGAACTACAAAATAACCACCAAAGACTAAACCTTTCGTTACACAACCCTCTCAGCAATCAACCTCTTACCTTACTAATAGAAAAAAGCCAATCAACCAAGGTAGCCGTCTAAACCAAATAGAAAAAGAATCATATGAAAAGATATACTAACCAGATAACGCTAATCAAGCAGTCTACCAAATTAGGGTCAACAACTATTAAAGTAATAACAATAGTAATAGCACACAATATAAGTGGAATGAAAGGAAAACAAACAGCCTAATTCCAAAATCACATCGCAAGCCACTAAGTAAACTATCAAGATATTAACTCTACCGCTACACTCTAAGGAAACCACAAAATTGATCTACTCGATCCACTAATAAAAACAAATCATCTACAGGGGTAATTATATATGCATAACCTAGACAAAATGGTTCACAAGAACAATACAATAATAGTGGAGTAGGTTAAAAAATGGATATGAAAACCCCAAATCAAACAACATATAAAACTAAGGGATAACAAATTAGAATTACACCTACGATAGCCTACCTAAATAAACACATAGCTTATTGTGTACGACCCTGAACTAAGTCATTGTATGACCACATGTAATATCCAGGGCACCACCTCTGATAGGAGGTTCCACATCCCTAAGAGACTAGTTTGGTTGTACTGACTACTCAATAATCCCACGTTAGGGATATTCCCTTCTAAAATGATCACTTTCCCCACAATTATAACAAACCTTAGAAAGTCTAGTCTGGCGATGAATACGTGCTGACACTGACTGACTAACCAACTCAAGCCTGGGGAACTCCCTAGACCAATGACCAACCTCTCCATAATTATAACATGCCCCAAAAACTCTTTGATGTGATGTACCTGCTAAGCTAGAGTTGCTGCCAAGGCCTGAAGACCCAGATTATGAACCATGAAATGCCTGACCAGAACTTTGTCCATAATGACCACCATGAAATATTTGAAAATCAACTATAATTTATGGTACTACTTGTACAGACCTGGTAGGCTAAAAGTGATGTTGACCTCTACTGGGATGATCCCTTCCTTGGGATGGAATACCACTAAAACTATACTAATAGCAAGGCCTCTTACGGCTACCTCTATATGTATTAATACATGACCATTCTATAGTCCTCACATGATTAAGAACTTGGAGAAAGGTAGACTTAGCTACTATCAAATGCTCCGACTCCAAAAGGGATGGTAAAGAAAATCCTCTGATAAACCTCCATACCATCTCATGCTCTGTAGGAAAGATCGTTGAGGTATGTCTGGCCCACTCAAAAAAACCTATCTCCTACTCTAAAACTTATAAGGAACCCTACTGAATACCTACAAACCCAACCCTAGCACGAAGACCACTAGATGTACCGACCACCACCCCTACTTAAGGCATATCCTTGAAATAGGTCAAAGTCCCTAAGATGGTATCCTGAATAATCGAGGTGTTCACAAACCCTGCCAGGGCTTGAGCTAGACCCAGACCCTCTACCTAACACTGAAGATCCCTAATATCAAGCTCTGACTCCCTAGTCTTACCCTGAACTGGGACTCTAGTAACAAGTGTAGAAGTCCCGTCCGTGTCTATCAATAACCTCATGCTATCCATCTGATAAGGAGCAGAGTCAAAAGAAGTACTTAAAAGTTGATAGAAGTAAGGATACACAATGAAGAATCAAGAAATGGAATTTCCTAAGAATGCCCTATAGCCTCCCGAAGATAGGATACGGATGTTATCCTACTGATCCGCAGGACTCTACTAGGCATTTTGCTCTTGTACCAATTACATTGGTGAACCTATGCTGTGATACCAAATTTTCATGATCCAATATCTTACGTCATGATGTCACCTACTATAACACACCAACAGGTAAGAAACCCTTAGCTTAGAATGGCGAGTAACGGGTTAATAATAGAAAGTGAGATAACTAAAACTAAATAAAAGGAGAAAGAAAACTAGAGGAAAGAAAATATCCCCCAATACCTAGTGTCAATCGATAATGAAACTACTAGCATAATATAATTACTAGGTAAGCAAAATATATATAGAACTTTCTCTGAAATATTAAATAAAGATCAGTCGAGCTAAAGATAGCGGGAGAAGGATTAACTATAATGACCCTCCAGGTCATTTTTTACTTCAGCACATTATCTCAGCATTTAGATCTTTCCCATAGCTACCCCAAGTGATTTATGACTTGCTGGAACTGACACCGGATAGTTCATTTGGTTTTTAGAGCCATTTTTCTATTTTTAAATTGGTGCTTTTCAAATTTGGCTACTAGGACAAAACATTAGGTAGACGTCCTCGTATGCAAATTGTTATAGTTCCATTAGCTCTGAAAATTGATTTTAGGTTAAGGGGATCTTTTGTTCGGGTCCTGAGGCATTCGAACTCATTTTGGGCTACTCAGTAGAAATTGACTAAAACAGTCATTTGGGTGTGGGCCCATATTTCATCAAAACAACTCAGATGGAAATTTTGATTGTGTCACTGAGTCTGGAATATCAAATTTTATTGGGTAGCAAAGTTCATTTGAATTCATGGGATTTCAAATGAATCTCGAGGGTCCGATCGAAAACTTAGCAACTAAGTTTAGCTGATGCAACATCAGCTGGTACAGGTCAAGAATGGCCTTCGCTTTCATGAGGCATTGGCCGCATTCATGAAGGCCAAGCCATTAGTCCATCACGATTGTGATCCGAACTTTGCATTCGCGAAGGATAGGCCGACCTGGCTGGCTCAGCTTTATCTTTCATATTTCCAGTTGACCAGCCGCATTTGTGAAGGGTCTTTCTGGTCCAGGGTCGCGTTCTTGGCGGGGTCCCCGCATTCTAGATTAAGGAACCCCTAGTAGTATAAATAAAATCCAAAACCAATTTTTTTCATTTTCCAGAAGTCCCAAACATCAGTAAATGCCCTAAAGAGCGAAAAGAGAGAGAGGTTCAATACGTGGGTGTTCAGGGTGAGTTGGAGAGTGTGTGGTAACATTTCCTCATCAAATATTATCGTAAGTTTTCATTAATTTATTGGTAAATTCCCCGTTTTAAAGTTATAACCATAGTTCATTGATGGGTTGATTTTGAATGTTATTGTGCTCAGGATTTATCCATTGTTGATGGTAAATGATCCTTAAGCCTTGAGGGATGTTTTGACGATTTCAAACTTGTGATTTCATAAGGGGGCTCCACATGGGATTTTCAACTCAATTTTGTACCAGACGCATTTATGTGTAATGTGGATATTGTTATTCTCATATTGATGAGTAGATTGTTATTTCTGATTGTATGGCATCGTGCAGAGGTTTTTTGGAAGGGAATGGTCCCATTTTACCAGAATTTATTGAGCTTTCTTCGGCATCCAGGTAGGTTAGGCTTACCCTATTTATAAATTGAGCTTAATTATTGTATTAGTATGATATTATGCTAGTTTTGGGTTGGAATTTATGGTGGGTTTCTTAGTTAGTAAAAGTTGGATTATTTGGCCGATTTGAGGGCTATTTCGGAGGTAGAATCGACCCATTTACCCTTTTCTTAGGTAAATTAATTCTTTGGGTTTGTGATATATCACTTAGCTCCTTGTAGACATAGGAGGCCTTCTTTCGCGACATTATTCTTAATCTTGAGCATTATACTACATAGCATATACCTAGTTTGGGGCTCGATTAATGATCTGATTTATGGTGTTCAAAGACCGGTTCGAGTCTAGCATATTCTATTTATTTATGGGATTTAAAGACCAATCCGAGTCCAGTATATTCTATTGATTTATGGAATTTAAAGATCAGTTCGACTCCAGTATTTTGGACGTTTAGTTCCTAGCCAACTTGTTGGTTTGACTCTATATTTCAGACTCCAGGAGGATCCTTGCAAGTGTTTTGTCTAGGTATACCTTATTTGAGCAGATTCGAAATTGTCAGTTAGAGGACAGTAGACTTTGTGACATCTGTGATCAGGTTGTGAGGGGTGAGTCCATTCGTCTACCCTAGATTCAGTGGGCATTCTAAGGTTCGATTGTTGTATTTTTATTCCAAGGGCTGGAGAATTGATTCAGTTGATATTGCGGGAGGCTCATAGCTTCAGATATTTTATTTGCCCCAGGACAACCAAGATGTATAGAGATTTGAGGCAGCTGTACTGGTAGAGTGGCATGAAGAGAGATTTGGGTGACTTTATAGCTTGTTTCCTTGTTGTTAGAAGGTAAAGGCCGAGCATTAGCAACCAGGTGGATTGCTTCAGAGGCTACCCATTCTTAAGTGGAAGTGGGAACAAATTACTATGAACTTTGTGACTGGTCTACCTCGTTCTTTGCATCATTCTGACAGTATTTTGGTCATCGTAGATAGGTTGACCAAGTCGGCTTATTTTATCCTAATTTAGATTTCTTTTAGTGCCGAGAGGTTAGCTCGTATCTACATTCGAGAGATAGTTCACCTTCATGGAGTACCCATGTCCATTATTTATGATAGAGGCTCAGTGTTTACTTTTAGCTTCTGAAGGACTTTTCAGGAGGAGTTGGGTACTTAGGTTGATCTTAGCACCGTATTCCATCCTCAGACTGATGGTCAGTCATAGCAGACTATGCAGGTTCTTGAGGATATTCTCTGCGAGTGTGTGATGGACTTTGGACGTCAGTGGGAGCAGCACTTAGCCTTAGCAGAGTTTTCTTATAATAATAATAGTTACCATTCTAGCATTGAGATGGCACCATTTGAGGCATTATATGGTAGGCGTTGTTAGTCTTCGATTGGCTAGTTTGAGACTTCAGAGATTAGCCCCGTGGCACTGACTTGCTTCGTGAGTCCTTGGATAAGGTGCGGGTGATTCAGGATAGGTTGAGGGCATCTCAGAGTAGGCAGAAGAGTTATATTGATCGTAGACTTTGTACCTTGAGATTTGGGGTTAGTGATCGAGTTTTCCTCCGAGTATCACCCATGAAGGGCGTGATGAGGTTCGGGATTAAGGGTAAGCTCATCCCCCCGGTATGTTGGTCCATTCGAGATACTTCAGATAGTTGGAGAGGTAGCGTATGAGTTGGCCTTGCCCCAAGATTTCTCAACTGTTTATCCCATTTTCCATGTCTTTATGTTGCTATGTTACATCCCGAATAAATCACACGTGCTTCATTGGGACTCGATTTATTTGGATGAGAGGTTGACATTCGTAGAGGAACCAATCCTTATTTTAGCCAAGAATTTCAGTTGGTTACGCTCTAGAGAGATTCCAGTAGTTAAGGTCCAGTGGATGCACCATCTAGTTGAGGAGGCTACCTGGGAGGTCGAGAGTGAGATGCAGACCCAGTATCCCCAACTGTTCAAGCCTTCAGGTACTTCTTGATCTTTTTCTTTCGCAGATGAAAGTTTTTTAGTAGTGGATGTTGTAATGACCCTCCAGGTCATTTTCTACTTTTCCATATTATCTCAGCATTTATAGCTTACGTATACCTTCCCTAAGTCATTTACGACTTGCTGGAACTGATAGTTCCGTTAACGGGCAGTTCGTTTGGTTTTTAGAGCCATTTCCTTATTTTTAAATTGGCGTATTTCAAATTTGGCTTACGGTCCTAAATATCAGGTAGATGGCCTGGTATGCCAATTCAGATAGTTCTATCAGCTCCGAAACATTGATTTTAGGTCAGAGGGACCTTTGGTTCGGCTCCCGAGGCTTCCAAATTTGTTTTGGGCTATTGAGTAGAAATTGACAAAAATGGTAATTTGGGTGTGGGACCCATATTTAATCTAAATGACCCCCTATGGAAATTTTGATTGCTCCGTTGAGTTTGAAATGTCAAGTCTGATAGGGTATCATAGTTCATTTACGTTCACGAGATTCCAAATGAATCTTGAGGGTCCAATCAAAAACTTGGCAATTGCCAAGTTTAGCTAATGCAACATCAGCTGGTGCAGGCCAGGAATGGCCTTCGCGTTCACAAGTCCTTGGCTGCGTTCGTGAAGGCCAAGCCTTTAGGCCATTGCATTCGACATCTGGCCTTAGCATTAGTAATGGGTAAGACAGTCTGGCCGACTCATCTTTGTCCTTCGCATTCGTGGTAGACCGGCCGCATTCGCGAAGGGTCCTTCTGGTCCAGAGTCGCGTTCACGGCAGGGTCTCCGTTTTCACGATGAAGGGACCCCTAGCAGTATAAATACATGCCAAAACCAATTTTCTTCATTTTCTAGAAGTCTCAAACAAGATTAAATGCCTTATAAAGCTAAGAGATTGAGAGGGTCGATACGTGGGTGTTCGGGGTGAGTTGGAGAGTGCGTGGGAACATTTTCTCATCAAATATTATCGTAAGTTTTCATTAATTTATCGGTAAATTCCCCGTTTTAAAGTTATAACCCTAGTTCATTGATGGGTTGATTTTGAATGTTATTGTGCTCAAAATTTATCCCTTGTTAAAGGTAAATGATCCTTGAGCCTTGAGGTACGTTTTGACGGTTTCAAACTTGTTATTTCGTAAGCGGGCCCCACATTGGGATTTTCAACTT
This sequence comes from Capsicum rhomboideum, assembly GCA_031232105.1. Lineage (NCBI taxonomy): Eukaryota > Viridiplantae > Streptophyta > Magnoliopsida > Solanales > Solanaceae > Capsicum > Capsicum rhomboideum. The sequence goes on from CP124716.1 coordinate 45,325,435, forward strand.
AATTTTGGACCCGATGCATTTATATGCAATGTGGGTATTAATATTCACGTATTGATGAGTAGATTGTTATTTTTGATAGTATGGCATCGTGAAGAGGCTTCTCGGAAGGGAAAGACCCTACTTTAGCGGACTTTATTGAGCTTTCTTTGGCGTCCAGGTAGGCTATCCTTACCCTACTTATAGATTGCAATTAATTATGGTATTAGTATGATATTATGCTAGTTTTGGGTTGGAATTTACAGTTGGTTGCTTAGTTAGTAAAAGATGGATTATTTAACCGATTTGATGGCCGTTTCGGAGGTATAATTGACCCATTTACCCTTCCCTTAGGTAAATTGATGCTTTGGGGGTTGTGATATCGTACATAGCTCCTTGTAGATTTTGGAGGCCTTCTTTTGCGACATTATCCTTAATCTTTAGCCTTAGACTACATAGTATATACCTAGTTCGGGCCTTAGTTAATAATCTAATTTATGGCATTTAAAGACTGGTTCGAGTCTGAAATATTCTATTAATTTATGGCATTTAAAGACTGATTCGAGTCCGGCATATTCTATCAATTTATGGCATTTAAAGACCGGTTCGAGTCCGACATATTCTAATGATTTATGGTATTTAAAGATAGTTCTGGCGTACTCTATCTATTTATGGAACTAAATTGCTGATTCGAGTCTGGCAAATATAGTGAGTTATGAGGAGGGAAATTCGGTTCAAGTCTTGTGTTTATGGGTTATTTCATGGTATTATGGTACCGGTTTGAGTCCGGTGAATTGTGGTACGAAAGGATTCATTAGTATGGTAGTGGCATATTCCTTGATTGCATCCATCGGGCTTATGGGGGTTCGTTAGGATTAGTCTTCTCTTGTTTATACCCTCTTGGCTTATGGACAACTAGTTGGGTTGTAGTAGCTACTTTAATTTTGGTATTGCGTGTTTCTTTATTTATTTACCTATGTCAAAGCATGTTCTCAGGTTTTCCCCTCTCCCTTGACTTATTTTACATCCTCGCATTTTATTATACTTTTCTTATGATTTAGCTCAGTAGGCTGATGATGTCTACTAAGTACCCGTTGTTTTAATACTCATACTACACTTCTGTTTCTTTTTTGGTGCAGATCCAAGTACTAGCCGACTTCGTTGACATTCCAGCCAGCTTGCTTATTGGATCCGTAGATAGGGTGAGCTTTCAAAGTAGGAGTTGATCCCCTCTCCTTCCCCTATTTTGGACAGTATATCATTTCGAGACTACATGTGTATTAATACTATTAATACTCTTATTCTTTTGCTTGTGTCTCTTGTACCGTCCTTACCAGGTCGTGGGATTCCTTTTGTTCTTCTTCCTCTTTTATTTAGTCTTATAGTTATGGGCCGAATTTGTGTTCTTTCGTATTCTTCCGCCATTGCACTCGTTACTTGTCGTTCCGGGCTAAGGCTTGACTTACCTACTGGTGAGACATAGTAGGTGCCATTCCAGAAATTAGATCATGACATCAACTCTAGATGCCAGAATCTCGCCCTAAGTTTCTGATCCATGACAGCTCTGCACGATGCACAAGGTAGTGGTGAGAACTCGTACTATGATCTATAGGGTACAGAAGGGTAGTATGAGTTTGAATTACGCGGTACTCAGTAGGCGTAGGCCGACTGAGCTCCAAAAATAAATGTAAGTACAAATACACATAAGGCAAGAATATACATTACAGACAACTAGCTAAGAAATGAAATACAATAAGGATAATAGATAAGTAGAGATAAATTGCCATATTCTACAAGTAACTAGGGTAGAAAGAGTTATATAATATGAATAGTTAGGAACGAATGTGATATATAATGGTAGTAACAAAGGAAGAAGGAAATATACAATAAGAGTAGCTAAAGAAGAAAGGGATATATGACAATACTAAAAAGGTGGCAAAATATGAAGGTACTAACCTGAGGGAGCTAGCTTAACATACTAAATATCACGTGGATCATAAGCAGAAGGAGAATTAGCTTTAGCACAATCAGCACATCTAACCCAAAATAAGAATGATCATAAGGTAGTCTAATAACAAGGCTCATCATATCAAGGTAAAAAGTAACTTCGAAGCGTACCTATAACTTCGTGTACAAATCCATAATCATCCTACCACGAACTAAGAAAACAATAACCAAACACGTAATGCAAATGGATAAGACTAGACAAAAAATAATCTAACTGAACCCCCATAAACCCAAAAGGTACACAACAACAAACATAACCTAACCAACCTCTCATAAGATCGGTAGGTACAAAGAACAAAACATTATACTGGTGATAGGTAATGCATATGAATGAATAATGCAAACTAAATACAATATTGCCATACCAATTGAGTGCCATATTATACCAAGTATATACACCTCTTTCGGCTCGTCGTCTTGTAAGGTAGGACGGACCTATGGGGTATCCCCTACACCGACACGTGGTTCCTAGATAGAGGGACCCATCGGGTACTAAGGATATCCATACATACTTCTTGATCCCAAACTAGGACTTCCAATAATCATTCATAATCAATTTTCTCCATGCTAGTACCAAAGATAAGTAAGAATGTAATAAGTGCTTGGAATCAAACCAAGACTAAAAATGATTGAGTAGTGTACAAAGGGTCGTAATCTTCCTCGACCAAAAGAAGTAAATAATGATAAATTAGTAGATCGATAATAGACCAGAATCTGCCTTGATCTGAGTTTTTATAGTGATGTATGTTAGTTTAAAAGATTGTCATCCAATAGTAAGGATGATACGAGTTCCGTTTTTAAAAACTAGTTTTAAGAGTGAAAAGTAGGAATAAATCCCTTTTGAAAATAGTAGTAAAACAATATTTTTTCCTTGGAATTATACCACCGAAAAATGTGTATAAATGTATGCATGTCATCACCAGTATCGAAACAAAGAAAACATAAGCATCTAAGTCTCTATAAACTAAGCCATAACTCTTTTAGAGCACAAAGTACTAAACTAGTATCAATTGATCTCGTTGCCAAGGCCTCAAACCCACTAATATACCAAACAACATAAATATATATTCATAAAGCAAGCCAGGAATTGAAGGTAATAAGAGGAATTATAACACTAAGAATCATGAAAGCAACAATGACTTTATCAAAGGATATTACCCTAAATTTACGCTATGGATTGCTGATGGCAACCTAAGGTTATAGCTGGTAAATAAGATTCCTTACCCTTAATCTGAGTTGTAGACATAAAAGGTAAAAATATAACCCAAGGGTTAATCCCATGTGGACCAATACAATACTAAAGAAGTCTAAGGTTCATGTACCATAAAAGGTGTACTATTATATAGTAGTTATCATAAGGGATTGCTATACTAGATACCGTACCCCGAGGAACCCATCCTAAGGCAAGTGAGTACCTAAACTAAGGATTCTGAAATATGGTTCTTGTCTAAGACTCCTAACAAAATCTCAGAACATTGGAAAGAAGAAATAATCCTAAAAATATCAAATAGACCCCTATCCTGCATGCAATCTATACAATATACTATCTCATGGAGAAATTTAGACCGTAACCAACATAGATGTTGAACAACAGCCTCGAACCGTCCCCGAGCTTCTCGATCCCTTTACTCGATTTCAGAATACCACACCGCTATCATAAAAACAAACTATACATTAATATAAGTTAAAATAAGACTCATATTGTAATATAAAACTCTGATCAAAAAATTGAATAAAAATTGGCTCGTGGGACCCGCATAGGGAAATTTTGAAATTGAATCTATCATTAGGTCTATCGAAGTACAAGGAACTCATGCTCAATTTTTGAGCATGATCAGGGTCTAAATTATAGCTCAAATCAGCCTAAATAGTAAAAAGAATCAAAGATCTAAACTATAGATTTAACAGATTTAAGGATGGACTTACATGCATTAATGAGGGAAAATGACGAAAGGACATGAACAAATCATACCTTAGCTTAATAAATTGATTTCCCATGCTTTTCCAAGCTTACAAGGTACAATAATGGTTAAAGGGTCAAGAAATATTGGAGAAAAATGAAGTGAGGGAGTATGTATACTGAACAAATGCCACTTAAGCAAACCCCCTCATAATGGCAAAAATTCACTTAAGTGGCCAAATAAATGCCTAAGCGATACCTCATGCACCAGATGCCCTAGCACAATTCAAGACCTTGAATTTTCCCCTAGGAATTCGTTCAGAACCCTATGAATGTGAATGAAATATTCTACCCCATCGAAAACTCAATAGAATCGATGAAATTACCAATGGAGGTCGTCTCGATGAAAAGTAGGCCTCATACCCACTTCTTCCATCTTAAACAAATTCCACCCAATAGTTCAAATCGAGCTCAGAAGCCTCAGGATCCAAAACAAAGGTCCAATGTAACAACCCAAATCATCGTTACACTAAAAATAGGAGGTGAAAACCCTATTAAATTTTACTTATGTGATTTTGAAAAAAAATAAGGTTAGACTAGTGTTCAATGAATTTTGAGGGTGTACTACTCTAGGAAAATCTAGTGTTGATATGAGCATTGGTGGGGATGATTGACTAGATTTTTAGATAGATAACGAGTTTTAAAAGTCGTATCAACTTTTGGCACGTAAAATGGAGTTATAGAACTTTGGTTATAGAGTTTATCATAGAAGGGTTGGTTTGCAATGTTGTAATTCGAGGAGTGTGTTGTGAAATGGACAAAACTGGGGAGAGATTCTGCATTTCTGCCCGAGACCATTGCAACAATATCGCTATAGCCAAAAAGGTATCGCTACAGTGGTAGCCTCTATAGTGTCGTAAATCATTGCAATGGTAATCTTACTGCTGCAGTGGTAAAATGCAGTTACTTTTCAGTTTTAAAACTCAAAAATTATCTTTCATTCCCACTTTTCCAAAAACGCGTAAGGGCTTAGCAAGGGACAATTTTCTACAAATTTTGGGAGTTTCATTTTTTGAGGTAAGGTTTCTTTACATTCTAAACTTTAATTACTTCATAAATTCTTAATAAATCGCTAGAAACTTATCTATGGTAGAAATTAGGGTTTAGCCCTAATTCATAAAATTAATGCAATTTTTCGGGAATGAATATAAAATTGGTAAACAAGGATTCTATGGTGTTATAAAACACTAATGGGAGTATAATCTTAGTTTTTCATGCTAAATGAGGTGGGGTTCATGAGATTTACAGGTAGGAAAACACTAAGATGATAAATTCAGGAAAATTTATGGTTAAAAGTTGTTAGTTATTAATCCTTAGTGGTTAAAAGGGATGGATTGATTGAAATGGGTGTGTCATCTAGTTGTTATAGATCAAGAACAATTTGATAGGTAAGGTAAAGGAAAGCTTGTGGCCTAGAAGTGATTTTGAGAAAGAAATCTAGGTAGGTTACGATTTATTATAGCAATTAGACTTGCTTGACTATGAGCTTATATGTATATTAAGTAGTTGTGATTACTTTTGAGCACTATTGCGGATTATTGACTACATTGCATGTTCATACATATTGATGTTGTAGAAATGATGATGAGATATACAAATCATGATATTCATTATATTATTGATGATGATGATGTTGTTAAGATGATAATGTCGATGATGATATTATTGAAATCATGATGTTCATTATAATGTTGATGATGTTGATGAGATTGAGAGGAGAAAGAGATGATGTACACATCTTGTATTCATACATTCATTCATGCGCATTGAATCTTTGGTTGTATTTATATGTTGTAATGCAACTTGTTGCTGAATTTGACTAAGTACAAATATACATTAGTTTGAATTTGTATTCCCTTTAAAGAGAAGTGTCGTAATTTTGTAATTGTCTTTGATTATAAGTTTTGTAATGATATCTTTGCATCTATTCGTTTTACCTATTTGTATGGTGTCACATTTCTGTCGACCTATGATGCATACCAGTACTTGTTGATGTACTGATACTACTTGTGCTCTTCTTTTTGTTGAGTGCAGAGCGTGTTTTGGCATTGGAGACAAGACTTCGACTTTAGTCAGTAGTTCCAAACTAAGGTTCTAGAGTGAGCACCATGACCATGTATCCTTTCTATCTTTAGTTTCATGTTCATGTCCCTTGTTTTGGGACTAAGACACTCTTTTGTTATTTCTGCATTTTTGGATATTCTTTTGGTTATAGACTTAAAGACTCTTAGATGTTCTTATACGGTGACTTCAGGTCCTAGGGATGTAATGAGTAAAGGATTTCGCACTCTATTAATTATTGATGATTATGTTGGTTTGATATTATTCTCATTTATAAAAATATGGGATTTTAGAACTATTAAATGATCTGAAAACCAGAAATTGAATGTTAACTATTTGATTTTATAAGAGAGGGTTGGGATAAGTATGGTTCTCCCTCCATAGGTTAGGGTGGATTCCAATCATACACATTTGGGTCATGACAAAGGTTGTATCAGAGCACTGGGTTCATAGATCTCGTCACACAAGATTAGGTCTAGTATAGTCATACAGAATGGTACGGAGACATCTATAGTTTTCTTTAAGAGGCTACAGGGTGATAGGAAATGAATTTCTTTCTTTCTTCATTTAGTGTAATTACTTGATTCCAATTAGTATCTGGTGATCCAAATTGGTATCTAACTTATTCACGCTTGTGTGTAGATGGTGAATACTCATTCCATTAGAGTAGCAGCAGCAACATCCACACCCGCAACAGCACCAGCTACAGGATCTGCACCAGCCGTTGTGGTTGCAATTAGGGGCAGGCCTCGAGTTAGGGGCAGAGCTAGAAGGGGAGGATGGATGGTAGCACCTATTAGGGGTAGAGCCCAAGAACCCAGAGGACTGGAAAGATAGAGATCACCATCCCCTCCTCCATAACAGGATGCCCCGTACCTTTATTAGAACAAAGAAATGGTAGTTTAGAAGGAAGAGATGGTAGTCCCAGAGAATATGGTGCCAACACTGAATGGTGCAGCCCCGGTGCCTTTGTTTTTGGAAGTGATTCAGCAAGTGTTCGAATTCTTGAGTAGCTTGATGGCACCGGCCACACTCTAGTTGTTCTGGTCTTCCCGTCTCCAGTCTTACAACATATAGTTGTTGTAGCACTAAGGATAGATAAAGGCTCTGAAATAGGGGTGTATCCCTTATAGGTACTTGGTCCAGTGATGATTGATGATGAATATGGACTATTCTTCAAATTCATGAAGATGAAACCCCCAGTATTCCAGGGTACAGAGTCTGAGGATGTATTCAATTTTTAGATAGATTGTTAGTAACGTTTGCATAAGAAGAGTATTGTTAAAAGGTATGGTGTGGAGTTTGCTTCTTTTCAGCTGCAGGTCAAAGCCAAGCAATGGTGGAGGTCATTTGTAGAATGCAAGGCTGCCTTACCTCTATTTACTTGGGTATAATTTTAGAATGTATTCCTTGAGAAATATGTTCCCCGCACTTATTGTGATCAGAAGAAAGATAATTTCTTGAGGTTGAAGAAGGGTAACATATTTGTGGAGGCCTATGAGTCCAAATTTCAACCTTATCTCGTTATGCACTATAATTGATCACCTCAAAGGAAGAGCAATCAGGTACTTTATGAAGGGTCTAAATTTTGGGATTCAGATGGTTACTTTATTTGTGGCTACGTATGGTATGTACTTTCAGGAGATAGTTCAATTTTCCATAAATACTGACGCACTTGAGAAATAGGGAGAAGTAAAAGCAGAAGAGAAAAGGCCTGACCTCAGGCTAGTTCAGTGATACTTTCTCGAAGGGGTATGGTTTTTCTCGGCCTTAAAATTCAGCCATACCTATGTCTGTATGGGGCCCATTTTGGGGTTAGTTATCAGCCTTCACGGATAGGCAGCTATACACCTTCATCCTCTTCAGTTCATAGGACTGCATTGGGCATCAGGTTCCATGAGTATAGGGGTTTGGGCTATATCATAAGGTATTGTCCTAATTTCTTGTCTGCAGGTTAGTTGACTCAACAATGACTTCTAGTGCTTTAGTTTTGGTAGGTCATGGTGGTAGAGTAAACTGTATGGTCATCCACAAGGTGACTGTAGTGGCCAGGCTATAGGAAGGGATAGTAACAAAGCCAACCAAGGTAGGGGACAGGTCAGTAGGAATGGTGCTCTGGTTGGTAGAGGTGGTGGTCAAGGTGGTGATAGGGCCCATATTTATGTTGCTCTGGCTCATTCTTGAAGTAGAAACTTCTGATACTGTGATTACAGGTATTATTCTTATCATCGATTGTATAGCTTCTGTATTATTGATCCCTGTTCCACTTTCTCTTATTTGTATGTGATATTTTGTTTGGACTGGACTTAGACTGTGAATATCTTGATACTCTTATGTATGTGTCCATGATAGTTGGGGTGTTTGTATGTGTTGATCAGGTGTATTATGCGTGTCCTATGATATTCATGGGGTTTAAGACCTTGGCAGACTTAGTGATTCTAGACATGGAGGAATTCGATATTATCTTGGGGATGAATTGGTTGTCTCTTTATCTTGCTATTCTTGATTGTTATGCTAAAACTGTCACTATAGTGATGCCTGGGTTGGAAAAGGTAGAGTAGAAGGGTACTTTTAAGCCTACTTTTAAAAGGATTCTGTTAGCTATTTGTGCCCAGAAATTAGTAAAGAAGGGGTGTAGGGCATTTTTAGCCTATTTTCGAGAAGATAATCTTCTATAGCTTTAGTCCCAGTTGGTTGTGAATTCTTAGAAATGTTTCCTGATAACCTTTTGGGTACGCCTCTATACGAAGAGGTTGATTTCCATATAGATTTAGAGCCCAGAACATGATCCATCCTTATCGTATGGCACCAACAGAGTTGAGGGAGTTGAAATTGTAGTTACAGGAATTGTAAGAGAAGGGATTTATTTGCCCGAGTGTTTCTCCTTGGGGTGCACATTGTATCATGAGGATGTGCATAGATTACTGCCAGTTAAATAAGGTGACCATTCGCAACAAATATCTCTTGCCTAGGATATATGACCTGTTTGACCAGTTGCAAGAAGCCGTGGTATTCTCCAAGATTAATTTGAGGTCAGGTTATCATCAACTCAAAATTAGGGCATAGGACATCCCAAAGACTGCTTTTAGAAATCGTTATGGGCATTACGAGTTTCTATTTATGACTTTTGGTTTGACCAATGCCCCAACCACTTTTATGATTTTGATGAATAGGGATTTTAAGTCATTTTTGGATTCATTCATTATTGATTTTATTAATGACATATTGGTTTACTCCAAGAGTGAAGAAGAACATGAAGCTTATTCACGTACAGTATTGGGGTTGCTTAAAGAGAAGCAACTATATGTTAAATATTCCAAGTGTGAGTTCTGGTTGTCTTTGGTGTCCGTTTTGGGACACGTGGTTTCTAAAGAAAGGGTTATGGTAGACCTAAAGAAGGATGAAGCTGTTAAAAATTTTGCTAGACCAACGAATATGATAGAGATTTGTAGCTTTATAGGGTTAGCCAGTTATTGTCATCGGTTTGTCAAGGGGTTTGCTAGCATTGCTTGGCACATGACCCGTCTTACTCAGAAGGATGTCCCATTTGTGTGGTATGACAAGTGTTAAGAGAGCTTCCAAAAGCTTAAAACTTTGTTAACCTCACCCCTAATTCTCACTTTGCTTATTGAGGGAAAGGATTTTATTGTATATTATAATGCCTTGTGGTTGGGTTTAGATGTTGTTTTAATGCAGATCAGAACATGGTTGCTTATGCTTCGAGGAAACTGAAGCCTTATGAGAGAAAATACCTCACACACGACTTAGAATTGGTAGCCGTGGTGTTTGCTTTGATGGTTTGGAGACACTACCTCTATGGGGGCGATGTGTGAAGTATTTACAGACCACCGTAGCTTACAACATGTTTTTACTCAAAGAGACCTTAATCTAAGACAAACAAGGTAGATGGAGTTGATAAAAGACTACTACATTTCAATTCTATATCACTTAGGTAAGGCCAATGTGATGGCGGATGTTCTGAGTTGGAAACCCCTGAGTATGAGAAGCTTAGCATGTCTAGAAGTGTCAGGGCACCCAATTGCAAGAGAGGTACAGTCTTTGGCTAATGATTTTCTCAGATTGTAGGAGACCAGTGAGGGAAGAGTATTAGTACATGTGGAAGTTATGTCCATATTCTTTTACCAAATCAAAAGTAGGCAGTTTGAAGACAAGAAGTTGAGCAACCTTAGGAAAAATGTATTGCAGGGAAAGGCAAGAGAAGTCGTCCTTGATGGTGAGGAAGTGTTGAGAATTCGGGGACCCTTGTGTTTACCCTGAGTGGGTAATCTAATTTCAACTATTCTTATAGAGGCTCACAATTCTAAGTACTCTATACATCCCGGTGCCACCAAGATGTATAGGGACTTAAGGTAACATTATTGGTGGCAAAGAATGAAACGGGATATTGTAGATTTTGTTACCAAGTATCAAAAAAACATGGTTGTGCCTTCCAAAGTATGCCCATTCTGGAATGGAAGTAGGAAAGGATAACCATGGACTTTGTAGTTGAACTCCCTAAGACCTTGAGAAAGTGTGACACTAGATGGGTCATTGTTGATCGATTGTCTAAGTCGGCTCACTTCATTTTGGTAAGACTGGATTATAATGCGGCTAAGCTGGCAAAATTTTATGTGAAGCAGAATGTAAGGCTACATGGGGTATCGATTTTTATTGTGTTAGACAGAGGTGCCGAGTTCAACTCTAATTTTTAGAAGAAATTTTAGTCAGATTTAAGTTCTAGATTGGACCTAAGTACAACATTCCATCCATAAACCAATGGTCAGTTAGAGCAAACTATTCAAGTGATTAAAGACATGCTTTGGGCATGTGTAATGGGGTTAGGGGGCCAGTGCGACCAATATCTACCTTTGTGTGAATTCGCCTACAACAATATCTACTACTCCAGCATAGACATGGCTCCTTTGAAAGCCATATATGATAGGAGATTTAGGTCTCTAATTGGATAGTTTGATGCATTCGATGTGAGGACTTGGGGCACTGTCATGCTCAAGGATTTTATGGAGAAGATAAGGTTTATTCAAGAAAAGCTCATAGCAGCTCAGAGCCAATAGAAAGAGTATGTAGATAATAAGGTGAGAGATGTGATGTTTGAGATGGTGAAGAAGGTACTCTTAAAAGTATCACCCATGAAGGGTGTGATGTGTTTTGGTAAAAATGGAAAATTGAGTCTGAGGTACATTGGACCTTTTGAGGTCTTAAAGGGATAGGATTTGTAGCTTATAAGCTAGTATTGCCTCCTAGTATGTTCGACATTCACCCAGTATTCCACGTGTCTATGCTAAAGAAATGCCATGGAGATGGGGACTACATCATTCATTGGGACCCCGAGTTATTTGTTAAAGAGTTATCATACAAAGAGAAATCAATTGCAATATTGAGTAGAGACGTGAGAAAGTTAAGGACTAGAGTCATTCCATGTGTGAAGGATCAATGAAGGAACCATATTATTGAAGAAGCCACTTGGGAAACAAAGGCTGACATACGCAAGCGATATCCATACTTGTTCATTGACCCAGGAAATTCTCGCTTAATTTTTGAATCTCAGTCTATTTTTCATTCGGGATCAAATGAGGGGTAAATTGGTATCTAATGTAACAACCCAAATCATCGTCACACTAAAAATAGGAAGTGAAAACCCCGCTAAATTTTACTTATGTGATTTTTAAAAAATTCAGGCCTAGCCTAGTGTTCGATGAATTATAAGGATGTACTACTCTAGGAAAATCTGGTGCTAATGAGAGCATTAGTAAGGATATTTGACTAGATTTCGAGATAGATAATGAGATTGGGAAGGGATAGAAACTTTTTACACGTAAAATAGAGTTATAGAACTCCAGTTATAAAGTTTATCGTGGAAGGGTTGGTTTGTAATGTTGTAATTTGAGGAGTGTATTGTGAAATGGACAAAACTGGGGAGAGGTCCCTAGTTTCTGCCTGGGACCACTGCAGCGGAAAACGGAACCGTTGCAAAAGTATAGTGTCGTGAACCGCTGCAGCAGTAAAATGTAGTAACTTTTAAATTTTAAAATCCAAAAAACATTTTTCATACCCACTTTTCCAAAAATGAGTAAGGGCTTAACAAGGGGTGATTTTATGCAAATTTTGGGAGTTTCATCTTTGGTGGTAAGGTTTCTTTACATTCTAAACTTAAATTACTTTTTAAAATTCTTAAGAAATTACTAGAAACTTATCCATGGTAGAAATTGGGGTTTCGCCCTAATTCATAAAATTAATGCAAATTTTTGGGAATGAACATAAAATAGGTAGACAATAATTCTAAGGTGTTAGAAAACCCTAATGGGAGTATAATCTTAGTTGTTCATGCTAAATGAGGTAGGGTTCATAAGGTTTAAAGGTAGGAAAAACCTAAGAGGTTGAATTAAGAAAAATTTATGGTAAAAAGTTGTTAGTTGTTAATCTCTAGTGATTAAAAGGGATAAATTGATTGAAATGGGTATGTCATCTTATTGTTATAGATCAAGAACAAGTTGAAAGGGAAAGGAAAGGCAAGATTGTGTCCTAGAGGTGATTTTGATCAAGAAATCGAGGTAGGTTATAGTTTATTGTAGCAATTAGACTTGCTTGACTTTGTGCTTATATGTGAATTGAGTAGTTGTGATTGCTTTCGAGCACTACTTGTTATTATTGGATGCATTTAATGTTCATACATATTGATGTTTTTGAAATAATTATGATAATGATATATACAAATCATGATGTTCATGATATTATAGTTTATGATGATATTGGTGAGATAATAATGATGATGATGCTGATATTATTAAAATCATGATGTTCATGATAATGTTGATGATGTGAATTAGATTGAGAAGAGAAAAAGATAATGTACACACCTTGCATTCATACATTCATTCATGTGCATTGAATATTTCGTTATAGTCATATGTTGTAATGCAACTTGTTGCTGAATTTGACTAAGTGAAAATATACATTAGTTTTAATTTGTATTCCCACTAAGTGAAGTAACGTAATTGTGTAATTGTCTTTTATTATAAGTTTTGCGATGATCGCTTTGTATCTATTTGTTTTACCTATTTGTATAGTCTGAGGTTGAGTCGACCTATGATGTCTACCAGTACTTGTTGATGTACTGATGCTATCTGTGCTCTTCATTTTATTGAGTGCAGAGCGTGTTCCGGCATTTGAGACTAGACCTCAATTTTAGTCAGTAGTTCCAGACTCAGGTTCAAGGGTGAGCACCATGACCGGGCAACCTTTGTAACTTCAGTCTCATGTTCATGTTCCTTGTTTTGGGATTGAGACACTCTTTTGTTATTTCTTCAGTTTTGGATATTCTTTTGGTTATAGACTTAAATACTCTTTGATGTTCTTGAACGGTGACTACAGGTTCCGGGAAGTAATAATTAGTGGATTTCGCACTTGATTAGTTATAAATGATTATGCTGGTTTGATATTATTCTCATTTACAAAAATATAGGATTTTAGAACTATTAAATGATCTTAAAACCAGAAAGTGAATGTTAACTATTGGATTTGATTAGAGAGGGTTGTGATAAGTATGGTTCTCCCACCATAGGTTAAGGTGGGTACCAATCATGACTGTTTGGGTAGTGATATCCCCCTAGCCTAAAATCCACATTCCAGAGCTAATGGAACTATGATAATTTCCATCTGAGGCTGTGTACAAGAAGTTTTGGTCAAAACCCAATTTCTTAACTTCCAAAACTCCAAAATAGGAAAATGTTCTCAAAATCCATCACTACAAAAAAAGGTGGAATTACCAACAAAAATATTGGTTAGTAAATTGATCAAATTGGTTGGCAAATCGAGTCACCAACCGATTACCAACGGAAATTGAGTTGTTGCTAAAAAGCTCGTCGGTAAATTTTAGCAACCAATTTGAATTCGTTAGTAAAATTACCAACTAAAAATTGATTAGTAAACATCACAAAAATTGTTGGTAATTCATGAAACTTGGGTCTAACATTTTCGTTGGCAATTTACCAACCAAAATTTAGTTGGTATCCCGTCAGTACCTTTACTAACGAGTACAAAATAAGTTAGTAAATTTGGTTATCATTATTTATATTTTGTTAGCAATCAGTTGGTAATTTTAATAACGGATAAGTTCCATTAGAAATTTTACTAACGTGTTAAAAGTTTGTTGGTAAATTTAATTATTCATTTTTCAAAAGGAGTTAGTAATAGGTTAGCACCCAATTAGTTAATTTACTAACGGAATGAAAGTTCATTGGTAGAATTTGTTTCATTTTCTAGATTCCGATATTAATATGCCAATAACGTAAACTTCTACAAATCCAACACTAATATATATGTTAAATATTACTTTTAAAATCTAAAAGGGATTTTAAATAAATTGAAAATCCCTTGTTAATTTATAAAAGTAGATATCTATTAGCATTGACATGCCAAAATTTCAAAAATACATACAAATCCAAATGCAGAAATGGTCTCAATAATACAGCAAGGTACAATGGCTTCAATAACATCAAATAACTAATCCAAGCCTCAAAAAAAAAAAAAAAAAAAAAACCTCATCCTTGTCTGCGGATTTTGAAGTAGCGGCATGGATTGTCCACTTCAGTTACATTAGATAGCCCTAAGCATCTCCTCCTGGAAAAGGAAATAAGATACATAGAAAATAGTGCAGGCTTTTGTAATTTATAACACAAGACAAGAAACAAAAACAAGTCTATAATGTAGTTTAAGCTTTCAATTAGGAGATTTATAAATTAAACAAGCAAGTAGCAATTTTCTGATTATTGCTCCAGCAATTAGGCATCACTAGAGCAGCAAACTACCTTTTTATAACTCCTGTTTCAAAAAAAAATTGGTCTTTAGGAGTAACTTTTTTATCAATTCTAGAGCAATATATTTGTGTTGATTACTTCTTACATCAACAAAGTGAGCCTCAATTCAATCTTATAATATTTGGAGTTATACAAATTGAAGCAATTCAATTTTTGATTTAAGTTAAACATTTGTATTGACTAATTATTACATGAACAAAATTAGTCTCGATTCAATCTTATAATACTTAGAGTTATATAAATTGGCATAATTCATTTATTAAATTGAAGTCAAACATTTGTGTTGATTAATTATTACATCCACAAATTGAGTCTCAATCCAATCTTATAATAGTTAAAAATATAAATTGAAGCCAAACATTTATATTGACTAATTGTTACATGCATAAATTGATTTTCAATTCAATCTTATAATACTTAGAGTTATATAAATTGAAGCAATTCAATTTTTTAGTTAAAATCAAACATTTGTGTTGACTAATTGTTACATCTACAAATCGAGTCTGAAATCTAATATTATAATACTTAAATTATATAAGTTGAAGTAATTCAATTTTTCAATTAAAATTAAACATTAGAATTGACTAATTGTTACATCCGCAAATTGGGTCAATTCAATCTTATGGTACTTAGAAATATATAAATTGAAGCAATTCCATTTTTTCATTGAGTCTCATTCAATCTTATAATACTTAGAGTTGCATAAATTGAAGTAATTCACTTTTTTCAATTGAAGTCAAACAATTATGTTGACTAATTGTTATATCCACAAATTGAGTCTCAATCCAATCTTATAATATTTAAAATTATATAAATTGAAGCAATTCAAATTTTCAATTGAAGTCAAACATTTATATTGACTAATTGTTACATGAACAAATCGAGTCTCAATTTAATATTATAATACTTAGAGTTATATAAATTGAAGCAATTCAATTTTTCAGTTGAAGTCAAACATTTGTGTTGACTAATTGTTACATCTACAAATTGAGTCCCAACTCAATCTGTTATATAAATTGAAGCAACTTAATTTTTCAATTGAAGTCAAACATTTGTGTCAATATTTCGATCCACAATTATTATGTTCTTACATCTTCTTCACCTTTGTATTTTTATTTTCACTAGTTTTCTGTATTTTACTTTGTTTTTTTATAAATTTTAATTAATTTTATGTATATTTTTAGATCTTAATATTTTAATTTAAAACATAAAATGAAAAATAATATTTATATAATACTGTATTACTAAAAATGTTTAATATTGAAAAAAAAGACAGAATTTAAAAAGTAAACAGGTCTACCCAATTTCTATATCTCACTAAAATACCCCTAGAGAGTGATAATGCACATATATATTGTCCTCATTTTATTCTTATATTGAGAGTTATTTCATATGTATTTAGAGCATCTTAAATAATTAGAGAATTAAAATTGATATCGTACAACAAGTGAGGTATTGGTCTTTAGTTACGATATTAAAATTATTTATTGGTTTTATTTTCATGCACATTTCTTCTGCACCGGCCATCAAAATTCATGAAAGTAATTTTCAACTTATACCAACAAATAAGTCTTTGGCAAAACTAATTTAATGGTAAAAATTGATAAATTTATCAGGAAAGATAAAATTTATTGACAAAATTTACAAGTGTAATAAGAATCTTTTAACAAATTTACCAACGGATGACAATTATGTTGTTAACTTACCAACAAAAATAACATTCATTAGCAAACTTCACCAACGAAGCAAGAATCTGTTGGTAAATTTACCAACAAACTTATGATACGTTAGTAAATTTACCAACCAAAAATTGTTCCATTAGTAAATTACTAACAAATTGATTATTCGTTGGTAATTTGGCAACGACTAATTTTTGTTGGTAAAAATATGTTGGTAATCCGTTAGCAAATTGTTGAAAAATTAGGAGCCACTTTTTCTTGCGCTATTTACCAACAGATTCTCTTTCCATTGGTAAATTACCAACGGATAAATTTTATTAGTAAAAAATTCGTTGGTAATATGTTAGTAAGTCATTGCTAAATTAAGCGCCAAATTCTTCCCGCCATATTTATTAACAAAATTTATCGGTTGGTAAAATTTGGTTGGTAATTCATTAGTAATCCGTTGCTACATTCTTGAAGAAAATTTGGTTTCTAATTCGTTGGGAATCCATTAGCAATTACCAACGAATTTAGGTGGTTAGTAAATTCCGTTGGTAATTACACTTTTTCTTGTAGTGCATACAAGTCATAAATGACTTGAGGCAGCTAGAGGAAAGCTAGAAAGAAGGGAAAATGCACAAAGATAGAGAAAATGACCTGGAGGGTTATTACATGAGTTCATTCGAATACTCTTCTCATAAAAATTATGCATTGGCACGGAGCCAACTATCCATTTTTTTTATGGGTACCCATCTCCAATTTTTTATATTTTTATTAGATTTTTTGGTATACTTAGAGGACCTCAAAATAAGTTAGGGAGTTCCCCAGAACCCGTACCCGCTACCGTAGATCCTCCCCTTGCCTCTCACTAAAAGACTCTACAACAGATAAAATTGTCATTTACTATTTTTCTAAAATTATTATTTAATAATATCAACATCAATTGATATTACACATAATTCTTTCTTATTCCCTATTTTATGCATTTTTTTGAATAAACGTAACACTCACGTGCAATGCACATATTCTAAACTAGTAAAGAAAATAAAATGTTGAAGTTTAAAAAGGAATC
Source organism: Capsicum rhomboideum (assembly GCA_031232105.1). Lineage (NCBI taxonomy): Eukaryota > Viridiplantae > Streptophyta > Magnoliopsida > Solanales > Solanaceae > Capsicum > Capsicum rhomboideum. Next base: position 45,343,006 of record CP124716.1, read on the forward strand.
AAATTGCTTTAATAGTCAAAAAATTACCTCACGATAGTTTCATTAGAATCATAAAAGGTACCATTATCAGCATACCGATCGAATTGCATAGGAAAAAAATTATTAGTTCTTAAAAGAATTGGAGCATGTAATACACAATAAATAGGGTAAAACAGGAAAATCCATGTAAAAAATTAAATAAAAAAGTATAAAAATATGGGTGATTGAGATTCTTTCGTAAAACTAGTGAGAATTGTAAAGGAAATCCTAAATTGAAAAAAATTTAAGGGTCAGCATTTTAAAGAAGGAAATGGGTGTTCATAGATTTGATAATTAAAGAGAGAATGGACTTACATGATAATTAGAAGAAGAAGAAGATGGAGGCAGAATAAGTGATGAGTCTTCGTTGGAGAAAGTGATGAAATCCCATGGCGATTGATTAAGTTGGCAAACTTGGGTATATTTCATAGGAAAAATCTTTGCATACTTTCTTATTCTCATGATTGCTCTAAACTAGAAGTATTTTCTTTAATTCAAAAGGACTTTCCTCCCTTTATATATACTCTTATATCTATCAACATTATTTTTTGAACTTTAATTTTTTATGTGCGCTACACTTTAAAACCTACAATTTTTATACCAAGGAAACGACACTTAGAGATGTAATGAGTTCATTTGAATACTCTTCTCATAAAAATTGTGCATTACCACGGAGAAAACTATCAATTGTTGTCATGGGTGCCCATCTCCAAATTCTTATATCTTTAATAGATTTTTTGATATAATTGTAGGTTCTCAAAATAAGTTAGCGATTTCTCGGGGACCCATACCCACAACCGTAGATCCATCCTTTACCCTTTATTAAAAAACTCTACAACAAATAAAATTATCATTTACTATTTTTTTCTCAAATTATTATTTACTAATATCATCACCAATTGACATTCACATAATTCATTCTTATTTTCTATTTTATGCCATTTTTATAACTTATTATGTGCATCACACTATAAAACTTACAATTTTTATACAAAGGAAACAAAACTTAGAGGTGTAATGGGTTCATTCGGATACTCCTGTCATAAAAGTTGTGCATTGCCATGGAGCCAACCATCAATAATTTTTATGGGTTCCTATCTCTAAATTCTTATATCTTTGATAGATTTTTTGATATAATTATAGGATATCAAAATAAGTTACGGAGTTCTCAGAAATCTGTACCCACTACCGTAGATTCGCCTCTTTGTAGTGACCCAAATCGTTGTAATGTTAAAAACTATCCTGAAAAAATATTTTGACTAAGAAATCCTTATTTCGGACCTTGTAGGAATTACTTTGTGGAAAAAAGGCGTGACCTAAATCTAATTGGGTCAAAATTTGGAAAGTTGGTCTATGCCTGTTGACCCACCGCTGCAGCGATACTTCTGTCTCCACAGCGGCAGTCGGGCAGTAGCCAGCCTGAGGGTTAATTAAAGCCCTCATTCAGCTAAGCCTCTTTATGTCATCCTCCTCCTGTAAAAACACCCCAAGTGAACATATTACCCAAAGTGACAAGGATTTAAAATCCAAGCTTCATGAGGGCAATTCCGAAGCATTGCTAATAGATTTTCGATGTTAGCAAAAGGTAAGCAATGTGTAGGACAACTCTCCCCTCTCCATAGCAGTGAAATTCACTTACGAGGTAGGTTATGGATTAATTATAGCAGACTTGAGCTAGATCCATGTAATAACAATAGTGATGTCTAGAGTTTTCATGCCTTAGTCCATCAAGCATAGAGTTTGGTTGAATGTAATAATAATAACCAAACTAGGATGTCGACTAATGTGATGAATAATGAGTTATTGAATCTGTAGTTTCCTTTTAGTTTTCCAAGGGTAAAAGTTTTGCATGAGCTAGAGGTGTGTCAATGAACGAAAGCATATTAAGGAGTTAAAAGAAGAGTTAGAACTATTATGAAGGTAATGAGAGTGGTTAGGGCCAGAGTATGCTTTCGATAGGTTCATAGGAGTTTGGAAGAGCTCGAATTAAGAATAGAGAGAATGGGAAGTAGATGCTTATGTGTAGTGATGAGTCTAGATGGGTTGGAAGAGTTGTATGGGTATGTGTACCATGTTTGTGGGTAGTTGGTCATCATAATATGGATATAGCCTGGGTAGAGGGGAAGAGAAGTGGGAGATGGACTTAGTATCTAGGATAGAGGTCGTTAATCGATATAAACATGAGTGAATGGTAGGCATAGCATCCGAGTTTGGGGTCGCTAGTGGAAGCATGAGTGATGACTTAAGGGTATGAGCATACATTGGGTGAGTGTGAGTTGTCGAGCTTCTCATGGAATTAGTATGCTACGTGTTTTCATATATACATATTCATAGACATATATATAAATATATAAAATAAGAGAGTGAATAGTCTTCGGTACTATTGGGTTGGGTAATTGAAGTAAAGGTTAGCTTGACTCTGTACTTTTGTGTGAATTTGGTGATTGTGATTTGCTTTTGGGCATTACTTATGATTAGTGACTACATCATGCATTGAAAATTTGATATTGAGATGATTCTGATATTTAGATAATATTGATATAGAGATGATATATGGATTGGGTGTCACGCCAACACTATTATATGGATTGGGTGTCACGCCAACACTATTATTGGATTAGGTATCACAACAGTACTCGTACATGGACTGATCTTGTCCCCTATAGCTTATATCGGTGAGTCCTTGTCAACTCTAGTATGTGTGTACACCTTGTATGCATGCATTTATCGTTTCATTGAACATATATGTTGTGGTGATCATTGTTTAAAGAGAATTGTCTATGTAAAAGTGATGTATTATATATTTGTATATCTGTTGATGATACATCCCAAATTGGCATTAAAGTTTTGAGGCATACAATTCGAGGTCACCACATGGAGGTCCAAGCCATGATCCTCATGAGGACACAAGAACATGCTTCGAGGATCCTTTTTGAAAATACACTAGAGCAATACCATATGTAGTTGATAGCTTGGAGCTTGGGATGTGTTTGGAAGGACCCAAAAGGCCCACTGCCTAGGGGTGACGGGAGGGGCGATGAGCCACCACCAGTCTGACCAACCGTCTCCTGAGCCGCCAAAGAAAGCCCAAGGGAGGAGCAGACTGTTCAATAATGATGGGAGGAGTGGCAGACAATCAGCTCTGTGACGGGCTGTCACTGGAGCCATCAAGACCAAGCAGAACCCAATGTTGTTGGGCCTTTTTTCTGTCTTTGTCAAGGCCACTTTTGGACCTTTGTAATTGACTATAAAAAATTAAACCCAAGGTAATTAATTAGTTAGTTTTTTCATGATATTGATATTGTGAGAATCCATATGGAGCATGAGTGCTTAGAAAAGCTAATGTTGGTTATTGCTAAGAAATGGGGGTTGTGAGGGCGTTACGATTCCCTCAAGGTCTTTGTAGGAATAAGGTGCTTTCTGTAAGGTTTATCAATTGGAGTTTTAGGATTTAATAGATGCTTTGGTTTCATTGATTTCCTCTTTTTGTGTCTTATTATCTATCTCTATCTCTATTCTTTATTTTCTGCATTTTCGATTCTATCATTTCTTCTAGTTTTCATATTTAATTCTCTTCTCATATTAAGGGTTGTATCATTTGGTATCAGAAACAAGCTTAGTATCATTCCCATAATTCTAGTCTTGAGTTTGTTATCTAGTAAATAAAAGAAAAAAAGTAGTGAAAAGTGTTTTTGAGCTTTTTTATTTTTGAGTCTTCTTGAGTTTGTAGTACTAGAATCTTGTTTCCTAGTACTATTTGAGTCGAAATCCGAAATTTGAACTTATTTCGATAATATTTGAGTTTTCCGCCATTGTTGAAGCTTGAGTTTGAAAAAAATTTGAAGTGGGTTCTTGATGCGAGGCTAAAAATCACATTATTTTATCATCTTTTGCCTCACATTTGCTCTCTTTTTGATGTTGTGTTGAGCTTAAATGATGTAATTTAAACTTGTGTTTCATGATTTGCCTATATAGGAGTGTATTGATGTATTTGGAGCTTAAAAGAGAAGAAAAGAGCATCGAAGAACCAAAAGGAACCAAGGAAGAATCAACGTCGCAACACATTGTAAAACGAGCGCGGAAGGGCCAAAATAGTTGTGCCTTGCGCCACTGTTTCAAAGCAAGCAGTGGCACAAATATTATTTATTATCTGAATCAGAGAGCTTGTGCCACACCCACCAAATCAAGGTGTGGCGCGAGTTTGGGCACTGTTCTGAAAATTCGGTTGTTCCTTGCGCCACAGCTCCGCTTTTGGGTTGTGGCGCGAGTCGGGACTTATCCTAACCCGATTTGGACTGGTTTTATACATTCTAAGGGTTCCTAAACTATATATACCCCCACCACCACCACCACCATATTTTTAAACATAGACAACTGATTTTGGGGAAGCCAAAAACTAGGGTAAAGCTCAAGAAAAAGGTCAAGTTTATTCCTTTTATTTTATTTTCGATTTTTGCCTTGTAAACTCATAAAATCTCTTCTACCAAAGAGATTCATGAGTATCTACACCTCTTAATTTCTAGGGTTGTGGTTGAACATGAAAATTGTGGCTTGAACATCATATTATCTATTTGGATTTCCATCTATTGAGTTATTTATTTCTTCTTGCTTTTAATTATTCGTTTGATTGATCACCTTGTGAATATTATCTAGGGCTTGTTTGTTGGACTTGAAAAGGGAACAAAAAGTGTAAAAAGAGGAAATAGGGCTAGTTTGTGAACCTTATACAGAAAGGGAATCAATTCGTCACTGAGGATAGAAATATACCCTATGACCTAGCTTAATTGATACAGACGATATCTTTATGCACTTCACTATTAACCGATACCATAGAAATATAGGTGTTAGTGATAGTCCAGTAGGCTTAGAGTTGTTGGAAAAACGCTCAATATAAGCTACAATTAACCTGCAACTAGTAACTCAGGAAAGCAAATTAGATGAGTGATTGGATAGCGCAACTGAATTGTCAAAACACCGCAACCCTAGATCTTTTCTCAAATCTGAATTACAACACAACTAATCCACTACTTGTCTCCAATTGTTTTTATTTACATTCAAAATATACAAATCACTCGTAATTATTGGTTACCGACTGAATAACTCATATAAGAATTCAAACTAGGATTTCAATTCACCAAATCGCTGTGGGTACGATAACTGGACTTACATCCTTTATTACTTGTACGACCATGTACACTTACGTGTACGAAAGGACGCAACAAGGTTTTGGCATCGTTGCCAGGGATTTGATTTGAACTGATACTATTTTGAGTTTTTATTGAACTATTCTGATTTCACTTTTTTTTTTGTTTCTTTCAGGGTACAAGTTAGTTTATGCAAAATACTCAGAGTCAAGGCAATCCCTTGATTCCAATTGACCACGATCTTGAACGTACTGTAAGATGGTTGAGAGCGATAGGTGATAATTTGAACAATCCAATTCTTCGAGACCCACCAAATGATGCGGAGGATAGAGTTGCAACCCATCTTTTTCCTACACCACATGTTTTGGTGTTGAATTTTGTGAGGATGAATCAGCAATGACTAGTGCAGAACACTTGTCAATATGAGGGTAAACCACACGAAGGCCCACACAAGCACCTACTAGAATTTACTGAGTTGAGTGACAACTTCCACTACTAAAATGTTTCAGATGAATACATGAAGCTGACACTATTCCCTTTCTCACTGATTAGGGAAGCGAAGCAATGGTTACAGAATGAACCGACAGGATCTATCACGTCTTGGGATGCTTTGTCTGAAAGGTTTCTCAGTAGGTTCTTCTCATCTAGAAAAACAAAAGAGCTCAGAGGCAGGATTTCTGAATTTGTTCAAAAAGATGTCGAATCCCTTCCCCAAGCTTGGGAGAGATACAAGGGATACTTGAGAGATTGCCCGTACCATCATCAACCCAAGAAGATTATTGGGCATAATTTTATTGAAGGATTGAAGCCAGACTCTAAGCCTTTATTAGATGCTATAGCTCAAGGGCAAATTTTGTCCAAAAGCTATGATGAAATAGAGGCACTGCTCAATCTTTTGTCTGCAGGTCACCGAGCCTATTAAGAGCCCAGTCGAGTGTTCACTTCTAGACAAAAACACCGGGTAAGTTAGAGCTAGATGACGTGTCAGCTATTCGAGCTGATATTGGGAAATTGTGTGCCTTAATGAAGCAGAGTTTATTAGCTCCAATTGCAAGTCAAGTTCAATAGGTACAACAGGTTCAAGCGGCTGCATTATTTTATGAGAAGTGTGGTGAACATCATGCCTTCTCTGGATGTCCTTTGAATCCAAAATCTATATATTATGTGGGGAAACAAAATTACAGAAACCACCAAAATTTCTCTTGGGGTGGAAATCAATAGGTCCAAAAACAACAGTATACACCACAAGCTCCACAATTGAGCAATTCATTGGAGGAGATAATGAAGCAGTTTATGGGGCAACAAACTCAGATTATGAATGAAATGCAAAAGTCTATTTATGAACTTGAGCATCAAGTGGCCAACTATCCTTATCACAACATGCAAGACCTATAGGTGCACTACCGAGTGATACAGAGAATAATACTAAGCAGGTAATGACAGTCTCACTAAGGAATGGAAGAGAGTTGGTTGAAGCTTCTCCTAAATAGAGAAGTCAAGATACAAGTGTAGAGTTTCCAAATGCAGAGCCTCCAAAGAGGAGAGTAGTTAACTAGGATAACTACAAGTATCCACCTCCTTTCCCACAAAGATTGATCCCCACACCAACTCCACAGATAGAGCTTGTGCAAGTAGAAAGAAGAGAAAAAGAGGTTGTTGACCAACCTGATATTGCGGTTGAGAGACCCCCACCATCATTCCCACAAGGATTCTAGAAAAGCAAAGAGGATAGGAAATTTAAGAAGTTTCTTGATATCTTTAAGCAACTTCACATCAATATTCCATTGATTAATTCTCTGAGGGACATGCCCAAGTATGCCAAATACCTTAGAGAAGTGGTGGCTGGAAAGAGAAGATATGCAGAGTTTAAGACAGTTGCACTCACTGAAGAGTATAGTTTGAGGGTATTGAGCAAGCTTCCTAAAAAGCTCAAATATCTTGGGAGTTTCAGCCTCCCCATATAAATTGGTGAAGATGAGGTTAGGCATGCATTGTGTGATCTTGGGGCTAGTATAAACTTAATGCCTTTATCTATGTTTCAGACACTTGACTGGGAGAGCCACGCCCAACTACTATCACTCTACAATTGGCAGACCGCTCTCGTGTGCAACCGAAAGGAGTAATTGAAGATGTGCACATCAAGGTAGGTAGGTTTGTGATTCCTGCCGACTTTATTATTTTAGATTTTGAACCCGATGAGCAGGTACCGATTATTTTGGGATGCCCATTTCTAGCCACTGGTGGAGCTTTAATTGATGTGTGAAAAGGGGAACTTAAGATAAGGGTACATGATAAGGAGGAGATATTTAAAGTTTATAAGTCACTCTCCACTCCTTCACACTATAGAGACTTGTGCATGATCACAGATGTGGTAAATAATAATTGTGGAGTGGAAGAGTGTGGGCCCAAACTGAAGACAAAGAGAGTAAAGAATAATTGTGATCCTCCTAGAGTGGGAAAAAGGCAAAAAGTTGCATCATATAGGGAGGAAAAGATTGAGAAAATTTAATTAATCTATGACTTGCGTCGTGCCGCGAAGTTAAATCAAGCACTCCTTGGGAGGCAACCCAAGTTGTAATAATGTAGTTTTATATTTATAGTGTCACTTTTTTTCTTTGTTTTTGTTTTTGGTTTATGCAGATTTGGGGAAGTCTGAGTACCCGAACTTGGGAGCTAAGAGGCATGGATGAAGCATAAGTGTGGGGTGATTCACCCCTTTGATGAAACATTGAGAGAATAAATACTACTAGCTAGGCCCTAGAGGGCCTCAGGGAGTATTTCTAACCATTGTTTGATTTTGTTTAATGCTTTGGGTACAAAACATGACTTTAAGTGTGGGGTGAGATTCTTCCGATATTGGTTAAGGGTGGATTATGCTATAGGAGTTGCTTTATTTTTAGTTACTTGCTTTAGTTAAGAAAATGTGGAAAAAAAAATACAAACACACAAAAAGATTTTGCTTAAGTTTCCTAGATTAGAATAGTTTGTGTTAGTCTTTAGCTTTTTGTTCTTTAGTAGAGCATACTTCACCTACCCCTTGGTTTTTCTTTTTGGTTCATTTCCAAGGGCAGGCCCTTTGATCCAACTATCCTTTTTATTTTTAGAATAATTTTTGTTTTATTATTAGGTAGAATGACTTTTCCTGATGATGAATGGTTGACACCGTCTTGAGGGAAGAGTTAGTCATTAGGAGTTAGAGAGTCTTTAGGACTAATTGAATGTGAGGTTTTGTTGTTAGCTGCTACATATGAACTGAATGATGCAAGTTGATTTTAAATTCGAGCATGCTATGAAGAAAAATGAATGACTTCTTTTAAGACACCTAGGCTCTTTTACTTGACTCGTATATGATTTTTAGCTTAAATTTGAACTCGTGTTATTTGCTTGAATAAGAGCATGTATAGATCCTTATTGAGTTGAACATGTGCCATGTGTGTTAGGTGTTTGTTGATATTCAATGCTTTTATATAGATGTCTAGAACTTGCCCGATGTTTTTGCAAAGTGAAATGAAGAATGTTGAGTTTAGGAGATGATAAAGGTGTTTCTTTGATTAGCCTATTTTCTTATGCTTTTCTTTACCTTCCTACAATGGATGATCCTTGTTAGCCCCGTTGAGCCTTTAGCCTATTCTTTAGTAGCCACAAACGAAGCTTAATCCTTTTCTTTCAATAGACCTTTAATTTGATCCAAAACTCCTAAGTGCTTTAATTGAAATATGAAAGTTAAAAGGATGAGAATTGAGAAAAGGGAGTTAGTTGAGATGGAAATCCTGTAGAAAAAGCTAATGGTGCAAGTGATTAAAATAAAGAATCTATATGTTGTTGGTAGGGAGTAGAAAAAAAATGTGTTTGATAAATGAGTACTCCCTACTGGTGACATGTGAAATTGCTTAAAGAGATGGAAAAACAAAGAAATCTATGGGTGAAAAGAGTAGAAGAAAGAGTTGGTTGATTGAAGAGTGTGCGAATGATGAAGAATTTGTGATGTATTAAAGTGCTTAGGAAAGTTAGTCATTATTTGAGCCAAAATAATTCCTACCCATCCCTTAGCCTACGTTACAACCCAAAAAGTCCTACTTGATCTTAGATTTGATGTTCTTATATTAGTGGAGTAGTACACTAAGGGTAGGCCTATGGTTCATTATATATTGCATGTGAAATTCTTTTTGACAGTGAGCGAAATCTTATTCTTATACCCATTCTTGTGCTAATTTGCATACTTGTGAATGGGTAACTCTCTTGTTTTGAGGGCATATGGTTGATGAAAGATAGGTGAAGTATTTGATCTCTTATTTGGGTGAATTATATGAGTTTGCAAATATCATAGAGTAGGTTCTTAAGTCTAGGAGGTCTTGAGTAGTTGTTTAAATGTGTTGAACAATTGAAGCTTGCTTAATAAGAACTTGTCTTTTATTGTAGTCATTGTAGTCTTAGCTTGAGTAATCTTGCTTCAATTGGTCTAGTTGTAGTAGAGTCTAAGTCATGTGTCTACAGCTTACGAGCAAGGATTGAAGTGTTGATGCGAGGCTAACAACCACATTATTTTATCGTCTTTTGCCTCTCATTTTCTCTCTTTTTTATGTTGTCTTGAGCTTAAATGATGTGATTTACACTTGTGTTTCATGACTTACCTATATAGGAGTGTTTATAGGCGTGTATTGAGGTATTTGGAGCTTAAAAGAGAAGAAAAGAGCATCAAAGAACCAAAAGGAACCAAGGAATAATCAACGTCGCAATGCATTACAAAACGAGAGCGGAAGGACCAAAATAGTTGTGCCTTGAGCCACTGCTGCAAAGCAAGCAGTGGCGCGAATATTATTTGTTGTCTGAATCAGATATCTTGCGTCACACCCACCAAAGTAAGGTATGGCTCAATTTTGGGCACTGTTCTAAAAATTCGGTTGTTCCATGCGCCACAACTCTGCTTTTGGGCTGTAGCACGAGTCGAGACTTATCCTAACTCGATTGGGATTGGTTTTAGGCATTCTAAGGGTTCCTAAACACTATATAAAACCCCCCCTACACACACATTTTTAAACATAGATAACTGATTTAAGGAAGTCAAAAACTAGGGCAAAGCTCAAGAAAAAGGTCAAGTTTATTCCTTTTATTTTATTTTCGATTTTTGCCTTGTAAACTCATAAAATCTCTTCTACCAAAGAGATTCATGAGTATCTACACCTCTTAATTTCTAGGGTTGTGGTTGAACATGAAAATTGTGGCTTGAACATCATATTATCTATTTTGATTTCCATCTATTGAGTTATTTATTTCTTTTTGCTTTCAATTATTCGTTTGATTGATCACCTTGCGAATATTATCTAGGGCTTGTTTGTTTGACTTGAAAAGGAAACGACAAGTGTAAAAAGTGGAAATAGGGCTTTTTTGTGAACCTTATAGGGAAAGGGGATCAATTCGTCACTGAGGATAGAAATATACTCTGTGACCTAGCTTAGTTGATACAAAAGATATCTTTATGCACTGCACTATTAACTGACGTCCATAGAAATATAGTCTTTAGGGATAGTCGAGTAGGCTTAGATTTTTTGGAAAAACACTCAATATAGCTACAATTAACCTGCAACTAGTAACTCAGGAAAGCAAATTAGATGAGCGATTGGATTGCGCAACTGGATTGTCAAAACACCGCAACCCTAGATCTTATCTCAAATATGAATTACAACACAACTAATCCACGACTTGTCTCCAATTTGTTTTATTTACATTCAAAACATACAAATCACTTATAATTATTGGTTATCGACTAAATAACTCATATAAGAATTCAAACTAGGATTTCAATTCATCAAATTCCTGTAGGTACGATATCTGGACTTACATCCTTTATTACTTGTATGACTACGTAGACTTGCATGTACGAAAGGACGCAACATTTCTCAAATCTAAAATTTATGGTTGAGTTTTTGAGCTTAAAATTACTTAGGTTGCATTCGGGAGGTTGAAAGGAGCTTGCGTTTTGAATTTCATCAAATTTCAAGTTCGTTTGCTTAAGGGTCAAATTTTGTATGTTCATATATTCTTCATAATGTTCATATCTTGTTAGAGGAACATTCAAAAAAAAAAGGGTTTGATCCAAATATGGGTGAAAGAAAAGGGGTTTTACTTATTTATGCTAAAGAATATTCCAAAAGTGGAAAGGACAAAATAGAGTACAAAGAGGGACCACAAGAATTTCAAGGCTCTTACAGCTTCACTGATCCCTTGAAGAACCACCAAGCTTGTGACTGATAGTCACCCAATTCGTCACACACCCCAGCATAGGCAACATACTGGTTTGGCATGATGGATAACTTGATGACCCTCCACTTCTTGATTATTCTCCACAACATCCGTCACATAAGAAAACCTTGAGTCACGTTTTAGTTTGTTGTGATGGGTCCCTTGATGAATCCCCAAGCCGTTGACGGACCATCAACCTATTAGTCGTAAAGAAAGAACTTAAACAATTTTCTAGTTGGTACTGACGATGACCTTGACGATCAGTTAAGCCTCCAATGACAAGTAAAGTCATCAGTCACCAAGAACAAGTTTAGGACCCATTCTGTAAGTGACTGATGGTTCACCTGACGGCCAGTCAACTCAGTGATGGTCAGTCACATGATCAATCAAGTTGAATAAATTTCAATAAGCTCATTTTAGATTCTTAGTTTTATTTATTTGATTCTTAATATTCCTTTCTTTGATTCCTAATCTAATTAACAACTAGTAATCACCCTACATAGTTGTGATTAGTGTTTGAGTCCATTTTCTTTCTTCATCCTATTTCTTTTGTGCTTTTCTAGTTTTAACTTTGTAGTTAACTTCTTCATTCAAGTCCTCTAGTTTATAATTGAGTCGTTCGTCTTTCTTTAAGCAAGAATCCATTCCGCCTAAGAGTAGTAATTGACACCTTATGTACCACCGAAGTATAAGAAATCTTCAATATTAGCCAATCCAATTGTGAGTCATACAAAGGTGAAAACTTATGAGTATTGGTGAGGAGCTTTTACTACTAACTTATTTGCTCATTTTGTAGGTACACAGAGTTATAAGGAAGTATGTCATCGGTAGCCTTGGATACATATAACTACGACATAGGAGACTATGATTGTATTGATGAAGGCTATGGCTATGTTGAAAATGGTGATTATGGAGGCTATGAATATAGCCATAATCAAAAGCCGTGTGGGAAAGAGAGCTATTATTCTAGAGGAGAATATGAGGCAAATGATGAATCTAGCTCTTATAGTGAATATGGAGAGAATGAAGAGCCTGATGATGGTTCTTATGATCAAGATTGGGCATCCGAAGAGTCTTACACTTCCCACTCCAACCATGAAGATAATGTGAGGTATATTACCTTCTCCTATGTACCTTATAAAACTTATGCTGGGAATATTCATCAGACGAGTGAGGAATCATATTCTTGGTCTTATGGAACTTCTTATCCTGGTCAAAGTGTTGATAGTGGTTATGCTAGTTTAAGTTGAAGTCATCTAAAGGGAATAAGAGAGTGTGCCTCTTCAATATATAAGGTCACTACTGCTTATCCTTCTTGTTCTAGTGTTCCGACATTGGGAAGTAGGAGATAAAGTGGATATAGGGAACATGATAGGGGTCTCAATCCCATCAAGGTCACTCTTCCTATTTTCAAAGGAAATCATGATCCTGAGATCTATCTTAGTTGGGAAGGGATGTGTGAGTTGGTTTTCCAAAACCATGATTAGAGCGAAGTTGTGCAAGCCATATATGCTAGTAAATACCTTAAAGGGCTTGTATTGATTTGGTAAGATAGCTATAAGCGAGGTAAAAGAATGTATGGTGATACCACACTTCCCGCATTGAGTGAATTCAAAAGGTTCTTGAGGTTCAAATATGTGCCATAAGGGTACAAGGGGCTCTATAATGTTAATCCAAGGATACAAGTCCTTATAAGAAAGGTGGATATTTGTGGGATTCTGGGATGAATTCTTGTCTAAGATGATTGGTGCTATGCAAACTACATCACTCCTTCTATGGTCGAATACTTAAGAATACCTCAAGTTATGAAGCGTTATCCATATTTCTTGAAAGACCATGGAGTTACCAAGAGTCTAAAGGTTTCCTTCACCCATAATGGATATTATGAGGAGGTTTGGTGTGATGTACTTCACTTGGAATTTGGTCATTTATGTTTGGGTGCCAATTGGTTTGAAAGGTATGGATTTCCAAATGAGGAAAATTGGTCTAAGATCGTTGTGGACCAATGGGGAAATCATCTCTTTCCACCTACCCTTCCCAATCATCAAGGAAATTTGAGTTACTCCACATCCAACAAAAATGAGAGACAAAAGATTGAGAGGAGTAAGAGAGAGCAAAGTGGTAACCCAAGTATGGAAAAAGAAGAGGTTGTGAGGAGTGAAGTGAGGGTGTTACCACAAACTCAATCTAACTTTGGTTGTCCTTCTCTTAGTAAGAACAATTGTGCAGGTACTAACTTTGCAATGGAGGAGGAATAAAAATTTCAAACCTACAGTCTAATAAAAAAGAACGGGAGGTTAAGTTGGACCTATACATTAAACAATACAAAGGGTATTCCAAAACTTTGAAAAGAACCTTGCTCCAAGATAAAGAAGAATCTTCTTATGAACTACTAGGTAAAACAATGCTAACTCTTGTACTTCTCTGAACTTGAAAGGTCTTGATGTGGATATTAGCCAAGTAAGTGTAAATAATGGCTTGTCTAATGTTGAGCATAATGAGTCTTCCCTTTGTGATACTCTTGATAACACTATGATGCATGATGATCAAGTTCTTGTTGTGAGTTTACAAGCACTAGTTGATCCTCTAGATGACTGAATTGACTCTTCTAGTAAGATCAATTTGTGTCCACCTAGTATTGGCACTTGTAGATTGAATGAGGTTCCATTGCCTTGTGATAAGAGTATTCACACACTAGTTGACCCTTGTGAAAATAAAGGTGAGTCTATGTTGGCATATGAATTTCCTATAACTAGTGAAGGTGTGTTCATTGATCAACTTACTTGTGAATATAATCCACTACTTGAGTATATTTGTTGTGTGCTTTATGAGCCTCAAGATAGTGATGTTTTTGATAGAGTTGATCATGTGAATAGAAATGTTTCTTTGAGCATATCATGTGATGATGATCCTATTATTAGTTTTGCTCATAGATATCATATAAATGAAAATGAAGTGAAAGACGACATGTATCTCTTTTAGAGTGAGATTGTATGCTTTAAAATCTCACCTTTGATTAGTGATTCTCTCTCAAAGAAAGATGTATTGATTGATAATTGTGAGATCACTCCTAGTGTAGCACCTAGTGATGTGCATTTTGATGTGCTTGAAAAGAAGGATGGTATCTTAAGATTAACATGTTCTCCTATTTCTTGAAATTTATTAAGAATATAGGATTGAGTGAAGATTGTGATAACTATCCAATCTTTGATAGTAATCTCTCACATTGGAAAAAGAATGATCCTTTAGGTAAAGATTGCTTTGATTTGCTTGACTATTTAAGAATCCCAACTAGTGATTGTTCTTATGAAAATGATTTTGGTTGTGATCCTTTGTATAATACCCCACTCTTGTTTGATGAATATGAGGATGAAATGTTTGATTCTTGTGGTGACTTAAGTCATGATATCCTTGATATTAGTGGTGGTTTGTGTCTACTTGAGGATTCTTCCCTTAAAAAAGTAGGTGTTATTTGGTTCAAAATTGCTTCTACTTCTTATTTGTGTGCTTCCTTTATTAAGTATACTCATGGTGATGATCTCGAATCTAATAGTGAGTATATGCATGAGGACACCTTATTTGAAGTTAACTTTCATGATACCTTTCACTACTCTCTATTTGCCCATGATATTGCCTATGGTTGTGTAGAGAGTATATTTATTTGTGATGTTGGCACCTTTGTGGAAAATGGGAATTGCATAAACCCATGTTCATGGATACTTCTTCTATTTGACCCCAGTGACCATTTTGAATATGGTGGTTTTTACATACCCAACTTGGTGCTTGGTCAAGATGACAAGCAAAAATTAATTGAGGTTGTTGACATCCTTCCCTATGATGGAAATTCTTTCTTGAGAATTTATAATCCACTTGATGGACCTAAGTCATGTAGGGGAGCAATGACAAGGTAAAAGAGCATTGTAGGGGAGCAATGACAAGATAAAAGAGCATTCTCTTGGTGTGCACTAGGCCAAAACTTGTAACCTAAGAGGTGGACAAACGCTACTTGAAGCTTGGTGTAGGTTCCATGAGCTTAAAGGTAGAAATCTTTCTCTTGATAACCTTAATTGTTTAGTTAACTTATTGGTGAAGTCATACCAAGGGAGGAGTCTCGTGGTGACTTACCAATGGAAAGACCTCATGAAACATCAACATGGTATGCAGTCACTTTAAATATTCCCTTCAAGGAAGGTATGTATTTGTGGCTCATGCTTATTCTCGGGCTTTCTAAATCTATAAAGGTTAGCTCTTTATTTTATGAACATAGTAGGAACACTTCCTTCCATTCATTTGGTAATTGCCAATGTAATATATTTACCAATGAGTATGGGGGATACCTTGGTATTTGACCCCCGTGATGATTTGGGGGTAATCCCATTATTGAAGATAGCTAGTGCATTGGGAGAAGTCCTGACGTGGGATAACCTTGTTTGTGACCATGTACTTAGCTATGTGAATTATCATATGACTCTTCACTTAAAATGGGTTTTGTACTAGTTGAATCATAGAACCAATGTGGGTTTTCATATGTGGATGACTAATTACCAAGTTTCTTTTGGTTTGCACTTTTGTCAAGGTCTCTTGAGTAGCCAAGTAGTTTTAACTTTGTGGTGTTACAAACCCTTGATTGATCATTTTGATGTTTGGTTATATGTTAAGTGTGTACAACCTTGGCTTAGTGATGAACTTGTTATTGCTAACCGTAACACTCATGCCATGAGGATATTGTGTTTGTTTGTTTTCCCTATGGTTTTACAAGGTTTGGATTCAAGGTCGAATCATTTTCAAGAAGGGGAGGATGATACATCCCAAATCGGCGTTAACGCTTTGAGGCATATAATTTGAGGTCACCACATGGAGGTCCAAGCTATGATCCTCATGAGGGCATAAGAATATGCTTGGAGGATACCCTTTGAAAATACACTAGAGCAATACCATGTATGGTTGATACCTTGAAGCTTGGGATGTGTTTGGAAGGACCCAAAAGGCCCACTGCCTATGGGTGACTTAAGGGGCAACGAGCCGCCACCAGCCTGACCAATCATCCCCTGAAACGCCAAAGAAAGACCAAGGGAGGATCACACTACCCCATGATGATAGGAGTAGTATCGGACAGTCAGATCAGTGATGGGCCGTCACTGGAGCCGTCAAGGTCAAGAAAAACCCAACGTTGTTGGGTCTTTTTTTCTCTCTTTGTCAAGGTCACTTTTGGGCCTTTGTGATATACTAAAATGGTTGAACCCTAGGTCATTAATTAGTTAGTTTCTTAATGATATTGATATTGTGAGACTCTTTATGAAGCATGAGTGCTTGGAAAAGCCAATATTGATTTTTTATTAGAAACAGGGGTTGCGAGGGCGTTACGATTCCCTCAGGGTCTTTGTAGGAATAAGGTGCTTCTTGTAGGGTTAATCAATTGGAGTTTTAGGGTTTAATATAGCCTTTGGTTTCATTTATTTCATTTTTTTGTGTCTTATTATCTATTTCTATCCTTTATTTTTCGTATTTTTTATTCTATCATTTCTTCTAGTTTTTGTGTTTATTTCTCTTCTTGTATTTTTGATAGCATCAGTTGCGATAAAGGGTTATGATTGTACTATGTTCATGTTATGTGTCATATATATGAGGGATATAGGGTGACCCATTCTAGTCCTTATAGAATTCTAGATAGTCAGGCTTGTAGACTTGTTGGTATATGTTAGAGGTGAAGTAGCAAGTCATGATCGTATTGGAAGTTTATCAGTTGGGCTATTTGTGAATAATTAGGAAACTTAAGAAGGGGACAAATTTTCAAAGGACAAAGATACACGAAAATGTTAGATGGCAGGTGGGTCACAGAGATACTACGGGTAACATGTTAAAGATCGGAAGAGAGGGGCATTGGGAGATTTAGTTATCCGAAACTTTAACTAATGTCATGATTTCCTCCCTATTTTCTATTGTTGTGATTTCTTTCTTACCCTGGACAACTGATGATACCTACCAGTACGTGTGGTTATATTGTTACTACACATGATATAACAATGGGTACTCTTCAGCAGCTCCTGTCATCTCACTCTTACATGGATGCTATGTCTCGGGTCTTTATTTTTGTTTGCTTAGTTCTCTTGTGCGGGTTTATATTAGGTTCTGGGGAATCAGTGTTATTTTATTTCCACATTGTCACCAGCTAACAAATGTATTTGGATAAGTGCTTATTTTTTATTAGAGGTTTGCTTCTTTTAAAGATCATTTTGCTTAAATTCCGTAATTAATTGAATGATTGGGTGGTAAGGGTTCTCCTATCTAGGGTAGAGTTGGGTGGGTTCTTGTACAATCCATGAATTGGGTCATGACAAGATGGTTTCATAGCCCAGGTTACGGGTGTACTAGAGCAAATATTGAGTAGAGTCCTGTGGATTGGTGTGTTGACGTCCATATCAAATTTGTAGGAAGCTACAAGGAATCTAGGAAATCAATCTCACTTTCTTTTCACCCATCGTGCTATCTCAGTGTTGTTTCCCCGAGTTGAGTCCAATTGGTATTTAGTAGATTCCAATTGGTATCTCAATGATTACAATTGGGATTAATTGGTCCCAATTGGTATCTCAATAATGTTTGGGTGGTTGTAATTGTGTTATTCCAACTAGTAGAGGTCAATAAGAGGCGTAGGACCTGTATTCTAATGTCATAAATTATATTTGAACATATTGTTTGGTGTATATTTTAGTGATGCTAAGTGGGCATAACCTTTATCTTAGTGATTAGTTATGTTCGTTAAGAACATACTTAGATTTTAATTTTTTGTTGTGCTATAATATCATGTTATGTGTATTTATTTTAAGGACTATTGTTACTGACTATAGTGTTGCTTTACTATTTTTGAATAAACTTTCTTAGGCATACATGATTATTATTAGTGATATGAGGTGAGTTCTTACCAGGGAAACAGAGGATTCGCAAGGGCTGGGTATGATTTTGGGATGTATCATCATTTCCATGATTTGAGACCGTCCCAATTTTTCGTGTTTTGAAGTATTCCTTAATTTTCATCCGGGTCCTGACAAATCACCTGGGTACCTTGCTTTTTCTTTTTTAGTATAAGTTATCAAGGTAAGTAACCACTAAAGATGAGTGGTGTTTTGGACTCTAATGTGCATAATTGAGTGGAAAGATTTGAAAACTGCTTTAATGATAGACTTATAGTAACGAATTTGAGCACTCTTGGTTAAAAATCGCTAAGACATAAGGGATAGGGGAAATAAAAGGATTGTGGAATAGCATCATGTCATAAAGGACCTAGGGAAGGCTAAAAATCGGAGACACTACTGAGCGTCCTACAAAGATGAATTTATTATTGCAGCAATGCCGCCACAGTAGCTCTCTACCGCTTCCATGGCACGGCTGTAACTGCACTTTTGTCGTTGCAGCGACACCCTGGCTATAAACTTCCAGGGCTTCCCCTATTTTGTGATTTTTTGTGTATTGAAAAAATAACCTTGTGTTCATAATAACTAAAGATAAAAATAGTTACCCGACATGTATAGTAGGCCTATATATTATTAGTTAAGGTGCGATAACATTAGGTGTCCTAAAAAAGCCAGAAATAAAAGAAAAAGACTGTTTGTTACATGCCCCAAATAGGGGCAACCCAAATCCTAAAAATTAGTAATAACTAGGGGGAATATCTAGCAGGTGACCTTATCATCTTTGAGGCTCGAGGCGTCTGACTACTCCTCCTCCATTCCTCTAAGAAAGGAGAACTCATCCATTTTCTTCTTTGAAACCTTTGGGAGCTTCTTTCTGTGGGAGGTACATTTGAACATAACCTGCACAGCCTTCCACATCCTCACCAGCATGCTATCGCGCCAGTCCCTCTTCTTTTTCTCTTTATCTAGCTCCTTTAGGAACTCTACATAGGCTCTGGCCGAGTCTGGTAGAGCAGTGGAGCTTGAAGGAGCCAAACTTGGTAGATACAAATGGAACTGCTCCAAGTAACCTTGTACAGCAGCGAGGTCAGCCTACTAGCCACCAAGGTATGCAGGAGTTTGTGTGGGAGGGGTGCTAGTTTCATCGCCTCTCTAGCCTTGCTACTCTT
The DNA here is from genome assembly GCA_031232105.1 of Capsicum rhomboideum. Lineage (NCBI taxonomy): Eukaryota > Viridiplantae > Streptophyta > Magnoliopsida > Solanales > Solanaceae > Capsicum > Capsicum rhomboideum. The sequence goes on from CP124716.1 coordinate 45,362,485, forward strand.
ACCTTTCTCCCCTATCTTCCTCTTTTCCTTACTTTCTTCCCATGAACCCTTCGCCTTCAGTGGGTTGAAGGCCATATTACACTCCTCCAGTATTTCATGGTTCTTATTTGGCACATCCACCCTCTTTCACAACTCCATGATTAAGGACATTAAAAAAAGATCCCTTGAAGATCCGCCCCTAGTGAAGAAATGTTGCCACTCGTCAATAATCTGCATCCCTACATTCATTTCTATCACCAAAAGTGCGCAGGCCATAACCATAGCGTGGTGAAAGGTCACATCACTCATATTTCTTGAAATACAGATCCTACGGGACACCAACTACAGCCATCTATGAGCCTCCGCTAAGAAGGGAGTGCTCTTAGACCCCTTGACACTGGCCCACTACACCTTACCGGACTGACCTTCCAACACCAAGGTCCTAGCCACCCACTTTAGGTCCGACTCCATAATCATAGCCTCAAGGGCAGCATTGGAGGGGTTTGGGACCCCCAAGGTGTAATTGATGGTGAAAGCATCTACTGGGATATTCTTCACCTAAATACGGATAGTGAAAAGGGGAACAAAACCAGTCCACAGTTGGGAGCATGGTATAGAACTCTCAAAATATGGCAAAGTTGCATGGGATGGACTCTGTTAGCATCATCAAGCTAAAATACCTTAGCTGTTTATAGAAGCCAGGCGCCTCATCCTCCACATCATTCATAACAAACCTCCTTTCATAAAGAAAACCCCTATTGAGTCACCCTTCCTCATAACGGTCATGACAGGCAGAGTTGGGGAACCTTTGGTATAGGGGTTGGTTAGCCATAGTAGCCCTGTAAGTATCACATAATATTAGAAACCAATTCAGGATGATACAAAAGGGAAGGGAATCCAAAAATAGTGAAAATCAAAAATTTAGGAGGACTACTGCCTAGTACCGCCGCAATAATGTTTTTGTCACTGCGGTCGTGCCGCTGGTGCAGCAAATCCACTGATACAGTGGTTCCTTCATTCCCAGCCAGATTTGACCCCCTGCCAGGGTGGAATTTTAACTTTTGTTCAAATTTTTTATTTCTAAGTATAGATTGAGCTTGATATAGTATGTGTGAACTCTTTTACATTAAAATGGGAGGGCTGATTAACACCCAAATGAAGCCCACATTGTTCTAAACCATTGGAAAGGGTAACCCTTCATATTCCACCATTTCTAAGCCCAAAAACCACCATGAACATCGTTAATCTTACATCTAGAATGTTGTAGGAGCATTGGGGACGTAAAATAATCTATCATGTTTGTCAAACCATGCAAGAAAGCCACCAAAATTCAAAATTGGACCAAGAAACCATTCAAAAAATCCCTTTTCTATGTTAAGGTTGACAATTTTATGATGTTAAATGCATAAATGAAGTAAGAGGAATGAGAATTACCTTAGAAGTGCCGCCGAAAAGAGATTTGCTCTGAGAAAATTAGGAAAGTATTGATTATTGAGAGTGGGAAGTGGGGGAAATGAAACATTTCCCCTATTTGAAAATTTCGAGCTCCGCTGCAGTGATAGTACTATCGCCCTAATGGTACCATTACAGCGACAAATCTACCATTGCAGCAGCGGGCTCTGCAAAGTTTCATTTCACTTTGAATTTTTTTGTGTTGTCATATTTTGCAATGTATGGGTATTTTAATGGTCCATTGTGTAAAAATATTATCGTAGTTTTATTCCTCAGTTAATAACCATTGTACATTGAGTTAAGAAGTTCAAGGAATCCTAATGCATAGATTGGTTGGTTATGGTGATTTTAATTCTAATTAACCATGTTTAAGTAGGATGTTATTGGGTAATTAATGAGAATAAAGGACCACTTCTTTTAAATCATCGTACACATTGAATTTTGATAATAGTTCAAAGAAATCCTTTTCCTCTCTCTATAGATGTACAGGGATATACAATGGGTAAATTGGTAGCTAATGTAACAACCCAAATTATTGTTATGTTAAAAATCATCCCAAAAAAATATTTCGACTAAGAAATCCTTGTTCCATACCTTGTGGGAATTATTTCATAGGAAAAAGTCATGGCCAAAATCTAATAAGGCTAAAATTTGGAAAATTGGGCCATTCTTGCTGACCCACTGCTGTAGTGATACTTCTGCCGCTACAGCGGTGCTGCTGCAGTGCCACTTTTATCACTGTAGCGGCAGTTGGGCAGTAGCCAGCCCGAGGGTTAATTAAAACCTCCATTCATCTTGGCTTCCTTATGTCGTCCTCCTCCTCCAAGAACACCCCTAATGAACCTATTACCTAGAATGATAAGGATTTGGAGACCAAGCTCAATGAGGGCGATTATGAAGCATTTCCAATAGATTTTTGGCATAAGAAAAAGGTAAGGCACGTGTGGGATAGCTTTATGCTCTCTGTAGTAGTAGAATTTTTCTATAAGGTAGGTTATGGTTTAATGGTAGTAGACTTGGGCTAGATGTATGAAATAACAATAGCGATATCAGGAGATTTCATGCCTTAGACTTTCAGGCACAGAGTTTATGCAATAACAATAACCAGACTCGGATGTTGATTAATGTACTGAATAATGAGTTATTGATTCTATCATTCCCTTTTATTTGTCCAAGGGTATATGTTTTGTATAGGCTAAAGGTGTGTTAATGAATGGAATAATATTAATGGGTTAGATGAAGGGTTAGGATGACTATGAAGGTAATGAGCTTGAGATAGGGCAAAAGTATGCTTTCAGTGCGTTCATAGGAGTCCGATGGAGCTCGGATTGAGAATGGAGAGAGTGGGTAGTAGATGCCTTAGTGTAGTGATGAGTTTAGAAGGGTTGGAAGAGTTGTAAGGGTATGTGTACCGTGTTTTTGGGTACTTGGTCATCATGGTATAGATATAGGCAGGGTAGAAGGGAAGAGAAGTAAGAGATGAAGTTAGTATCTAGGATAGAGGTTGTTAGTTGGTCTAAGCATAAGTGGAGGGTAGGCATATCATCCGAGATTGGGGTCGCTAGTGGTAGCATGAGTGATGACTTGAGGGTATGAGCGTACGTGGGTGAGTGTGAGTTGTCGTGCATCTCCTGGAATCAGTGTACTATGTGTTTTTAAATATACATATAGATAGACATATATATAAAAATATATAAGATAAGCACATGAATAGTCTTCGGTACTATAGGGTTGGGTAATTAAAGTAAATGGTGGATTGACTCTGTACTTATATGTAAATTGGGTGGTTGTGATTTGCTTCTTGACATTACTTGTGATTAGTGACTACATCATGCATTGAACATTTGATATTGAGATTATATTGATATTGAGATGATGTTTAGATGATATTTGGATCAGGTGTCACACCAACACTATTATATGGATTGGGTGTTACACCAATACTATTATTAGATCGAGTACCACGTTGGTACTGGTAAAAACAATAAGTTCATCCCCTGCAAGTCATAGCTAAGAGTCCTTCCCGACTCTAGTATATGTGTACACCTTGTATGCATGCATTTATAATTTCATTGAACATATATGTTGGGGTGATTATTGTTGAAAGTGAATTGCTTGAGTGTAAGTGATGTATTTTAGATTTGAATATCTGTTGAGGTAAAGGCTTATGAATATACTTTGTTCGTGTTATGTTTTATATAAATGAGGGATATTGGGTGACCCGGTCTAGTTATTATAGTATTCTAGATAGTCAGGCTTGTAGACTTGTCGTTATAGGTTAGAGGTGAAGTAGTGAGTCATGATCGTGTTGGAAGTATAGTCGTAGGGCTGTTAGTTAAGAATTAGGAAACTTAAGGAGGGGCCAAATTTTCAAAGGACAAAAGATACACAAAATTGATAAATGGTAGGTAGGTCACAAATATACTAAGGGCAACATGTCAAAGACCGAAAGAGAGAGGCATTGTGAGGTTTAGTTATCCGAAAATTTAACTCATGTCATGATTTTCTCCCTATTTTATATTGTTGTTATTTGTTTCTAACAAAGATCGGCCGATGATACCTACCAGTACGTGTGTTTGTACTAATACTACACTTACAATATCTCTAATTGGGGTATAGTCATATTGCAGGTCAATTGGAGTGTCTATAGGTACAACGATGGTTACTCTTCAGCATCCCCTGTCTTCTCACTCTTACATCGATGTTGTGTCTCCTGTCTCCTTTTCATTTGCTTAGTGATGTTGTACTGTAATACCCCATACGTTTTTGAGTATAGCTGACTACCGCAATATAGATGGAAATAATGAAATATGAGAGATTTGGTGAATTATGCATTAAATTGTGGGCATGGATAAGTCTTGAACAATTGAGCCCTAAATGAGGCCCAAATATCATGAGAAAGACATGGCCCAAAAGGGATTTTTTTGACCCATTCTTCCAATATTGGTCCATTTAACCAATCAACATTGCATTTAATGCTAAGTAAGAGATAAGAGAGACTTGAGGGACTATATAAAGTAAGAAAATCAGATTTTTATTCATTTGGACTCTCATAACATTTTCTAGACTTTTCCAATATTATCATCTTGTCTCTCAAGAACCCTAAGTCACTCCTTTGGCCAAGATCATCAATTTGTAAGACTTGGTAAGTGTTCTTTATGATGGGTTAATATATTTTATGCATTATAGATGGTGTATATTGTGTTGGTTATGTTGGTGGAGTATGGAGAAGTTCACTATGTGTGAAGTGTAGGTGTTTGTTAAATCGGAGGATGGTTTTGCCTTGTAATCATGAGTGTGTACTTGTGGTTTTGCAGGAAGTGAATTTTATGAAGTTAATATTGACATGTGAGATTTTATTATAGTCTTCCCATGTTTTGTCATGGTGTATAATGTTTGGAATTTCTATTGTGAAATTGGTTATGGTTTTGGTGTCGTATTGGCCGTAAAGTATAGTTTTGGGTGTTGTTATGTGTGTTGTGAGACCATGGCTGAATGTTGGTGTTTAATATTATAAAAAATATGTCAAAATAAGTTTGGTAATGATCATTTACCATTCATTGCATTAAAAGACCCAAAAGAAACCATTTCGGACCAAAACGGGCATCCGCCCCCGCAGACGGAGGCACCTGCGAGCGTAGATACCAACGCAGATGCCTCTGGCTGCTGCCAAAGTGCATCTGCATGCGCACCTCATCCACCTCATCCACCTGCAGGTCCAATGACACATGATGATGATGCATCTAGAGTGGCAAGTCGCAGAACACAGGATTTCTTGAAACTGGACCCTCCTATCTTCACAGGGTCAGATCCAAAAGCAGATCCACAGGACTTCGTGTATCAAATTCAGAGAGACTTGGAAGTTATGCACGTGAAAGGGGTAGAAACAGTTGAACTTGTTACGTATAGATTGAAAGGAGAGGCAATATTGTGGTACGAGGATTGGAAGAAATCCCATGATATTGGTGCAAATCCACCTATGTGGGAAGAGTTTAAAGTGGCTTTCCTTGATCATTACTTTCCCTACGGGATCCGTGAGGCACGTGCAGATAAGTTCCTAAATCTACGTCAGGGAAATCTAAGCGTCAGAGAATATAGCTTGCAATTTAATTCCTTGGTTCGATATGCGCCAAATGTTGTGGCTACGATGACAGACAGAGTCCATAGATATGTGGACTAACTAGAGCCATATTTGATAAGGGATTGCACCATTGCGGCCTTGAACAAGTACATGGGAATAGCTAGAATACAAGCCTTCGTCTAGAAAGTGGAAGATCAAAGACAGAGACGAAGGGTACATGAATTTGATAGGGGACAGTCCAAAAGGTCTAGACCTATGGGGCCACCTATGATGTCCCAAGGAGGATCTAGTCCCCGTATGTTTCCTAGACCACCTAGACCATCGTTCTCACATTCCAGAGCAGGTTCACACTCTCAGTTTAGAAGGTGGGTTTAGAGGTGGTCCAGCTGGGCAATGTAGTGGAGGTCACAGATCACAGGCAGCAGGTTTTCCTCGTCAGCAGTGTCAGCACTGCGGGTATATTCATGTAGGTACATGCCGAGTGGGGATGAATGCTTGTTTCTGATGCGGTATGACAGGACACATGATGAAAGAGTCCCCCCAGAGGAGCATGAGTGGTATAGCACGACCGGAAGGATCGGCCGTTGCGTCATCAGCATCGGTTCCTTCACTGGGCTGAGGTGTGCAGTCTGTTGGTTGTGGTAGGGGTGCCAGAGGAGCAGCCAGTACTAGTGGGGTTCATAATCACACTCATGCATTAGTGGACCGACAAAATTTAGAGGCTTCCCCTAATGTTGTCACAGGTACATTATCCATATTTTCATATAATGTATATGCATTGATTGACCCCGGTTCTACATTTTCCTATGTTACTCCATTGGTTGCTGCGAAATTTGTAAAGGCACCAGAATTATTAATTAAATCAATTGAAGTGTCTACATCGATCGGTGAATATATTATTGCAAAAAGAGTATATCGTAATTCTGTGGTAACGGTGTGTTGTAATGATACATTGGCCGATCTGATTGAATTAGATATGGTGTATTTTGATGTGATCATGGGAATGGATTGGTTGGCCTCTTGTTATGCTACGGTAGATTGCCAGGCCAAGAAGGTGCAATTTTGTTTTCCGCAAGAAAATGTTCTTGAATGGCAGGGTAATGTAGGGGCGCCACGAGGAAGATTTATTTCCTATTTGAAAGCCAGAAAAATGATTGCTAAGGGTTATATGTGTCATCTAGTACGGGTAAAAGATACTGAAGTGGAACCACTAACTCCGCAGTCGGTTCCAGTGGTCAATGAATTTCTAGATGTCTTCCTAGAGGATCTTCCAGGCTTACCCCCAGAACGGGAAGTAGAATTTGGCATTGATGTGATTCCAGGCACTCAGCCTATTTCTATTCCTCCATATAGAATGGCTCCAGCAGAATTGCGTGAATTGAAGGAGCAATTGAAAGATTTGCTGGACAAAGGCTTCATTAGGCCTAGTATGTCCCCGTGGGGTGCGCCGATATTATTTGTACGGAAGAAAGATGGCACATTGAGAATGTGCATCGACTATCAGCAATTGAATAAGGTGACGATCAAGAACAAATATCCCCTCCCTCGAATTGATGATTTGTTTGAACAGTTACAGGGTGCCAAGTGTTTTTCAAAGATGAACTTGAGGTTAGGTTACCATCATGTCAGAGTTAGAGAAGAAGATGTGCCCATGACAGCTTTCCGAACACGATATGGCCATTATGAATTTTTAATTATGTCATTTGGACTAACAAATGCACCAGCTGTGTTCATGGATTTGATGAATAGGGTGTTTAAGCTATTTCTGGATGTGTTCTTCACGGTATTTATAGATGACATCCTAGTTTATTCAGGATCACCAGAGGACCATGTTAATCACTTACGACAGGTGTTACAGATTCTCCGTGAGCGTAAGTTGTATGCCAAGTTCTCTAAGTGTGAGTTTTGGTTAAAATCAATTGCATTCTTGGGCCACATTGTGTCAGATGAAGGTATACAGGTTGATACAAAGAATATTAAAGCAGTGAAAAATTGGCCAAGACCTACGACACCCACTAAAATCCATAGTTTTCTTGGACTGGCAGGTTATTACAGAAGATTTATGGAAGGTTTTTCCTCTATTGCTGCACCGTTAACAAAGCTTACACATAAGGCAGTAAAATTTTAGTGGAATGATGTGTGTGAGAAAAGCTTCCAAAAGTTGAAAGATAAATTAACCTCCACACCAGTTTTAGTGCTTCCCAAAGGTACCGAAGGTTATGTAGTGTATTGTGATGCTTTCGGGGTTGGCCTAGGATGCGTATTGATGCAACACGGTAATGTCATAGCATATGCCTCATGACAGTTACGGCCACACGAGAAAAATTATCCCATACATGATCTTGAATTAGCAGCGGTGGTCTTTGCTTTAAAGATATGGCGTCATTATTTATATGGAGTTCATGTTGATATTTATACGGACCACAAAAGTTTGAAATATCTCTTTAAGTAGAAGGAACTCAATTTGAGGTAGCGAAGGTGGTTAGAGCTCTTAAAAGACTATGATATTGATATTCTTTATCATCTAGGCAAAGCAAATGTAGTAGCTGATGCATTGAGCCGCAAGGCAGTAGAAAGCACTAGTGGCCAGTTGACTGAAAATCAAGAGATAATCAAAGATTTATATCAGCTAGCCAGCTTGGGAGTTCGACTTATTGAATCCTCAGATGATGGAGTTATTGTGCAAAATGCAGCAGAATCCTCCTTAATAGCTGAAGTGAAAGAGAAGCAGTTTGCAGATTCATGTTATTGAAGCTAAAGGAAAATGTACACAGCAGAATTTGACAAAGGCATTTGATCTTACACAATAAGGGATACTTCGATGTCAAGAGAGATTATGTGTACCGGATATAGATGAGCTGAGGAAACGGATTATGACAGAGGCACATCATTTGCGCTATTCTATTCATTCGGGTGCTACTAAAATGTACCATGATTTAAAAGAAGTGTATTGGTGGGGAAATATGAAAAAGAACATTGCAGAGTTTGTCGCTCAGTGCCCGAATTGTCAACAGGTGAAAGTAGAGCATCAGAATCTGGGAGGTTACATGCAATGTATCAATCTTCCAGTCTGGAAATGGGATATGATTAATATGGATTTCATTACAGGTTTGCCTCGTACATTGCGAAAGTTTAATTCTATATGGGTCATAGTGGACAGGCTTACTAAATCAGCACATTTTCTACCAGTCAAGACCACCTATACAGCTGAGGATTATGCAAAGTTGTATGTGAAAGAGATAGTACAATTGCATGGTATTCCACTTTCCATTATATCAGACAGAGGAGCACAGTTCAAAGCACACTTTTGGAGATCTTTTCAGCAGAATTTGGGTACACAGGTGAATTTAAGTACAGCTTTCCATCCTCATACTGATGGACAAGCAGAACGTACTATCCAAACACTTGAAGATATACTACGAGCTTATGTATTAGATTTTAAAGGTAGTTGGGATGACCATATACCCCTTATTGAATTTGCTTACAACAATAGCTATCATTCAAGTATTAAAATGGCACCTTATGAAGCATTATATGGACGAAAATGTAGATTGCCAATTGGGTGGTTTGCAGCAGGTGAGACTGCTTTACTTAGGCCAGACCTTGTTCATCAGGCTATGGAGAAGGTTAAAGTGATTCAACAATGATTACAGACGGCCCAGAGTCGACACAAGTCATATGCCGATGTTAGAAGAAGAGGACTTGAATTCGCCATAGGTGGCTGGGTATTCCTGAAGGTGTCATCGATAATGCGGTTCAAAAAGAAAGGGAAATTGAGTCCACATTACATAGGCCCATATGAAATTATTAGAAGATTTGGGCAAGTTGCGTATGAGTTGGCACTACCCCAGGAGCTCTCCACAGTTCATCCGGTGTTTCATGTGTCAATGCTTCGAAAGTGCATAGGGGATCCATCTCGTTTTACTCCTATTGATGATGTACAGGTCACAGAGGATCTTACCTATGAGGAGACACCTATAGCTATTCTGGATAGACAAGTGAAGAGATTGAGGAATAAAGACATTGCTTCCGTAAAGGTACTTTGGAGAAATCATCAAAGAGAAGAGGTCACATGGGAAGCCGAAGAGATGATGAAATCCAAGTACCCAATTTGTTTCAAAGAGAAGAATGACAAGTAAGTATTAATAAGCTTTGAGTGTATATCTATATGAAGACATAAAGCATGCTCCTCGACTTGTAATTGTTTACATTGAATAATAACACTAACATTCGAGGATGAATTTTTCTAAGGGAGGAAGAATGTAATACCCTTACATTTCTGAGTCAAGCTGACTACTGCAATATAGATGGAAATAATGAAACATGAGAGATTTGGTGAATTATGCATTAAATTGTTGGCATGGATAAGTCTTGAACAATTGGGCCCTAAATGAGGCCCAAATATCATGAGAAAGACATGGCCCAAAAGGGATTTTTTTGACCCATTCTTCCAATATTGGTCCATTTGACCAATCAACATTGCATTTAATGCTAAGTAAGAGATAAGAGAGACTTGAGGGACTATATAAAGTAAGAAAATCAGATTTTTATTCATTTGGACTCTCATAACATTTTCTAGACTTTTTTAATATTATCATCTTGTCTCTCAAGAACCCTAAGTCTCTCCTTTGGCCAAGATCATCACTTTGTAAGACTTGGTAAGTGTTACTTATAATGGGTTAATATATTTTATGCATTATAGATGGTGTATATTGTGTTGGTGGAGTATGGAGAAGTTCACTATGTGTGAAGTGTAAGTGTTTGTTAAATCGGAGGATGGTTTTGCCTTGTAATCTTGAGTGTGTACTTGTCGTTTTGCAGGAAGTGAATTTGATGAAGTTAATATTGAAATGTGATATGTTATTATAGTCTTCCCATGTTTTTTCATGGTGTATATTGTTTGGAATTTCTATTGTGAAATTGGTTATGGTTTTGGTACCGTATTAGCCGTAAAGTATAATTTTGGGTGTTGTTATGTGTGTTGTGAGACCATGGATGAATTTTGGTGTTTAATATGATCCAAAATATGTCAAAATAAGTTTGGTAATGATCATTTACCATTCATTGCATTAAAAGACCCAAAAGAAACCATTTCGTACCAAAACGGGGATCCGCCCCCACAGACGAAGGCACCTGCAGGCGCAGATGCCAACGCAGATGCCTCTGGCTGATGCCAAAGTGAATATTCATATGCACCTCATCCACCTGCAAGAACAGGTGGCAGCGCAGGTCACCCCCAGATCTAGTTTTGTATGTTTTCGTATCTAGTCGACCCCCGAAGGCCCCTATACCCTTTTTGGATGTAATTATCAATTTGTGATGTTGTTTTAATGACTTTAAAGTATCGTATGGAGGTGTGTTGGACTGTATGAAGTATGTATGTTTGTTCATATGTTGTTATGAAGGAGTAATTGTGACGGAATGATAAAGAGAAAAGCGTAAGGGTAAGTGTGGTGTGAAATACTATCGATATATGATTCCTTGGTTAATGTGTGTACTGTTATGCTGTTGTGGATATGAAAATGCATTGGATTGTATTGTAAGGGGTGACATGATATTATACATCATTCATATAGTTCATTGACGTCTTGTACGCCTGTATAGTGACTAGTTGCTAACGTAAGTTCCGGTATGAACTTGTATTGTAGAGCAAGACATAAGAAAGAAGCTGGACTATTGTGTTTATACATAGGCTTGTTTCTTCATACTAGGAGGTGCAGGTATATAAGGTTACTTTGTTCGTATCTTTCTGCAGCGTATAGAGTCCACATTGACATTACACTTGTCCTATTCCGAAATTTGTTAAGGTATACTATTTCCGGTTACTAATGGCTGTTGTCACAAGTCTCCTATTCATTGATAATGTTCCAAAGTTCCAATAGTGGTTATACTCATGTATCTTGTTCATTGATTATTGTCTAATGGTTCCAATGGTGTTATGTTTCCAATAAGGCTATATTTCCAACAATGTTTATTCACATGTCCCTCACTCATTGGTTAATGATCCAAAGCTTAAAGTAAAGTTACAAATATCATGGTACCAATCTCAAAGTAATAAACAAAGTAATGCATATGTGGTCAATGATCAAGTATGGGTGGTAGCTTTGGGGGTAAAATGCCTAGATTAAGCCGATCCCGAGGTTGTTGTATCAGGGGGCAGTCCAAGGGGCATAAGCCTAGCTCGGACCGATCCTGACAGGGGGAAGCTCTAGAGGCAATAACCTAGCTCGAGCCGAACCTGAAATGTTATATGGGTGGCAGCTCTAGAGGTACTAACCTAGCTCGAGCCGATCCTGATATATACATTGATTCATAGGGTGGCAGCTCTAGGGGCATAAGCCTAGCTCGAGCCGATCCCAATATAACGCTATGTTATGTTTAAAACCCACTGTTCAGTCGGGGCCCGGGTATCACAGTTCACAGGCAAAGATGAATAATCATAGAATCAAAGGAACCAAGAGAGTAAAGAAAGCAATATATATGGTTTCCAAAGTACAGTATTGTGACTTATCCATATTGATCATTTATTGTAGTTGAGTTCATTGACATGTTTACATATCATACAAGTTACATATGGCCTTACATACTCAGTACATTCTTCGTACTGACCCCTCTCGGGAGATTTACCTTACTTGCTGCAGGTACAGGTTCTAGTAGGCCTCCACAGTAGGTTGCCGGTTGTTGTCGATCATTGGTGAGATCCAGTTAGTTCGGGGCTTCTTCGAGTCACAGTTGTACATATGTTTTGGTGTTGTACATGTTGTATAAAGTGGGGACTTGTCCCGACTTTTAGTTCATTTTGGTCAATGCACTTGTTGAAGGCTTTTGTAGACAGATGTGGGTGTATAAACGTAAAAGGTACATGTCGTTTTTGACTTGATGGCCTCAACGTCTCAACGTCCAAGTTTCATATATGTATGTACGTCACATGTTTTATGAATTTCATGGTTAGCATTATCAACTCCTACGTTATAGGGGTGTTTCGGATGGCATGCATATGAATGAACATAGGTAAAGCTTGGTTCTCTCGGGCCTTATCGGCTACGGGTGCCAATCATGTCTCGATGGGATTCGGGGTATGACATGTACCAATTTAGATTAGGTTCTGGGAAATCACTGTCATTTTATTACTGCACTGTAATCAGCTAACAAATGTATTTGGATAAGAGTTTAGTTTTTATTAGAGATTTATTTCTTTTAAAGATTGTTTTGTTTAACTTATGCACTTAATTGAATGGTTGGGTGGTAAGGGTTCTCCTATCTAGGGTAGAGTTGGGTAGGTGCCCGCAAAATGCTTGAATTGGGTCGTGGCACCCTTGCCCCTCATTAAAAGACTCTACAACAGACACATTTATCATTTACTATTTTTTTCATATTATTATTTAATAATATCAGCGTCAATTGACATTACACATAATTCATTCTAATTTTCTATTTTATGCACTTTTTATTATAAACGTAAGATTCACGTGCAACTCGCATATTCTAAACTAGTAAAGAAAATAAAAGGTTGAAGTTAAAAAAGGAATCAAATTGATTTAATAGTAGAAAAATTACCCCACGGCAGTTTCATTAGAATCATAAAAGATCCCGTTATCAGCATACCGATTGAACTACATTGAATTTTTTACTTTTTTTAAAAAACAACAGGAGTTATGCACTAGACAATAAATAGGATAAAACAGAAAAATTAATGTAGAGAATCAAATAGAAAAGGCTAAATACATGGTGGGATTGAGAATCTTTTGTGAACCTAGTGAGATTTATTAAGAAAATCCTAAAACAAAAAAAAATAAAAAAATGAAGGTTTGACATTTTAAAGAATGGGGTTGGTGTTCATTGGTATAAGAAATAAAGAGAGAAAGATCGATAGATTAATTCAATTAATGAACTGACAAATAATTAGAAGAAAAAGATGACGGTGGAACAAGTGATGGGTCTTCATTGGGGAAAGCGATGACGTCCCATGGTGACTGGTTGAGTTGGCAAATTCGGGTATATTTCATAGCAAAAATCTTTGTATGCTTTCTTATTTTCATGTCTGCTTTAAAACACAAGTATTGTCTTAGATCCAAAATGACTTTCCTCTCTCTTATATATACTCTATGTCTATCAACATCCTTTTTTCAACTTTAATTTATTATGTGTACAACACTGTCAAACTTACAATTTTTATACTAAGGAAATGAAACTTAGAGGTGTAACGAGTTCATTTGAATACTCTTCCCACAAAAATTATGTTATATAAAATTAAAATTATTTTTAATACATGATCGATATTATATTCTCTTTGACTTTTTTGTGAATGTTTTTTTAAAATTTAAATCTATTTAACACACATACACAAAAAAAAAAAAAAAAAAAAACTCACACACACACATACACATGTTTTCGACACATGCGCTGCACGTGTGTGTCGAGTCATATAATATAAGTATTTATTTATCAATATCATTATTAAAAATATATAGACTTTTGAGGTCATTAATTATATGTATAGTCAACTATCTTGTTCTTCAAAATAACAATAAGTTCGAAGGCAAAGGAATTTAAATGAAGACAAGTTACAAATCATGATATCAAATTATTGGGTTGTTATTATGTCATAATGTTAACCTTTTGCAATATTCTGCAAATGAATCTATAATAATTGATTGTTTAAATTTTTACTGTACTAATGATATTTTTCTTGTTTTGGGAAGGTAAATGACTTGTGAAAATGTGACGACCCTTTTCCATAGTTACGGTATAGTCTAGCGTACGAAAATTTGGATTAAGATTATCCCCGGATAAAGTGTTCGAAATTTCAGACTAGGCTAGTCTTGGATGAATTCCAAGTGTGGTATGGTCTAGATAAATCGGGTAAAGGATGGGTTGGTGTTTATATGATTTGAGACCATATTATGATAGCTAAATGGTTAAGGAGTTCATAAAAACTTTCAGAAGTAAATTCGTGTTAGTAGAACTCCTTATATAGCGTTTGATGTAAAGGGGTTAGTTTGGAATGTCAAAATATGGAAGTGTATTTTAAAATAGGCAAAATTCTGGGATTGTCGGACTTTCTACCTCACCTAGGCCACTATAGTGGGAGGCAGGACGCAAGGAATTTTCTAGCTATAGATGAAGTCAGCTTTGTTTAATCACGCCATAGCAGGCTATGCGCAATTAAATACAGTTTTAGAATTAAAATGTATTTTATATTTCACTTTCGTTCCAGAGCAGAAAAGGGCAATTTAGGGCAAAATCTTCAGTTTTCACCCAAAATTCCTTTGTTGAGGTAAGTTAATCCACCTAGTTATCTAGTTTTTTGATGATTAATCCATGGAATCTCTAGGTTTTTTTTATGAGGGAGGATTTCACTTGACCTAGGTTGATTTTCTTGTGTAATTTAGTGAAAACAAGGTGTAATCCTTGGGTTTTAATCAAGGGTGGATAATTTATGCGTGCATGCTTGGAATTCATTCTTATAAATATGAATTGGAAATAATTAAGGTGGAATGAAGGTAGAAAAACCCTAAAATAAGGGAATGATCATGATTTTAACCTTGGGGTTATAGGTTTATGTTAAAATCCTTGAATATGCTAGGACATTGTTTGAATTATGAATGCATTGTTGTTTTAAGACCACAATCAAGATGAGATTGCAAGAAAAGACTAGACTCAAGGTTGTTCGAGTAGTGCAATGCTTTGATCTTCACTACCCAATTTCTAAAGGTCATGATGGCACCTATTGTAGCCTACTTGTAGGTAAGCTGACCCAAAGTTTGAAATGACGAATAACAGACTATCAAGAGAAAAGAAGAAAGCAGCAGAAAATAAGTACAATATAGACAAGTAACCCCAAAACCTGGTGAAGTCAGTACAAGAGTTTCTAACACAACAAGAGTACAAAGTAAAATACAAAGTAAATATATACAAAGCCATCACTGATCAGTCCAACAAAAGAGGGAGAGCAGGAACAACTCCAAAAGCCAGGAGCTCACACAAAACCTCCAATCCATGGCAGCTCTACATGATGCACACGTCAGTGGTGAGAACTCGTACTATGACTTGCTGAGTGCAGAAGTGTTGTAACCAAACACGAGGTACTCAGAAGGCATTGACCGATTGAGCTCCAAAGATAATGCAAGTATAAATAACATGTAAACAAGGAATATAAACCAAATGCAACTATTTAAGAAATGAGACATAACAATTTTAATGGAAAACTAAAGATAAACTACCATACCCTACAAGTGATCCTAGACAAAGGTGCAATACTGTAAGTAACTAGTCAATTTATGATAGTAGGGTGAAGAAAAAGATATACAATATACAGTAGTAGTAGGAAAGAAGGAAATGATATACAAATAATAGCTAGAGAAGCATGGATATACAACCGCGCTATACAGATTACCCAACATGAAGGTACTACCTATAGGGTGCTAGCGTAATATCACAAAGATCATAAGCAATAAAGGAACTAACTGTAGCGTAATCAGGGTCTCTTGTCAAAAAATGCATAATCATAAGATAATCTACCAATAATAAATCTTACCATAATATGAGAAAAGGGATAAAAAATGTACAAAAAACCTCAGGTACCAATCCATAACCAGTCTGCCACAAACTATACAATAATAACCAAATAGTAATATAACTGGCTAACTCGGACAACCAATAACCTAACTGGCCCCCATAAGCTCAGAAAGCATAAGCAAACACACAACAAACAACAACCATAACTTGTACCTATACAGCCCCCCATAAGACCGATAGATACAAGCGCCAAATAACCATTCTGGTGATAAGCAATGCATATGAATTAAAGAATGCAATGTAAACCAATACTACTATATTGACTGAGTGCCAAACCATACCAAGTATATAAACCTCCTTCTGTTCATCAGCTTGTAAGGCAGGACCTATGAATATCACCCCTACTGGTATGTGGTCCCCATATAGAGGAATGGGACTCAGGATATCTATATATACTATCTGGTCCATCATAACCAATCTACTCTATCTAGTGCCAGAGAGAAATGAAACTATAGTAAGTGCTCAAAATAAAACCGAGACTAAACAAGTATAAATCTGTAAATCCCTCGCCCGAGATCAAATTTGGGACTAAAATGGTATAATAATGTAATAAGGGTCGGGATCTTCCTGGACTGAAGTGAATAAGCAGTGGTGAAAGAGTGGATCAATAATGGACTAGAATCAGCTTCGGTCTAATATAAAAAAAGTAGCAAACATAGTTTAAAATATCATAATCTATTAGTAAGGGCGGTACGACTTTCGTTTTAAAAGAATTAATTTTAAAAGTGAAAAAGTGAGAATAAATCCCTCATTAGAAAATAGTAGAAAAATGAAGGTTCTAATCAGAATCATACCACTCAATAAGCGTAAATACGTCTAAATGTATGCATGCAATCACCAGTATCCAAATAATACAAATGTAAGCATCCAAGCATCTAAGAACTAAACCACGACTTTCAAAGAGAAGAATAAAAACCTGGTGTCCAACTGGCATCGTAACCACAACTTTGGGCCCAACAATATATAAATTAACTGGATATCAACACCATAATTTGGGAAACTATGGTAAACGAAGGCATAAAGCTACTAGAAGGATCTAATCGGGGATATCGTCCAATTCACTAAGTAATATTGTAAATCTTAAACTAAAGGATCCTTCATAGCAATCTATGGTTAAACAAGTCCATAATCATGTGTAATAGGATCCTACAACCACAATGGGTACTTTATCCTAAATCCCTTAAAAAGGTCAAGTCATGATATAATTAGGTATAAATCGATCCTATTATCCCTACCAAGCATGCGATTTATACAATACACAATATCATATAGAAGAGTAGACTTTAGCCTACCTCGTAGTCGAACGACAATCTTGAACCATCCATCATTCACTTATCTTTGCTCAACAATCACAAAAATGACATCGCACTATCAAAATCATAGTCTAAATGCTGATACGAGTAAAATAATACCCATATTGTAATAATGGATTCCGGGCCAAAAATTTGGATCCAAAGTAGGCCCATAGGACCCACGCATGAAATCCAAAATTGGACTATTCATTAGCTCCCTCATGACTCAAGGAACATGTGCTTAAAATTTGGGCACAATCCGAGCTCGATAACCCACCCAAATCAGCTCCAACATAAAGGAAAATCAAGGGCTTTAATGGAGAAATCAATAGGAGAGAAGCTCGACACTTACGAGATTCGGACGAGATGAATACCATTTTGATGTTCCCGTAATAACCCCAGCCTTAATTCATTTTTCCTGAACTGATTTTGGAGCTCAAAGTGCGTCCAAGGAGGTTTGGAATTTGAGAAATAAAGCTTGGGGTCAAGGAGGAAGCAAGGCTAAAAAGGGGCAGCTCCATTGTCTAAGCGCCCATTTTGGTCGCCCAGGAGCCCACATGCTTTCAGCCCAACCATCGCCTAGTCACCACTCTTGGTCGCTCAAGCGACATCACCTAGGTGCCAAGATGGTCGCTTGGGCTATGGCACCAAAAAACCAGCAATGCTCAAACTTTGTTTGGGTGCTCCAGGCCTATTTGGAACCCCGTGGATGCAAACAAACTATGCTACCCCATCAAAAATGGTATTTCGAATTCAGAAAAATCAATAAGATTTCCATCACAGGTCATTTCGACAAAATATGGGCCCCAAACCCAATGTGTCATTTTAACCAACTTCCGACCAATAGCCCAAAATGAGTTCAGAAGTCTCGGGACCCGGACCAAGGGTGACTCTAGCCTAAAATCCACAATCCAGAGCTAAAAGCACAGATGGAATTTTCATTCGAGGAGGCCGTTTCTATAAGTTTTGGTCCAAGACCAATTTCTTAATTTTAAAAGCTCTAAAACAGGGAAATGGACTTAAAACCCAAACGAATTGCCCAAAAACTGAACCGATGTTCTCGACAAGTCATAAGTGACCTGTAGCCGTTGTGGGAAGGCACAAAATGCCAAAAGCAAGATAAAATAGAGAAAATGACTTGGTGGGTCATTACAATATCCACTACTAAAAGGACTTTCATCCTCGAAAGTCAATGGATAGAAAGAGCCCAAAAGTTCGAAAGGACCTGCATGCCCTGTGTAAGACTCCCCAAATAACCTCTAAGGCTAATCAACGCTTTCAAGAGATTTCGCTAAAGGTATCCCATTTTCCTTCACATTTTAACTTCACTTTCAAAATTTAAATGCAAACTCATGCTCAACCACCAACTGGCCTCTAACTGAACCAAACACGACTATAGCACCCAAACCCAAACCACAGCATACTGCACTGATAAAAGTACAACCAGGCAGATACTTAACCAGGCTAAAGACCACCCAAGGTATGAATCATACAACCAACTCCAAACTCCAAATCTAACATTTTTTCTTCCCCAACCTACTGTCTACTCCGAGCTATAAAAAATCTCTCCAACATCCTTCGAGTCCTGTTTGCATAATCACATCACATTAACCTCAAAAGACTGAAGTTTACCTATAGAAATCCACACGAACTAGCATAAGAACAAAGCCCATAAGGTTCTATCTGAATACTTAAATGGTGGTGACTGAGGTATGCAATCTCTTCCAAATCGCTAACTAGTCCCGATGACCCTCAAAATTAATAATCATGAGTGTAAAGCATAATCTCTAGAAATTGAACGATCCGCTCTAGAATGCCCTACCAGTTGTGGGTGAAACCATGCTAAGCAAAACTTAGTACACTTCCTCTGCTGAGTAGGAATTCAAAATTTCTAACAAAAATTGAGAACCTAGGTTAAGAGTAGTAGAAACCAATACCATATGCCAATGGACCATCCTTTGATCATTTATCTAGCACAATCTCCCTCAGCTAAAGATAACAAAATCGATAGGTAGAGAGGAGGCTTGGTCAGCCTATCATCGAATGCACAATCGAAGCAAATCTTGAAATAGGTGCTGCAACCAAGTAAGGCAATCCATAGACATAATCTCAACACCGAAGATGAACTACTAGATCTCAACTATCTAAATCGATCCTGTTGACAAGTAAGCATCCATTCTCCAAAATCTATCACAACTTTGAAGTCGTCATTCAAAGGAGTCAAAAATCATAACTAGAGCCAACAAGTCTTCACTAAGGTCAAATACCCAAATCAATCTCACTATCAGAAATCAAGTATATACCCCAAACCAATCTCGCTTTCGGAGACTAAGCATATATCCAATGGTCTCCGCAAGGGCTAAAATTAAAATATTGCTAAAGAACATAATCACAACTGATAAGCTAAAGCTACGAGCAATGAAATCCATATATATTGAGGTCATAACACATCAAGGCATAACCAAGAACTCACCAAAGCTATAAAGAGTACTACTAGTAGCCAAATCTTGAGCAACTCAGAAAAAATACTATCTTGGCCTGTATCTTGTCAGACTAATACTCAATCTAAGGAAACAAATACTCAATCCCAAAATGCATCCACTTTGGTTACTGATAACTGATACACAAGCACATATCACCAAGCTGAAGCACTCCACAAAGTCATATTAGGCTGAACCAATACCAAAATGAGAAATTTCCAAATTCACCTATTTAAACCAACCTTAATACAAATGAACCATGAACCACCTCATAGAAAGAACAAAGTACTCAACTTAACACCAATACTAAGATCAAGACTACTACCGGGTGATGAACCAGACAAATCAGAATAACAAACCTTAGACTTATCAATCTTAGGAATGGGCTATAGAAAAGGATAGCCAATACTAGAATCACAACAAACCATGAAAGGTTGAACCTTCCTTCCCACAACCCTCTCAACAACCGATTAACCTCACTAACAGCAAGGAAAACCAACCAACAAAGGTAGCAGTGTAAGCCAGCGAATAAGAATCATAAGAAAGTGATACTAACTAGATAATGCTAGTATAGCCATCTATCAAGTAAGAAATAATAGCAACCAAAATAATAATAGTAACAATAGTAACACCGGTATAAAGTGCATATGGCACAAAAATGAAAAATAACAAGTACCACTCTAAGATCACAACAAGGCCAAGATGCCAAAGGAAATATGATTTACCCAAGTGTTACACCCCAATGAAATCATAATATTGATCCACTCAATCCACTACTAAAAGAAAATATCTACGAGGGTAGTTAAACATGTACAGATCTACGCAAAGGATTACAACAATCACTATAGTAACATCAAGGCATATAAACACCTATCGATATGAAAACCCCAACTCAATTCAAATAGAAACCAAAATATAGTAAACCAAGAGCGTACCTATAATGATAGAATCCAAAGTCATAGTCCCTGACCTAATCAAAGAAGTGCAAATCTGAATTTGTTTGACCCTGAACTGAGAATCTGAATGACCAACTAAAATATTAAGTGCACTGCTTCTAATTGGATGTGCCACATCCCTAAGAGACTGATCTAGCTATACTAACTGCTCAATAATCCCATGTCAGGTACACTCTCTAGACCATGACCGACCTCTTTGCAGTCATAACAAACCCCTGAAGCTCTAACCTAAAGAGAAATAAGAGTTGACCCCAACTGGCTGACCAAATCACACCTGGGGAAGTCCTTAGACTAATGACCAATCATCCCACAATCAAAACATACCCTGAAATTCTCTGATACCCTATACCTGCTGACCCAAAATGGCTGCATGGCTTGAAGACCTAGACCAAATACCCAATAATACCTGAGCAAAAATCTATCTATTGTGACAACCATGACCTAACTGAGAGCCACCCATAATCTGAGGTACTACCTGTATAGACCTGATAGGCTGCAAGTGATGCTGACCTTTTGCGAGGAGGACCCCTATCTCCAAATGAAATACCACTAACACTGAGCTGCTGACATGGCCTCTTACCGCCACCTCCATATGTCTTAATACATGCCCTCTCAGTAGTCCTCGCATGATCAACAGCCTGAGGAAAAATATCTCTGGAATACTCCGATGCCAAGCGAAGTGGTAAAGCTAATCCTCTGATAAATCCCCACACCATCTCATGCTCTGTAGGATATAACATAGAAGTATGTCTGGCCCACTCAAGAAACCTAATCTCATCCTCTAAAACTGACTAATATCCTTGCTGAACACCAATAAAACCAACTCTAGCCCGAGAACCACTCGATGTATCGAGCACCAATACTGACTGTGACGTATCCACTAAAAGACTTGGAATCCCCAACACAATATCCTGAAAATCTGAGGCAGTCACAAACTCTGTCGAAGCCTGGGATGGACCCAGACCTTTTGGCTAATATTAAAAATCCTAAATATCAATCTCTAACTCCTTAGCCCGATGTTGAGCTGAAACTCTGGTAACATGCGTAAAAGTCTCATCCGTATCTATGGACAACCTCGTGCTATCCATTTGGGAAAGAGTGGAGTCAAAAGAAGTACTTAGAAGTTCATAGAAGTATGGACACATGACAAGGAATCAAGAATTGGAATTTCCTAAAAATTCCCTATAGCCTCCTGGAGATAAGATACAGATGTCTTTGTACCAATATGCAGGGATCTACTAGGCACTTTGTTGTTGTACCAACAACACCGGTGAACCTATGCTCTGATACCAATATGTCATGACCCAATTTTTTAGGTCATGATGGCACTTATTACATCCTACATGTAGGTAATCCTACCCATAGTCAGGAACGGTGAGTAACTGACTATTAAGAGAAAAGAAGAAAGCAGTGAAAAATAAGTTCAATAAAGAGACTAATAAAGAGAAGTAACCCCAAAACCTGGTGAAGTCAGTGCAAGAGATTCTAATACAAATATAGTACAAAGTAAAATACAGAGTAAATATATACAAAGCCATCTCTAAAATACAAAATAGAGACCAGTCCAACAAAAGAGGGAGAGCAGGAATAACTCTTGAAGGCAGGAGCTCACCCCAAACCACTAATCGACTGCAACTTTGCACAATTCATACATCAGCAGCGAGAACTCGTACTATGATATGTCGAATGGAGAAGTGTAGTATGATTATCAAATACGAGGTACTCAGTAGGTATCGGCCAACTGAGCTCCAAAGAAAATGCAAGTATAAATAACATGTAAAGCAGGAATTTAAACTGCAGGCAACTATTTAATAAATTAAACATAATAATGCTAATGGAAAAGTAAAGATAAACTACCATACCCTACAAATAATCTGGGATAAAGGTACAATACTGTAAGTAACTAGTCAATATATGATAGTAGGGTGAAGAAAAATATTTATAATATACAATAGTAGTAGGAAAGAAGGAAATGATATACAAATAGTAACTAGAGAAGAATGAATATACGATCGTGCTACACAGATAACCCAACATGAAGGTACTACCCTATAGGAGCTAGCCTAATATCACAAAAATCATAAGCAATAAGGGAATTAACTCTAGCATAATAAAGGTCTTTAGTCACAATATGCACAATCATAAGATAATCTAACAATAATAAATCTTACCATAATATGAGAAAAGGGATCAAAAATGTACCAACAACCTCGGGTTCCAATCCATAACCATCCTGCCATGAACTATACAATAATAACCAAACGCTAATGTAACTGGCTAACTCAGACAACCAATAACCTAACTAGGCCCCTATAAACTCGAAAGGCATAAGAAAACACTCAGTAAAAAACAACCATAACTTGTACCTATATAGCCCCCTATAAGACTGATAGATTCAAACACCAAAGAATTATACTGGTGATAGGCAATACATATGAATTAATGAATACAATGTAAACCAATACTACCATGCCGACTTAGTGCCAAACAGTACCCAGTATATACACCTTCTTCAGCTTGCCGACTCGCAAGGAAGGACTAAGAATATCACCCCTTTTGGTATGTGGTCCTCGGATAGAGAAATCCATAAGGGACTCAAGATATCCGTTTATACTGTTTGGTCCAGAACCAAGACTTTCAATAACCATCATAACCAATCTACTCCATCCAGTACTGAAAAGAAAAGAATGTATAATAAGTGTTTGAAATTGAACTAAGACTAAACAAGTATAAATCTGTAAATCCCTTGCTCGTGATCAAATAATGGACTAAAATGGCATAATAATGTAAAAAGGGTCGAGATTTCCCTCGACCGAAGTGAATAAGCAGTGGTGAAAAGAGTGGATCAATAATGGACCAAAATCAGCTTCTATCTAATTTCCAAAGTAGAAAACTTAGTTTAAAATATCATATCCAATAATAAGGGTGGTACGACTTCCATTTTAAAAGAATTAACTTTAAAAGTGAAAAAGTGAAAATAAATCCAAACAATACAAATGTAAGTGTCCAAGCATCTAAGAACTAAACCACATCCTTTAAACGAGAAGACTACTAACTTGGTGTCCAATAGGTATCATAACCATGGCCTCGGGTCCAATAATATATACATTAACAGGATATCAGCACCATAATTTAGAAAACTATGGTAACTGAAAGCATAAAGCTACTAGAAGGATCTAATCGGGGGATATTATCCAATTTACTAAGTAATATGGTAAGTCTTATACTAAACGATCCTTCATGGCAATCTATGGTTAAACAAGTATATAATCAGGTGTAATAGGATTGAACAACCACAACGGGTATTCAAGGCTATGGATTAAGTTACATTTTTATCTTAAATCTCTTAAACAGGTCAATTCATGGTACAACTAGGTATAAACCCATCCTATAATCCCTACCTAGCATGCGATCTATACAATACATAATGTAGACCGTAGCCTACCTCATAGTCGAATCGCAGTCTCGAACTATCCATGAACCACTTATCTTTGGTCCACAATCTCAAAAATTATGTTGCACTATCAAAAGCATAATCTACATATTAATACAAGTAAAATGATACAAATATTGCAATAATGGAAGTCGGGCCAAAAATTCGGATCAAAATTGGGCCGGTGGGAGCCACACTTGAAATCCAAAAATTGGACCCGTCATTAGGTCCCTCATTACTCAAGGAACGTATGACCAAAATTTGGGCACAATACAAGCTCTATAACAAACTCAAATCTTCCCAACATTAAGGAAAAACAAGAGCTTTAATGGAGAAATCAAGAGAGAAGCTCGAAACTTACTAGATTCGGATGAGATGAAGACCACCTTGAAGTTCCCATAATAGCCCTGGCCTTAAATCAATGTTCCCCAACTTATTTTAGAGCTCAAACATCATCCAAGAAGGTTTCAAATTGGAGAAATGAAGCTTGGGGTCGAGGAGGAAGTAAGGCTAAAAAGAGCTAGCTCCATCGCCTAGACGCCCATTTTGGTTGCCAAGGCGCCATCGCCTAGGTACCAAATGGTGTCACCTAGGAGACCACATGTTTCTATACCAACCATCGCCTATATTCCACTCTTGCTCGCTCAGGCGAGCTCGCCAAGATGGTTGCACTTGTTTACAAATTATTGGTTATGTATTCATTTTTATTATTTTGAGTCAGCCTATGACCCTACCAATACATAGTAGTTTTGTATTGTACTCTTCTTTTATGGAGTGCAGAGCATATTCCAGCAGCTCCAACGAGACCTCAGTTGTAGCCAGTGATCATTTCTAACTCAAGGGTAAGATTCATCTTTCGAGCATTCATTAGTCTTTGAACATTATGTTCTTGTCCAATTGTTTCGAACACAGACACTTCTATTATTTAGTTTTTCGGGTTGTACCCAGAGATTATCTTTGCTAGATGCTTTGGTAAGTTGACTTTCAATTTTGGGGGGAATTTTAGACATATGATTATTCAGCATTGTTTTCATTGTTAGAATCATTCGAATTATTGGTGGATGTTAGAATTACTTATTTCATATTTAAAATTGTTAAGTATTTGTGTTGGGAAATTGGGTTTATATAGTTCTCTCACTGGAGGGTTAGTGTGGGTACCACTCGCGATGGGTTTTGGATCATGAAAAAGTTGGTATCAGAGCCCTAGGTTTGTTGATATCGTTGTACCAAAAAGAGTTTAGTATAGTCTTGAAGAATGGTATGGAGACATTTGTATCTTTTTTCAATAGGCTATAGGACTTTAGAAAAATATCAGTTTCTTTCTTCTTTCATGCTATAACTTAATTCCAATCGGTACTAAATTTGTATCTGACCTCATAAGTCTAATATTTCAAAGTTGGTAAATATGAGAGCTAATAGAGCTGTAGCAGCAACTCTTGCACTAGAAGATCCAGTTGCAAAACTCATTGTTAGAGACAGAGGATGGTGTAGGGGAAGAGGAAGAGGTAGAGCGACACCTACTAGGGTGGAGCACGGGTTGCAACCAATCCAACCTGATAGAGATCTAATATGCCTCCCTCGCCCCAAGATCATCATGATGAGATTATGAATGAGGATATTTTGGAATAAGAGGAGACAGTACCAGCTCTTGAAGGTGCAGCTCCTTTACTATTGTTGTCTAAAGTGATTCAATAGGTACTTACTTTTTTTAGTTGGCTGGTAGGTTATAAAGCCACGCCTATGATGCCTGCTTACTAATTTCCAAGAGTTCAGCTTGCTGCTACTTTTGCTCCTAGGATGGATGAGGTCTCATGGATAAAGGTTTTCCCTCATCCGGTTGTAGATTCTATTTTGACCGGTACTGATCATGATATGTTGACTAAGTTTCTGAAGATAAAACCTCCCACATTTGTTAGTTTTAAGACAGAGAATGCTTTTGAGTTTATGGTTGATTGTTATGAGAGGCTGCATAAGATAGGCATTGTGGAGTAGCATGGTATAGAATTTATACCCTTCCAACTTTAGGGTGATATAAAGTAGTGGTGGATGGCCCATGTAGAATGTAGGTATCTAGCATTACCTCCGTTGACATTCATGGACTCAGTTCCATAATCTGTTCTTAGAAAAGTATGTGCCACATACTCTACATTACAAAAACAAGGATGAGTTTTTGTCTCTTGAGAAAGGGAGAATGTCAGTTACAGCCTATGAAGCTAAATTTTATGCCTTGTCCAGATATGCTACTCAATTGTTTGGTACTGAGGAGGAGAGTATCTTTCTCTTTATGAAAGGGTTGAATACTGATTTGCAGTTATGGTATTGCAAATGACTTTTGCTGGAAAAACTTTTAATGATATTTCTGATTATGTAAAGAAAGTAGAATAAGTCAAATAGGTTGGCCAGGATAAGAAAGTAGGAAAGAAGTCCTAGAATACAGATAACTTCAATGGTTCTTACTCTAGGGGTTATGGTCCTCAGGCCTATCTAGCTCGCCCTATACAGTTCGCTCTGCAAGTATCAATACGGGGTCTGTCAGTGACCACTCAGTAGTCTTCAATTGTGAGAAGCCAAGGGGTTTTGTGTTATTCTACTAATCGGTCCTTATTAGATAGAGGTTGTTTTACTTGTCGTGGTGTTTTTCACTTTAAAAAGGGTTTTCCTAAAGGTAGGCAGGCAAGTTTCCAGGGTAATTGGTAGTCCAAAGCTATGGTACCAGCTGGTAGAGGTGGTAGTGGTAATGGTAGAGTTTGGCCACAGGGTAGGCATGGTAATTATTAGATAGGTTGTGGTGGAAACTGAGGTATTGGTAATGCAGGGAGAGGTGGTGCTCAGCCTGTTAGAGAGGTTGCTGAAATCAACGATAAAGCTTATTTATTTGCCTTTCTAGGAAAATCTGAGGTAGAGGCTTCAGATGTAGTCATTATCGATACTACTTTCATTTGTGATAGGACGGTTGTGGTCTTGTTTGATGCGGGTTCAGCTTATTCATCTGTATCTATTAAATTTGCCTTGGGTTTAGATATGGTTTTGGATATACTTGACTCACCTGTGTATGTTTCTACTCTGGTTGGAGACTCTGTGGTAGTGACTCAAGTGTATCATGCTTGCTCTATAATGTTTATGGGTTTTCAGAATTGGGAAGATTTGGTGATTCTAGATATGCCCTATTTTACTATCATCCGAGGCATGTCTTGGTTATCCTCATACCATGCTATTCTAAACTCTAATGCTAAAATTGTGACCTTAAACATGCCTAAGATGGATAAGTTAGAATGGGTATGTGTTTATGAGTGTGGAACTGTGAAAATAATCTCATTCATTTGGTCTAAGTAGTTGGTTAGAAAGGTGTGTTCGACCTTTTTGGCACATCTTTGAGATGTTAGTGCAGAAGTCCCTTCTATTAAGTTAGTTCCCGTGGTGTCTAAATTTTAGGAGGTATTTCCTATCGACTTGCTTGGTATGCCTCCAGATTAAGGCATTGACTTTTGCATTGATTTGGAGCTATAGTACTCGCCTAATTTTTATCCCTTATTGAATGATTCCAACTGAGTTTAGAGAGGTCAAGACTTAGTTGGAGGATTTTCTCGATAAGGGATTCATCCGTCCTACTGCTTCACATTGGAGTGCTCTAGTGTTGTTCATTAGGAAAAAAGATGCTAGCATGAGAATATGTACAGACTATAGACAATTGAATTAGCTTGCCATCAGGAATAAGTACCCTTTGCCTTAAATAAATAATTTATTTGACTAGTTGCAGGGTGTTTCAGTGTTCTCCAAGATAGACTTAAGGTTAGGGTATTACCAGTTACAGATTTTTCCTGATGATATACCCAAAACAGCTTTCAGGACTCGATATGGACATTACAAGTTCTTAGTGATGTCCTTTGGGTTAACTAATGCACCGGCAGTATTCATGAGTTTGATGAATGATATTTTCAAGTCATTCTTGGATTCGTTTGTGATTGTATTTATTGATGACATTGTGTCTTACTCTAAGAGTAAGGAGGAGCATGCAGGTCATCTTCGCATATTCTTGGGTATTCTGAAGGAAAAGTAGCTTTATACTAAGTTCTCTACATGTGAGTTTTGGATATCTTCTATGGCCTTTTTGGGGAATATGTTTTCAGAGAAGGGGGTGATGGTAGATCCCAAAAAGATTGAGGCTGTCAAGAGTTGAGTTCGGCCTAGCTCTGTGACTAAGGTTCAAAGTTTTGTAAGTTTTGCTAACTATTACCACAGATTTGTCTAGAATCTTGCCTCAATTGCTATCATTTGACAAGACTGACATTGAAGGAGGTACTGTTTGTTTGGTCTGACAAGTTCAAAGAGCGCTATCAAAAGCTCAAGTCTCTTTTGACCACAACTCCTATCCTTGCTTTGCCAGTTTAAGGTAAGGATTTTATTATGTTTTGTGATGCTTTAGGCTATAGTTTGGGTGTTGTGTTAATGCATGACAGGAATGTGATTGCTTAAGCTTTAAGGAAGTTGAATCCTCATGAGAGAAATTATCCAACTCACAACTTGGAGTAGGCAGCGATTGTTTTTGCACTTAAGATATGGAGACACTACCTTTATGGTGTTAACTGTGAGGTGTTCATAGACCATCTCAGTTTACAACATGTTTTCACTCAAAGGGAATTGAATTTTAGGTAGAGGCACTGGATGGAGTTACTGAAAGATTATGATGTGACCATCCAATATCATCCAGGAAAGGTCAATATGGTGGAAGATACATTGAGACAAAAATTTGTCAGTATGGGAAGTTTGGCTTGTTTGAGAGTGGCAAGGCAACCTTTGGCTAGAGAGATCCAAACTCTAGCAATATAGTGTATGTAGTCTGGTATGTCAGAAAGGGGTAGAGTGTTGGATTGTGTTGAACTGAGGTCGACATTCCTTGATCAAATCAAGGCTAAGCAATTTGAGGAATCAAAGTTGAACAAGATTGGGAACAAAGTGGTGAGTAGTGAAGGTCAAGATGCCACACTTTATGTGTGTGTTGTGTTGAGGGTGAGAAGGCGCGTATGTGAACTTCTTGTTAATAATGTGATTCCAAATTTTCTTGAAGAAGCTCTTAGTTTTCGATACTTCATACATCCTGGTGTAACTAATTTATATCATGAATTGAGATAGATCTATTAGTGGCCCCAAATTAAGAGAGATATAGTAGAGTATGTGGCAAATTATCATAACTGCCAGCAGGTGAAGTATGAATATTAATGGTCTGCAGGTTTGCTTCAAAGGATGTACATTCCCAAGTGGAAATGAGAGAGGATTGATATGGTTTTCGTGTTGGGTTTTCTAAGACTTTGGGGTAGTATGACTCGATTTGGGTCATAGTTGACAGACTAACAAAGTCCCTTCATTTCATTCTGGTTAAGCTGAATTACAAATCAAATAAGTTAGCCAAGATTTATATTAAGAAAGTTTTAAGATTCCATGGGGTGCCAGTATCCATCATATTCATTAGAGGTACGCAGTTTACCTCCAAATTTTGACACAAGTTGCATGAGGATTTGGGCACTAAGCTTGATCTTAGTACTGCATTTCATCCTCAGATCAATGGGAAGTTTGAGAGAACCATTTAGGTACTTGAGGATATACTACGAGCATGTGTGATAGATTTTGGAGGTCATTGGGACCAGTTCTTACCATTGCGTGAGTTCTTATACAACAACAATTAACACTTTAGTATTGATATGGCCCAATTTGAAGCTCTTTATGGTAAAACGTATAGATCACCCATAGGTTGGTTCGAGGTGGGTTATGTAAAGCCTTTGGGCACAGATTTAGTAAAGAAAGATCAAGAGAAAGTGAGATTTATTCAGGAAAATTTGTTAGCATCCCAAAGTAGATAGAAGGAATACGCTGACCACACGGTAAGAGACATGTATTTCAAGCGGGGTGAGCATGTGTTATTAAGGGTGTCTCCCATGAAGGGAGTTATGGGATTTTGTAAAAGGGGCAAGCTTAGCACCATCTATATCTGTCATGACCCAAACACCATCACGAGTAGCACCCATTCTATCCCTCCTGTGGGAGAACCATCTAATCTAAATTGTCAAACTCTAGTACTAAACAGATAGAGTATTACCGATTCAAGCCAAATTTCTCAGAAATACCAACACTTGTTGAATATCCTTCTCGGACATAGGCACCTGAGTTGCACCATTCTTTATAGGAACTACATTCTATGAAATCACTACTTCCTCCTACTCAATTACCATATCTTCATTCTGAGCTAACTCTGGAGCATCCAACTGTGGGGGAGGGGATGGTGTCCTCTATCTAGTCAGCCCTCCAGTTGCCTGGGCTCCACCTCTGATAGGTGTTGTCCCTCTTCCTCCTTTCCTTTCCCTGCCCCTCTTCCTCCTTTCCTCTCTCTTATATGTACTCTATATATATATGTACAACAGTGTAAAACTTACAATTTTTATACTGAGGAAATGAAACTTAGAGGTGTAACCGGTTCATTTGAATACTCTTCCCATAAAAATTATGTTATATAAGATTAAAATTATTTTTAATACATGATCGATATTAAATTCCCTTTGACTTTTTTGTGAATGTTTTTTTAAAAAATTTAATCTATTTAACACACATACACACACACAAAACATGCACAAAAACATATATATACACACACACACACATGTTTTCGACACATGTGTTGCACGTGTGTGTCGAGTCATATAATATAAGTATTTATTTATCAATATCATTATTAAAAATATATATACTTTTGAGGTCATTAATTATATGTATAGTCAACTATCTTGTTCTTCAAAATAAAAAAAAAATTGAAGGAAAAGGAACTTAAATGAAGACAAGTTACAAATCATGATATCAAATTATTGGGTTGTTATTATGTCATAATGCTGACCTTTTGCAATATTGTGCAAATGAATCTATAATAATTGATTGTTTAAATTTTTACTGTACTAATGATATTTTTCTTGTTTTGGGCAGGTAAATCACTTGTGAAAATATGACGACCCTTTTCCATAGTTACGGTATAGTCTAGCGTATTAAATCTTGGATGAATTCCAAGTGTGGTATGGTCTAGGTAAATCCAGTAAGGGATGTTGGTGTTTATATGATTTGAGACCATATTATGATAGCTAAATGGTTAAGAAGTTCATAAAAACTTTCAGAAGTAAATTCGGGTTAGTAGAACTCCGTATATAG
Source organism: Capsicum rhomboideum (assembly GCA_031232105.1). Lineage (NCBI taxonomy): Eukaryota > Viridiplantae > Streptophyta > Magnoliopsida > Solanales > Solanaceae > Capsicum > Capsicum rhomboideum. The sequence continues at coordinate 45,393,921 of CP124716.1, forward strand.
CGTTTGATGTAAAGGGGTTAGTTTGGAATGTCAAAATATGGAAGTGTATTTCAAAATAGGTAAAATTCTGGGATTGTCGGATTTTCTACCTCACATAGGCCACTATAGCAGGAGGGAGGCCGCAAGGAATTTTCTGGCTATAGCAGAAGTCAGCTTTGTTTAATCACGCCACAGCAGGCTATGCGCAATTAAATGCAGTTTTTAGAATTAAAATGTATTTTATATTCCACGTTCGTTCCAGAGAAGAAAAGGGAAATTTAGGGCAAAATCTTCAGTTTTCACCCAAAATTCCATTGTTGAGGTAAGTTAATCCACATATTTATCTAGTTTTTTGATGATTAATCCTTGGAATCTCTAGGTTTTGATTATGAGGGAGGATTTCACTTGACCTAGGTTGATTTTCTTGTGTAATTTAGTGAAAACAAGGTGTAATCCTTGGGTTTTGGTCAAGGGTGGATAATTTATGCTTGCATGCTTAGAATTCATTCTTATAAACATGAATTTGAAAGAATTAAGGTGGAATGAAGGTAGAAAAACCCTAGAATAAGGGAATGATCACGATTTTGAACTTAGTGTTATGGGATTATGTTAAAATCCTTGAATTTGCTAGGACATTGTTTGAATTGTGATTGCATTGTTCTTTTAAGACCACAATCAAGATGAGATTGCAAGAAAAACCTAGACTCAAGTTTGTTAGAGTAGTGCAATGCTTTGATTGCCACGACCCAATTTCTAAAGGTCATGATGGCACCTACTATAGCCTACTTGTAGGTAAGTCAACCCATAGTCTGAAATGATGACTAACAGACTATCAAGAGAAAAGAAGAAAGCAGCAGAAAATAAGTACAATAAAGACAAGTAACCCCAAAACCTGGTGAAGTCAGTACAAGAGTTCCTAACACAACAAGAGTACAAAGTAAAACACAAAGTAAATATATACAAATCCAACTCTGATCATTCCAACAAAAGAGGGAGAGTAGGAATAACTCTAGATGCCAGGAGCTCATCCCAAACCTCCAATCCATGGCAGCTCTGCTTGATGCACATGTTAGTGGTGAGAACTCGTACTATGACTTGCAGAGTACAGAAGTGTAGTAACCAAACACGAGGTACTCAGTAGGCATAGACCGATTGAGCTCCAAAGATAATGCAAGTATAAATAACATGTAAACAAGGAATATAAACTACAGGAAACTATTTAAGAAATGAAACATAATAATTTTAATGGAAAAGTAAAGATAAACTACCATACCCTTCAAGTGATTCGAGACAAAGGTGCAATACTGTAAGTAACTAGTCAATATATGATAGTAGGGTGAAGAAAAAGATATAAAATATACAATAGTAGTAGGAAAGAAGGAAATGATATACAAATAATAGCTAGAGAACCATGGATATACAACCGCTCTATACAGATTACCCAACATAAAGGTACTACCCAGAGGGTGCTAGCGTAATATCACAAAGATCATAAGCAATATAGGAATTAACTCTAGCGTAATCAGGGTCTCTAGTCAAAATATGCATAATCATAAGATAATCTACCAATAATAAATCTTACAATAATATGAGAAAAGGGATAAAAAATGTACCGAAAACCTCAAGTACCAATCCATAAATAGTCTGCCACGAACTCTACAATAACAACCAAATAGTAATATAACTGGCTAACTCGGCCAACTAATAATCTAACTGGCCCCCATAAACTCGGAAGGCACAAGCAAACACTCAACAAACAACAACCATAACTTGTACCGATACAACCCCCATAAGACCGATAGATACAAGCGCCAAATAATCATTCTGGTGATTAGCAATGCATATGAATTGAAGAATGAAACGTAAACCAATACTACTACACTGACTGAGTGCCAATCCATACCAAGTATATAAACCTCCTTTGGCTCATCAGCTCGCAAGGCAGGACCTATGAATATCACCCCTACTGGTACGTGGTCCCCAGATAAAGGAATCCATAGGGGACTCAGGATATCCATATGTACTATCTGGTCCATCATAACTAATCTACTTTATCTAGTACCAGAGAGAAATGAAACTATAATAAGTTCTCAAAATCAAACCGAGAGTAAACAAGTATAAATATGTAAATCCCCCGTCCGAGATCAAATTTGGGACTAAAATGGTATAATAATGTAGAAAGGGTCAGGATCTTCCTGGACCAAAGTGAATAAGCAGTGGTGAAAGAGTGGATCAATAATGGACTAGAATCAGCTTCAGTCTAATATAAAAAGTAGCAAACATAGTTTAAAATATCATAATCTATTAATAAGGGTGGTACGACTATCGTTTTAAAAGAATTAATTTTAAAAGTGAAAAAGTTAGAATAAATCCCTTGTTAGAAAATAGTAGGAAAACCAAGGTTCTAATCAGAATCATACCACTCAATAAGCGTAAATACGTCTAAATATATGCATGCCATTGCCAGTATCCAAACAATACAACTGTAAGCGTCCAAGCATCTAAGAACTAAACCACGACTTTCAAAGAGAAGAATAAAAATGTGGTGTCCAACTGGCATCATAACCACAACTTTGGGCTCAACAATATATAAATTAATAGGATATCAACACCATAATTCGGAAAACTATGGTAAACGAGGGCATAAAGCTCCTAGAAGGATCTAATCGGGGATATCGTCCAATTCACTAAGTAATATTGTAAATCTTAAACTAAAGAATCCTTCATGGAAATCTATGGTTAAACAAGTCTATAATCATGTGTAATAGGATCCTACAACCACAATGGGTATTTTATCCTAAATCCCTTAAAAAGGTCAAGTCATGATATTATTAGGTGTAAATTGATCCTATTATCCCTACCAAGCATGCGATTTATACAATACACAATATCATATAGAAGAGTAGACTTTAGCCTACCTCGTAGTCGAACGACAATCTTGAACCATCCATCATTCACTTATCTTTGCTCAACAATCACAAAAATGACATCGCACTATCAAAATCATAGTCTAAATGCTGATACGAGTAAAATAATACCCATATTGTAATAATGGATTCCGGGCCAAAAATTTGGATTAGGCCCATAGGACCCACGCATGAAATCCAAAATTGGACTATTCATTAGCTCCCTCATGACTCAAGGAACATGTGCCCAAAGTTTGTTGAATTGACCTGAAGGGTTATTAAATTAATTGAGGTAGTGATGGTTGAATTGTAGTTAAAGACTCAATTTAGTTTATGTGTGCATGGTAACTGCCTCATTGTCTACTTTTTCCAATACATGATTTGTATGTTAACTTGTTAGATAATATTATAAGTTGTTAAATCACCTAAATGAGATAACGTGAAAAGACTTATTTAAACTGGAAGTGTGGTTGTGTTATCTCATATTGTGATTGTATTTATTGTGACATAGATGTATATTATGAAATGAACTAGTAAAGGTCACTGTCATAGATTGTTGGAGTTCAGGGAGTATAAAAGTGGGGATGTCAGAATAAGGATGGTATGACATTTGGTTTGGGATAAAGGTGGCAGACACTAGATGTCTGGGTTATTTGGTACATGGACTGAGCTTTTCCCTTATAGGTCATAACTAGCAGGCATTTATAAGACCCATAGAATATGTGTACACTATATTGGTAAGTTTAACTATTTCATGCGTGAATCGGGTTCGATTATGATTGTTGTTTTGGGTTCCTTGAGTGAACCAGTTATAGCCAGTGACCATTTCCAACTCAAGGGTAAGCTTCATCTTCCAATCATTCATGAGTACTTGAACATTATGTTCTTGTCCATTTGTTTCGAACACACACACTTCAATTATTTAGTTTTTCGGGTTGTACCCAGAGATTATCTTTGCTAGATGCTTTGGTAAGTTGACTTTCAATTTTTGGGGGCATTTTAGACATATGATTATTCCGCATTGTTTTCATTGTTAGAATCATTCGAATTATTGGTTGATGTTAGAATTACTTATTTGATATTTAAAATTATTAAGTATTTGTGTTGGGAAATTGGGTTTATATAGTTCTCTACAAAGTTAGTATCAGAGCCCTAGCTTTGTTGATATCGTTGTATCAAAAAGAGTTTAGTATAGTCTTGAAGAATGGTATGGAGACATGATGTGTCATGGTTTCATGACATTTTCGATGCTTAAAACAAGGAAAATATGCCATAACTTGGGTGTGTTTGGTTGGTATGACGTTTTTTCTGTTCTATATTGCAGGAGAATAGGTTTTGGAGGCAAAATGGACAAAAAGGAAGAAATCAAGCTCGAGAATAAAATATCTGAAGATGAAAGAGATGAGTCCAGTAACAGGGGAGTGACTCACGACAGGACTCACGTGCCATGAAGTCCACTCCCGTGACGTGAGTGTCTGTCGTGAGTCATCTTCAGAGATGTTGAATGTTGTCTGATTCCCACGGCAGGCATCCATGTGGCGTGACTCCCCTCACGTGATGTGAGTGGGTGATGTTAATAGACTTCAGAGATTGTGTGGTGCTTCCTGATTCTCACGACAGGGACCCAAGTGACGTGGCTTGGTTCTACGATACCAAGTCACGATACCATGGAAAATTGCTGACTTTAGTCTCCTACATTGTTTAGGATAGGATTCATCTTGTATCTATAAATACCCCTTGTATTATCCTATGTGCGAGAGTTAGTCAGTACATTATTTTGAGATAGTTTTGTCATTATTTTGAGCTTATAAGCACATTATTGGTTTTGTAATCTAGGGATATTGATTCTAGGGTTTTATTCATCATTGAGATTTCAGAGTTTTTTCATTATTGTGAGTTTACAATGATGTTTTTATCCTTGAATTCTTATTGTGCTCTTGCGAACATGAGTAGCTAAACTCATTAACTATGGTTGTGTGAACCATGAGGAATTAATGAAACGGGTTAAGTGTAAAGCAATTTTGAACTGGTGTGAATGCATGTATTGGTATTTCCTTCATTGTGATTGATCTTCTAACGGTTGCAAACGTTAGAAACTCACCTGTATTCTAGACTTGCTTAAGAGAGAGGTAGAGATTGGTAAAAGGAAACAACAACAGAGATTTGAAGCTATCAACCATCATCTAATAACTTGAGCCTTAGCAGGAATAGTTATCTGAGATCCAAGACAAGGGTTAGTAGTAAGATACTCGGAGACCGAGAGGAGAAGAGTCAAATTTATCCAACCAAGGTCGAGAGATGTTTAGATGAACATATTTTGTCAAATTTTGCATGCAACGCAGTGGGACAGTTTTGCCAGCACCAATAACCGGTAGAGTTAAGGAATCATTGGGGATCACAGTCCTAGTGTATCTTTCATATTGAAAAAAACTTCAAAGAATCAACATTTGTTACGATCACTACTTGTTTACAAATATTTCCCCCGTTTTACTTATTTGCCAACTACTCGAACAAAAATTCAACATACTTTCTTCCTATTCCCTGTGGGATCGACCCCAACCTAGTTGGGTTCTATATTTGATACAGCGACTGCTTTATACTTCTTAGGAGGCATATTTTGGGCGACATCAAGACATTTGTATCTTTCTTCGAGAGGCTATAGGACTTTAGGAAAATATCACTTTATTTCTTCTTTCATGCTAGAACTTAATTCCAATTGGTACTAAATTTGTATGTGACCTCATTACTCTATTATTTCAAAAATGGTAAATATGAGAGCTAATAGAGCTATAGCAACAACTCTTGCACTAGAAGATCCAGTTGCAGAACCCGTTGTTAGAGACAGAGGATAGGGTAGGGGAAGAGGGGGAGGTAGAGCGATTGATGTGTCATGATCACATGACACTTTTGACGTTTAAAATAAGGAAAATATGCAATAACTTGGGTGTGTCTTGTAGGTATGATGTGTTTTATGTCCTATTTTATAAGGAAATAGGTTATGGAGGCAAACTGGAGATAAAGTGAAAAATATTGCACCAAAACAGAAGTATCAGAAGATGAAAGAGTCAAGATGAAATCACAGAGGAGACCCAAGGCATGGACCTACGTGGCATAGGTCAACCCATGTCACGTAAGCCTGTACCGTGGATCAACTTCAGATAGTTTGAATTACAACCTGCTTCCCACGAGAGGCATCCACGTGGCGTGACTCCACTCACGTGATGTGAGAGGGTGCCATGAATAGACTTCAAAGATTGTGTGGTGCTACCTGATTCTCTCGACAGGGACCCACGTGATGTGGCTTGGTTCCATAATACCAAGTCACGATACCGTGGAAAATTGCCGACTTTAGTCTCATACTTTGTCTAGGATAGGATTCATCTTGTATCTATAAATTCCCCTGTATTGTCCTATAAGCAGGAGTTAGTCAGTACATTATTTTGAAATAGTTTTGTCATTATTTTGAGTTCAGAAATACATTATTGATTTTGTAATCTTGGAACACCGATTCTAGGGTTTTATTCATAGTTGAGATTTTAGAGTTTCTTCATTATTGTGAGTTTATAATTATGTCTTCACCCTTGAATTCTTATTGTGATCTTGCGAACATGAGTAGCTAAACTCATCAACCAGGGTTGTATGAACCATGAGGAATTAACGAAATGGGTTAAGTACAAAGAAAATTTGAATCGCTGTGAATGCATGTATTATTATTTCCTTCGTTGTGATTTGTAACACCCCGTACACTTCTGAACTCACGCGACTAACCTAATGTTCATGGAATTAATTAAGTTGTGATTGATGGTATATTATGCATGGAAGTTGTTGGGCTAAACTAATCATGTGTTAATGGGCTCAATAAAGGCCCAATAATTGAGCAAAAGACATGGCCCAAATTGGGTAAATGATCCATTATTGCTTTGACCAAAGTAAACCCTCAATTATTGATCAAAATTTGGCTAAGGATGACTTCAAGGGCCTATATAAAGGCACAAAAATCATATTTTAATCCAAAAAACACACATGCCATTTCTAGACATTTCCAAAGATATCTCTCTTCATCCAAACCCTAAGCAACTATTCCCTTTGGACAAGATCCCCTCTTTGCAAGCTTTGGTAAGTGTTTATTCTTATGGTTTCATATATTATATGCTTAATAAGGTGTATAAATCATGTTGGCAAAGTGTTGGATAGTCCACTATGTGTGAAACTATCTATGTTTGCTTAATCGGTAAAGAGTTTTGCCTTATAAACTTAAAAGTGGACTTGTGGTCTTGAAAGAAGTAAACTTGATCGATTAAATATCAACATGTATAATGTGTTTATGTCCTTAACTTGCTTTCTCTTTGTGTATAGCATTTGGAATTATTGTTGTGAAATTGTGCATGGAATTGGTGATGTATTGAAAGAAGGATGTAGTTTGGTGATGTTTATGCGCTTTTGTCACGCCCCAAATCCCATCAGGACGGATTGTCACTCATAGACGACATGGCCCAAGAGAACCAAGCTTTGTCTCTATTCAATCATATGCATGCCATAAGGAACCCATAATCACAAAATAGCTTTAGATACCAATAATGGAATTCATGGAACATGATATATATATATATACATATGCGAAACTTGGACGTTGAGGCCACCAAGTCAAGAATGACATATACCTTATACATTTATTCACCCACATCCGTCTACAAAAGCCTCTAACAAGTGCATTGACCAAAATGAACTAAAAGTCGGGACAAGTCCCTGCTTTATACAACATGTAAAACACTAAAACATATGTACAACTGTGACTCGGAGAAGCCCTGAACTAACTAGAGCTCACCAAAGATCTGCAACACTGGCAACCTACTGTGGAGGCCGACTAGTACCGGCGCCTGCCGCAAGTAAGGTAAATTCCCCAAGAGGGGTCAGTACAAAGAATGTACTGAGTATGTAAGGCCATATGAAACTTGTAAGATATGAAAATATGTAAAGAACTCAAGTTCAAATGCATAACCAATATAGACAAATCACAATGTAGATGAGTCACTATTCTGTACTTTGGAAACAATGTATGTTGCTTTCATTACAGTCTTTGTACCTTTACTTCAATGATTATTCATCTTTCCTTTGACCTGTGATACCCGGGCCCCGACTGTACAGTAGGTTAAACATAACATAGCGTTATGTTGGTATCGACTTGAGCTAGGCTTATGCCCCTAGAGCAGCCACCCTATGAATCAATGTATATATTGGGATCGGCTCGAGCTAGGTTAGTACCGCTAGAGCTGCCACCCATACAACTGTTCAGGTTCGGCTCGAGCTAGGTTATTACCCCTAGAGCTTCCCCCTGCCAGGATCGGTCCGAGCTAGGTTTATGCCCCTAGGACTTCCCCCTGATCCAACAACCTCGGGATCAGCTTGAGCTAGGCATTTTGCCCCCAAAACTGCCACCCATACTTGATCATTGACCACATATGTATTACTTTATTTATTACTTTGAGATTGATACCATGATAGTCACAACTTTACTTGAAGCTTTGGATCATTAACCAATGAGTGAGGGACATGTAAATAAACATTGTTGGAAACATAGCCTTATTGGAAATATAACAACATTGGAACCATTAGACAATAATCAATGAACAAGATACATGAGTATAACCACTATTGGAACTTTGGAACATAACATTGTTGAGCTTTTGGAACATTATTCATGAATATGAGACATGAGATTCACAATTGATCAATGAGTAGGAAACATATGATAATGACCATTGATAACCAGATATAGAATACCTTAGCACATTTTGGGATGGGACATGCATAATGTCAATGTGAATACTATTTGCCACAGAAAGATACAGACAGAGTAACCTTACATACCTTGTATTCGCAATATGAATATATATTCCTAGAGGTGCGTACAATAGTCCCGCTCCTTCTTTATGTGTCACTCTACAACACAAATATATAAAGGGATTCACATTAACCATCAACTACTTTACAAATTCATCTAACATCAATGAGTCACATGTTTGTCTTTAAACATGCCATTTCCCCTTGACAAAACTATTGATGAAATTATTATTCCAAAAATCCCCCAATATTCCATACATTGAACAATACATTATAATCAATACATTTCACCACAACACTTCTCCTTTACACCTTCTTATCCACACCACATCACAAATAATCCATCAAATTACCTTAATACACCTCATAGCACATATCGACCAAAATCCCACAATTTACACTTTTAGAAAAATAAAAATTTTAATAACAAAATCACACCATACATGTTCATATTTTATCCATACCATGCTCTTTCATCAAGACATCAAGTCTCTTTTCAAGTTCAAATCACAAAGATAGCACATCTTTCACCAAAAGCAAAAATACACTATTCACCACCTTGCCAACATAACTATCATGATATACATACTTTCCCATGCATATAATATGTTAATCCATGAGAATAAATACTTACCAAGGCTTGTAATAGGATGATCTTGTCCAAAGAAAAGGGCTTAGGGTTCTTAGGGTTTGAGAGAACCAAAAGAAAATGTTTGGTAATTCTCAAAATGTGTTGTGTGTGTTTAAGAATAAAAATCTGATTTTTGGGACCCTTATATAGTGCTCAAGTCATCCTTAGCCATTTCCTTGCATTAAATGTAATGGTTGCTTGGTCAAAGTGGAGGAATGGGTCATTTTGCCCTTTGGGCCATGTCTTTTATTCCATTTTGGGCCTAAATTTGGGCCCAATAACACATATCAATTTAACCCATCAACTTTCATGTATAATTCACCATCTATCTCATGTTTAAATAATTCCATAATTTCACGACAATATTCTCTTACGAGATTCTCATTCGTCGTCTCAATCGCAAAAATAGGAATTCCAGTCTCCCATGGCTTCATTAGACATTTTGGATAATTATTTATGTATCAGGATTTGATCATATAGGAGTATGTAGGAGTGTATTGAAGTATTTGAAGCCTTAACAACACTCAAAGCACTCCAAAGAACCAAAAGAAACCATATAAGAATCAACGTAGAATTGCGTTACAAAACGAGCGCGGACAGTGGCGCAAGAAATGCACCCCCTCTGAATCAGTGTCTTGCGCCACACCCCCTGAAACAGGGAGTGGCGCAAGTTTCAGCACCTTGCTGAATTTTTCGGCCACTTCGTCAATACTTTCATATCGTCCAATACCTTATCAAAACACTACAAAATACTTTCTTAGTGATCTTAATCATCAAGTAAACATGACTCCAAATCACCAAATGAGGTTAGAATGTGTATGGGATATTACACAAATGCTCCACGAAATCATAAAACACCTCCTACGAAGGTCTAATTGCACATATTAGGTCCGATATCAAATGTTTCACCAATGACACTATAAAACACATACCCATGAAATCTAAACACCAAAGTATCAAATGAGGTTAGAAAAGTACGGGGTGTTACATTCTTCCCCCCTTAGAAACATTCGTCCTCAAATGTTAACAACATCGTCTTATATACAACAAATGCATCTCTACTTTAACATACGTAGAACATACACATAATGCTCTTAAATACTTACTTGTTATTGTTCCACCTCCGCACTGTGAACTTCTTGGTCCATTTGAAATAGTTGGGGATACTTGGATTTCATCATTTCCTCAGCTTCCCATGTGATCTCCTCTACTTGTTGGTTTCTCCAAAGGACTTTTACGGATGCGACATCTTTATTCCTCAATCTCTTTACTTGTAGATCTAGAATAGCAATGGGTACCTCTTCATAAGTGAGATCCTCCGTAACTTGAACATCCTCTTCGGGAACAATACGCGATGGATCTCCTATGTATTTTCGAAGCATTGAAACATTAAATACCGGATGGACTGAGGAAAATTCCTGGGGTAGTTCTAACTCATACGCCACTTGCCCAAATCTTCTAATGATTTCATATGTGCCTATGTAATGTGGAGTCAATTTCCCTTTCTTTCCAAACCACATTACCCTTTTCATCGGTGACACCTTTAAAAACACCCAATCACCTATGGCGAATTCAAGACCTCTTCTTCTAACATCGGCATATGACTTGTGACGACTTTGAGCTATTTGTAACCGCTGTTGGATCACTTTAACTTTCTCCATAGCCTGTTGAACAATATCTGTCCCAAGTAAAGCGGTTTCACCCGCTTCAAACCATCCAATTGGTAACCTACATTTCCTTCCGTACAAGGCTTCATAAGGTGCCATTTTAATACTTGAATGATAGCTCTTGTTATACGCAAATTCAATAAGAGGAAAATGGTCATCCTAACTGCCTTGAAAATCTAACATGCATGCTCGTAGCATATCTTCAAGTGTCTGAATAGTACGTTCTTCTTGTCCATCAGTCTGAGGATGGAAAGCCGTACTCAGATTCACCTGTGTACCCAAACTCTGCTGAAAAGATCTCCAAAAGTGTGCTGTGAACTGTGCTCCTCTGTCTGATATAATGGAAAGTGGAATACCATGCAACCGTACTATCTCTTTCACATACAACTTCGTATAATCCTCAGCTATATAGGTCGTCTTGACTGGTAGAAAATGCGCTGATTTGGTAAGCCTGTCCACTATGACCCATATAGAATCAAACTTCCGCAATGTACGAGGTAAACCTGTAATGAAATCCATATTAATTATATCCCATTTCCAGACTGGAAGATTGATTCATTGCATGTAACCTCCCAATTTCTGATGTTCCATTTTCACTTGTTGATAATTCGGGCATTGCGTGACAAATTCTGCAATGTTCTTGTTCATATTTCCCCACCAATACACTTCTTTCAATTCATGGTACATTTTAGTAGCACCCGGATGAATAGAATAGCGCGAATGATGTGCCTCTGTCATAATCTATTTCCTCAGCTCATCTATATCCGGTACACATAATCTCCCTTGACATCGAAGTAGCCCTTCTTGTGTAAGATCAAATGCCTTTGTCAAATTCTGTTGTACATTTTCCTTTAGCTGCAATAACATAGAATCTGCAAACTGCTTCTCTTTCACTTCAGCTATTAAGGAGGATTTTGCTGCATTCTGTACAATAACTCCATCATCTGAGGATTCAATAAGTCGAACTCCCAAGCTGGCTAGTTGATGTAGATCTTTGATTATCTCTTGCTTTTCAGTCACCTGGCCACTAGTGCTTTCTACTGCCTTGCGGCTCAATGCATCAGCTACTACATTTGCTTTGCCTGGATGATAAACAATATCAATATCATAGTCTTTCAAGAGCTCTAACCACCTTCGTTGCCTCAAATTGAGTTCCTTCTACTTAAAGAGTTATTGCAAACTTTTGTGATTCGTATAGATATCAACATGATCTCCATATAAATAATGACGCCATATCTTTAAAGCAAAGACCACCGCTGCTAATTCAAGATCATGTGTGGGATAATTTTTCTCGTGTGGCTGCAACTGTCGTGAGGCATATGCTATGATATTACCATGTTGCATCAATACACATCCGAGGCCAACCCCGAAAGCATCGCAATACACTACATAACCTTCGGTACCTTATGAAAGCACTAAAACTAGTATGGAGGTTAATTTATCTTTCAACCTTTGGAAGTTTTTCTCGCACGCATCATTCCACTGAAATTTTACTGCATTATGTGTAAGCTTTGTTAACGATGCATCAATGGAGGAAATAACCTTCCAGTCCAAGAAAACTACGAATCTCTGTAGGTGTCGTATGTCTTGGCCAATTTTTCACTGCTTCGATCTTTTGTGTATCAACCTGTATCCCTTTATCTGACACAATGTGACCCAAGAATGCAACTGATTTTAACCAAAACTCACACTTAGAGAACTTGGCATACAACTTACGCTCACGGAGAATCTGTAACACCTGTCGTAAGTGATTAGCATGGTCCTCTGGTGATCTTGAATAAACTAGGATGTCATCTATAAATACCATGACGAACACGTCAAGAAATGGCTTAAACACCCTATTCATCAAATCCATGAACACAGCTGGTGCATTTGTTAGTCCAAACGACATAACTAAAAATAAATAATGAACATACCGTGTTCGAAAAGCTGTCTTGGGCACATCTTCTTCTCTAACTCTGACTTGATGGTAACCCGACCTTAAGTCGATCTTTGAAAAACACTTGGCACCCTGTAACTGATCAAACAAATCATCAATACGAGGGAGGGGATATTTGTTCTTGATCGTTACCTTATTCAATTGTCGATAGTCAGTGCACATTCTCAAAGTGCCATCTTTCTTCCGTACAAATAACACCGGTGCACCCCACGGAGACATACTAGGCCTAATGAAGCCTTTGTCCAGCAAATCTTTCAATTGCTCCTTCAATTCACGCAATTCTGCTGGAGCCATTCTATATGGAGGAATAGAAATAGGCTGAGTGCCTGGAATCACATTAATGCCAAATTCTACTTCTCGTTCTGGGGGTAAGCCTGGAAGATCCTCTGGAACACATCTAGAAATTCATTGACCACTGGAACCGACTGCGGAGTTAGTGGTTCCACATCATTATCTTTCACCCGTACTAAATGACATATGTAACCCTTAGCAATCATTTTCCTGGCTTTCAAATAGGAAATAAATCTCCCTCGTGGTGCCCCTACATTACCCTGCCATTCAAGAACATGTTCTTACGGAAAACAAAATTGCACCTTCTTGGCTCGGCAATCTACCGTAACAGAACAAGAGGCCAACCAATCCATTCCCATGATCACATCAAAATCCACCATGTCTATTTCAATGAGATCAGCCAATGTATCATGACCACACACCGTTACCACACAAGTACGATATACTCATTTTGCAACAATATATTCACCGACCGGTGTAGACACTTCAATTGATTTAATTAATAATTTTTGTGTCTTTGCAAATTTTACAGCAACCAATGGAGTAACATAGGAAAATGTAGAACCGGGGTCAATCAATGCATATACATTATATGAGAATATGGATAATGTACCTATGACAACATCAGGGGAAGCCTCTGAATTCTGTCGGTCCACTAAAGTATAAATGCGATTCTGGACCCCACTAGTACTGGCTGCTCCTCTGGCCCCTCTACCACGGCCAACAGATTGTACACCTCGGCCCAGTGAAGGAACCGATGCTAATAACGCAATGGCCGATCCTGTCGATCATGCTATACCACTCATGCTCCTCTGGGGACACTCTCTCATCATGTGTCCTATAATACTGCCCCAGAAACAAGCATTTGTCCCCACCCTGTATGTACCTGTATGAATATGCCCGCAGTGCTGAATCTGCTGACGAGGAAAACCTGCTGCCTGTGATCCGTGACCTCCACTACTCTGCCCAGATGGTCCACCTCTCGACCCTCGAAACTGAGAATGAGTACCCCCTGTGGAATAGGAGAACGATGGCCTAGGTGGTCTAGGAAACATACGGGGCCTAGATCCTCCTTGGGACATCATAGGTGGTCCCATAGGTCTAGCCCTTTTGGACTGTCCCCTATCAAATTCATGTACCCTTCGTCTCTGTCTTTGATCTTCCATTTTCTGGGCGAAGTCTTGTATTCTAGCAATGTCCATGTACTTATTCAAGGCCGCAATGGAGCATCCCTTACCAAATATGGCTCTAGTCTATCCACGTATCTATGGACCCTATCTGTCATCATAGCCACAATATTTGGCGCATATCGAGCCAAGGAATTAAATTGCAAACTGTATTCCCTGACGCTTAGATTTCCCTGACGGAGATTTAGGAACTGATCTGCACGTGCCTCAAGGTAAAGGGTACACATGGAAGATTAAAAAAAGAGGAAGGTGGGGATGAAGGGAGAGAGCAGTAGGGCTAGCGAGGAGGAGGAGACTGTTACCCCCACTAAGAGGCCTCCAGTATCTCTTAAGTGTTTGAAGGCGGATATAGTTGTTGTGAGAGATTACTTGATGCAGTCCCACTTCCCTTCCCATGGTTCATGGTTTGGATCCTTTGAGTTCTACAGTCCCACCAGACCAAGCACATGCATATGTAAAGCTCCTAAGGGAGTTGGATGAGGAGAAGAAGAAAAGGTGCTCCCAAGACTGCATACTTGCCCGTATATAGAAGACGGTAAAGTTCATGTTCCAGTATGCAGTCCACTATTGAAAACTCCCTAAGTTAAGGAGAGAAGATACATTGGATTTTTCTTTTCTAAGCAGGAGAGAAGAAGAGGCGCTGATGCTTCGATGCTTTGAGCCTCAATGATGATGGTCCTCCAACTGATTCCTCGAGCATGCACACTCTCTTCCTCCCTTTTATTACTAATCCTGGGTTGATTTCCCCTACTTGGGATGTAACAAACCATCTTTATTTCTTGCACCTTCAAATACTTTATTTTATATGCTAGGTAATAAATTGCATCGTTATTATATCAACTCTCATGTGATAGACTGGCTTACTTAGATTAGTACATCCTTATGATTATTTTCAGAATGGTTTGGGAAGAGTACACAAACAGGGGAAAACATAGCAGGGGTACTGCCAGGTTCCCACTATAGCGGCACCCTTCCTGCGATAGCGAGAGCATTCCTCTATAGCATGGTCTCCATAGCTAGATTGTTGCTGCTATGACGGCTCACTGGCAGTGACTTCGGTATTTAATTTCCTTGCATTCTCTTTATTCGTTCCCACATAATGCTACTTTCTAATTATTACAAACATCTTACCTACTAATCTAGGACCAGAACCCAGTAACTTAGAGGTATGATAATTAGCCAAAATACTTACTTATACACTCCAATTGTCAGGTAATTATCAAACATCAATGGACACTTTAAAGCTTCTCTCAAGTAGTCTAGCGTAGTTAAACAATTCATAGAGTGGACACTCAAGACATAGAAGACCTTAACAATCATCAATTTCATATATCAACCTATGTATTTTGCGTGTATTCATACCATAAAATAAGTCATTCAACCAC
Organism: Capsicum rhomboideum; assembly: GCA_031232105.1. Taxonomy (NCBI): domain Eukaryota; kingdom Viridiplantae; phylum Streptophyta; class Magnoliopsida; order Solanales; family Solanaceae; genus Capsicum; species Capsicum rhomboideum. The sequence continues at coordinate 45,409,747 of CP124716.1, forward strand.
CCTGCAGTATATTTGCCCTCAATTAACAACAAGCACCAACAGATCACTTCAGTCACCTACTATTCATGCCTAAAATTGTTAAGCACATGGAAAACCTTTCTGTCATTTAGCAACCAATTTGCTTAGCCACAGACATTATAATAATAACTAAGCTTTTAAATCAACATAAAATTTAAATTAGAGACCTTTCTCAGACAGTTAACTTCAACTAAACCCTTGTTTTTTTAAAGTACCCAATCACGTAATCCATTTTCAATGGCCACTAGTTGATCATTCATGCATTAAAATAGCCTTTATGGCCATATACCAATTAGAACCTTTCAAGCTTTAATTCAATTACCTGAGTCACCACATGGGAGTCAAATAGTCCCAGTTGGCTTGGTCGAGATACCAATTGGAATCAAGAGATACTAATTAGAATTAACCCATAAATATAATCATTAGGAACGACACAATAGTAAAAAAGAAGAGAGAAACAATTCCTAGAATGCCTTACAACTTTGTGAAGATTTGATGTGGACGTCTACACACCAATCCACATGACTCTATTTGACATTTTCTCTTGTACGTATGAGACTGGTAGCCTAGATTCTAATACCAGCTGTCATGAACTAACTAACTGCATCTTGCAGGCACCTACTCGAATCTTCCTAGGTAGAAGAACCCTTACGATCCATTTAGAAAACATGTGGAAGTTATAAAACAATTTCATTAATATCCTCAAAATTATATAAGCTTATGACAAATGCTTTTAAGATATAATAAAAGAAACATTTTCCTAGAGGACCTAGTCTAGACATGTACAAGAGCTTCTAAAGTAAAAGAGAGATGTCATAAGACCTAGATTCCACCATGGATATGAAAGGACAGAAGCTGCTGGAGATTTCTAATCACATCATGTAAGAAACATCAATTGATCCTGCAACTAGACTATACCTCAAAGAAGATATAGCAAGAGTAGTATCAATGTAACCAACGTACTGGTAGGCATCATCGGCCGACCAAAGTGGAATCACATAAACATAGTATAGAAATCAAGGATCAAACATGTATATATAACCAAATTAAAGCTCCATCATTTCATAATTAAGATTACCACTAACCTACCATATCCTTCTTGTCCACAACATAAAACAAGTAACTAACCTTATTAAGACAACTCCACGGACCTATCCCATTATTATAACATCTTACTAACAACCACTAAGTCCATGACACACAGTTAGATATAAGTTACTACCATTTCACAAACACTCACTAATTCCTCAACTTCCCACCACATTTACTATGGTCCATTTACTTAAATTCTGCATATCCACACATTAGCAATATCAGTGATTCATGGATATTATTTATCCTAGTTTATTTCTATTTACTTCTAGCAGGCAAGAGTTTATACAGTCGGTTGAACATTCCATAATAGAAAACTCTAAGTTAACCACTACCCACTCATATTAGGCAGGTAAAGGGTTACCCCTAAAAGTACCAAATCACAATACCAAGAGATAGATCATTCGGTGATCAAACTATCGTTATTTATATCAAGAGACCTCATTATCTCGTCAACCCTCTGGAAGTAGTTCAGACCAAGTACAGTCAAGGTTATGGAGTCAAAAAACAATCCATATAAGGAAATCAAGGTAATATCTACATAAGTAGTTCACAAGGATCCCAAATAACACATGTGAAATCGACAAACCCAATTCACTCAAGGAACCGTCAAACTCTCTATACCATATGCACACATGCTATGGGAATTATGGTTGCCCACTAGCCAGTTCCAGCTATAGCAGCCTGACTGCCGCTTGAGCAGTGTCGCTATAGCAGGAAGTGTCCTACTATGGCAAGATAATGACAGTCAACCTCCTCCAAAAATTTCCTTAAAATGTTGACTTTTTAGCTTGTCTAAGATGAATTTTAATAGACATCTAGAAAATTTTAAGTTACCAATACCCCCGTGCCTTTTGGACGTGGCGATTATAGTAACAATTGGACGGGTTATTACATCAATTGTGGGAGATTGTAAAGGAGATTTTTAAGATTCATCATTAGGTAAGTTTTTAAACAAATAATTTATCATTTCTCAATAATTATTTCATGATTTCGTCTTCAAATCTTGGTTTTTCAATTTGAAATTTGAGGTTTCTCAGTAAAGTTAAAATTTGATAAATTGATGATTTCAAGGTTGATTTCAACTCTATCTTTGATGAAATTATAGATTTGAACTTCTTAAGTTATAGGTAAATTGATTTTTTAATAAAATTTTAGTTTTATCTTAGTGGGAAAGGGGTTGACCTTCATGTTGACTTTTGGATCCAAATTCAAAGTATAGAAATATGGGTATATAATGATTCATTATCTTATATGAAATTCATATTTGACTAGATTAGACTCGTTTAGAGGCGTCTTAGGAGGGAAAGGCTTTGGCTTGACTTTATGAGTCTTTTTTTAAGGCAAGTTGAGACTTTCTTTGATTTTGTTTTAAAGTGTTTATGTGTTAGTTGTGTGTATAGTTATTAATGAGAAATTGGGGTCCTGTATAGATAAGATAAAGAGCATATATATGGGTATTGATATTATGTGAAGGGTTAAACGTAATTAACTGCTTGTTTGAACTATTTTTCCCTATTTTCTAGCCTGATCGATGAGATTTATAGCTTAAAGTGACCTATTGAACATGCTAGTGATGATAGCACTCTTATTTGATTAGTTGGACCAATTTATAGTAATATTTGATGAAAACTAAAATTTTGGATTTCTTAAGACATAACTAGAAGGCCTATGTAAACGTGAGGGTTGAAAGAGGTGATTCTTAAATTGATATTTGATTTGACTTGTGATATGCTTTGTTAAAATTATACTTTTTGTTTATGGGATCGGAGTCCCACACCTGTACATCATACATTGCATTTCATATGGGACTAGAGTGCATGTCTGCATCGGAGTGCACACCTACACACACACACACACACACACACACACACACACACACACACACACATATATATATATATATATATATATATATTATTAGGATTGTAGTACATGCCTGCACATAAGTTATATATATTATGGGATAGTTCTTTCTTGCACAGTACATAGACCTCACGAGTCCTCCATGGGTATCGACTTTCCATATAAAGCAGCGGGAGTGTACATAAAATATGCATTATATTTATTCACTTCTCCTTAATCATATTGTATGTGGTACTATTGGATGAATATGTCCTTATTTTTGAAAGAAGGGGTGATTGATTATCTGATTGTATTTAATAGTGAATTTCATTGACATGTATTGTGATAAATTTATATAACCATGGTGATCATTTTATCTATCAGAATGGGGTGGCTTTCCTGAGTGCAAATATATATGGTTGTGTTAGATAGTTGGTTTTCTAGGTCCTCACCATTGCTTTGAATTAGGGTCGGTTGATGATGCTTCTGAGTATAAGTGGTTATAAACCCACGCTTGTTTATTTTCTTTACCTTACATAGAGGTACTGAGTTGGTGTTCCCCCAGATATTAACTTGTGATTCCTTAGTGATTGTGATCTTTCAAAGATTCTCGAGGTAGTGGTTGTTGCTTCCAGTTATTACTGGAGTCTCTTTTATCCTTATCTTATGCTATCTTTCACACTTTAGATATTTCAGACCATTTATGTATTCTTCATACTCTTAAATCTGATATTCATGACTACCAGACCTAGGTTATTAATATTGTGATTTGCATCTCTTCTATTAATCTGTTTATGAGTTCATTTAGGGATTTGACATTTTTCTTGCTTTTTCCACTTTTTATTTAATTTATGTATGTCTTGGGTTGGCCTTTAGTCTTACCTATCACAATGGGTGTGATAGGTGCCATCTTAACCCCAATTTCAGGTTGTGATAAGTTGGTATTAGAGCCCCAGGTTCATTGGTCTCAATATTACAAGCCAAGTCTAGTGAGTCTTACAGATCAGTATAGAGTCGTCAGTTATCTAACTTTGAGAGGCTATTAGACTTTAAGAAAGTCTCTTCATTCATTCATTTAATGCATTTATATAGCCTAAGATGACTCTAAATCTCTCATTTATTCTCTTAGAGATAGTGAGGACACATTCTGCATTGGCTAGATACTCGGAGCCCATACCCATTATATGTGGTAGAGATAGAGGATGATGCAGAGGTAGGGTTTGAGCATCAGGGTCAGTTAAAGGTTATGCTAGGTTCACATCTTTGAGGTCAGGTGTTACTCATGAGGATAGATCAGTTGAGACAGAGGGGTTGAGTTCAGCATAGGCACCACCTGGGTTTATTGATGATATTATGCTTCAGGATGTCTTAGTATGGATATTAGGTTTTCTAGAGGGAATGGTTCATACTTCCAGTCAACATACTATATCGAGGCTTCAAACTCCAAATACACAGATGACTTTTGTCAGGTATTGCTCCACACCTAGTGACCTTGCCTACCTAGGTCGATAGAGGGATAAAAGAGGTTTAAGGGGTTTATGAGAATGGATCCCCTGTAGTTCAATAAGGATCCCAATATTGATGGTTATGGGTTTTTGGTTGGTTGTCATGTGAGATTGTATGGGTTGGTATTAGTAGGCTCTAACGTAGTAGATTTCACTACTTTTCAGTTGATCAGACCAGTCAAACAGGGGAGGAGGACAATTGTTAAGGGTAGATCAAATGAGTCACCTTTTCTCTCATAGAACTGGTTTACTCAGGAGTTTCTTGAGGTGTTTGTTTAGTGGTATAAGGGGCATGCAAGAAAGAATCCCTATAGACTCGGTAGCACAAGTGATATGTATGTGGCTCTTCTCAAAGGTGTTCAGGCCGTGTTTTCCATTCTAATGGATTCAGTCCAGCAGACCTCTATTAATTTGGGTTGTTTCATAAGTAGAGATATTAGGATTTATAAGAAGGATTTCCCATGGCTTAGATAGAGAGGTGTACCACTAGTAGGTCAAAATGGTGGCAGGGCTTAGTGTTATACTTTTGTTAGTAGACCCAAGGTAGGAGCTTTTGATGCAGGATTCACTGGTATGGTTTTTTATGTAACACCCCGTACATTTCCGACCCTACTTGATTGGTGTTCTAGGGTTTATATGCCTTATTTGAACCATGTTTACTTTTTTTTTTTAGAGCAATAAGTACGTATTTTGTATTTTTTTGATGGAGTACTTGATATTGAGCTAATGTCCACAAAGAAAAGTCGAAGAAAGGAAGAAAATCATAATTTAAGTGTCAGGCGCACCCAGGGGCATGCCAGGCCGCTTTTGACAGAATTTTTTTTGGCACAGGCAGCATAGGGGCGCACCAGGCAGCGTGCCAGGCCGCTTTTTACCAAAAATTTTCTGGCATGGGCAGCAGAGGGGCGCGCCAGGCAGCGTACGAGGCCGTTTTTTGCCAAAATATTTCTCCGACCACTAGTATATAAATAGGGCTCGTGGGATATGGTATCATTATACCATCTTGGTAGGACTACTCTTGGGCGATTTTGGCATCCAAAGCAGGGTTAATTTCCTTTTTATAATATTTTATCAAATTATGTTACATTAAGCCATGAGTGGCAACAAATCGCTTATTCTAGGGGTTGAGGCTACGAACATGAATCTCGTGAGTTGAATATTGTCTTAACATTTATGGAATTATTTAAACATGAGATAGTTGGTGGATCATGCATTGAATTTGTTGAGCCAAATGGGTCTTGTGCTATTGGGGTCAATTGAGGCCCAAAATGAAACAAAAGACATGGCCAAATGGGGCAAATGAGTGTTGACTAAGTAAACATGACATTTAATGCCTAAGAATTGGCTAAGGATGACTTGAGGGGATATATAAAGGCACCAAAAATCAAATTTTTATTCCATAAAACACATATACCATTCTAGACATTTCCAAGATATTTGTTTTAGCTCTCAAACCCTAAACCATCTCTTTGGACAAGATCACTTCTTTGCAAGCTTGGGTAAGTATTTAATCTTATGCTTTAATATATTATATGCATGAGAGATTGTATAGATCATGATGGTTATTTCTAAAAGTGTTGAGTAGTGCACTTTTGCTTTTTGCTAAAAGATGTGTCATATATGTGACTTGAACTTGAAAGGAGACTTGAGGTTTTGATGGAAGTGAATGGTGTGGATAAAATATCAACATGTATGATGTGGTTATGTTCCTTAACTTGTTTTTTTCTATGTGTATAACTTGTGTGATTGTTGTTATGAAACGTATTGAGGTGACTTGATGGAGTAATTGTGATGTAGCCTTAATGAGGAAGCGTAAAGGATAAACTTGGTGTGAAGTGCTATTGGTTTATGATGTCTTGGTCAATGTGTGGAATGTTGTGGTATTTTTGGTATCACCATGCCGTGAATTGTATTGTAAAGGGGGAAATGACGTTAATCATTGTCGTCTTATGCACTTGTAAGGTGGTTAGTTGTTAACGTGAGCTCCATTATGTACTTGTGTTGTAGAGTAAAACGTAAGAAAGGAGCTAGATTATTGTATTCACATATAGGACTGTGTATTCACATTGGGACGATAAGGTATGTAAGGTTACTCTTTCCGTATCCTTCCACAGCACATATTGTTCGCATTGACATTGTACTTGTTCCAGTCCAAAATGTCCTAAGGTATTGTCATATAGTATTACTTACAGAACCAATTGTGATACACATGTCTCATGTTCACTGACTAATGTTTTGAAGTTCCAATAATGTACCATCACCAATGTATCACTTTTCTAATGAACGAATGACGTAATGTATACTTGTTGTATATTCTTGAGTGGCATCCCAAGGGTGGAATAAACACCTAGCTTGGGTCAATCCTAATATCATGGGTGGTATCCCAGGGGTCCAAATACCTAGCATGGGTCGATCCCAATATCACAGTAACATCCCAGGGGCGACAGAAAAGCCTAGCATGGGTTATCACAATAACATCCCAGGGGCGATAGAAAAGCCTAGCATGGGTTAACACAGTAACATCCCAGGGGCGACAGAAAAGCCTAGCATAGGTTAATTACATCCCAGGGGTTAAAATACCTAGCATGGGTTATCCTCTTTTACCACTGATCAGTTGGTCATATAATGATGAATGAACGTAAAGGCAAAGAAAGTGATGAATATAATGTACATGATTCCTCACATACAGAACGATGGTTTATCCCTATTGACTATTCGCTTATATCTGATTCCATTGATGTTCTTGTTTATGATGCAGTTTCTTATAGCCTTACATACTCAGTACATTCTTCGTACTGGTGTCCCTTAGGGGACTTACCTTACTTGCTGCAGGCACAGGTGCTATTAGACCACCACAGTAGGTTGCGGATCGTTTGCCGATCATTGGTGAGCTCCAGTTGGTTTGGGGCTTTTCGAGTTACATGTGTACATTTGTTTTGGTATTGTAAATGTTGTATAAAGCAGGGACTTATCCCAATTTTAGGCTGGTTATTTCCATGTATCTGTAGAGGCTTTTTAGATATTGTGGGACAAATTATGGAAATATAAGGAACGTATACTTTTGACTTGATGGCCCTAACGGCCAAGTTTCCTATTTATCATATATTTTCCATGACTTCCGCCATTGGCATCTTATATCTATATGTGATGGTGATGTTTATTGAGTGACATGTGTATGAGTGTATATGAATGAAGATTGGTTCTCTCGGGCCTTAACGGCTTCGGGTGCCAGTCAGCCCTATTGGAATTTGAGGCGTGACAAAAGTGGTATCAGAGCAGGTTGTCCTAAGGGGTCTACAAAGCAGTGTCTGAGTCGAGTCTTGCTTATGGATGTGTTGTGCACCACATTTATAAGCAGGAGGCTACAGGACATTTAGGAGTTGTTTATTTCCTTCATTTTTAGATCGTGCAATAGAGCCAATGTTGTAAGTGGAATCGTAGCTAACCATTGGAATTGGTTTTCTTTGTTATAGTACAATGTCGATTATAAGATGAGGTAGGGGAAAAGGTAAGCAGGTAGATATGCTTGCCAGAGAAGGAACGAGTAAATCACCACCTGACCAAGCTAGTCAAGGTAGAGCTGACATTGAATTTGAATCGCGGGCTTCCTTTACTTATCCAGCTCCAGAAGAGTCGAGAGGTAGAGAAGTACCTGTAGAACCGCCTATGAATGCCACTGACCAGGATTTAAGAAATCCAGTGCATATATTGGCTCAGATAGTTGCAGTACAAACTCAGGGAAGAGTTGGCCCAACGACAAGTGAGGATGACGCGGCTAGAGTAGTTAGTCGACGGACAGATGATTTTCTGAAATTAGACCCTCCCATATTTACTGGGCTCTAGATGTTATGCACGTGACTGGTGTAGAAATAGTTGAACTTGAGGCCTATAGATTGAAAGGTGAAGCTATATTATGGTATGAAGACTTGAAAAGATCGAGGGGTATTAATGTACTTCCAGCTAGTTGGGAGGAATTCAAAACGGCCTTTCTTGATCACTAACTTCCATATGAGATCCGGGAGGCATGTGCGGACCAGTTTCTAAATTTTTGTCAAGGAAATATGAGTGTCAGAGAATACAGTCTGCAGTTTAATTCGTTGGCTCGATATGCTCCGAATGTGGTAGCCACTATGACAGATAGAGTCCATCAATATGTGGACAGATTGGGGCCATATTTGGTAAGGGACTACACTATTGTTGCTTTGAACAAAGATATGGATATAGCCAGAATACAGGTTTTTGTACAGAAGATGGAGGACCAGAGGCAAAGAAGAAGGGTACACGAATTTGAACGAGGGCCGTCAAAGAGGGCCTCTATGGTGTCCTAAAGAGAATCTAGGCCTCGAATTTTTCCTAGACCGCCTAGACCATCATTTTCTTCCCCTACAGCAGGTACTTCATCCCAATTTCAGGGATTTTGAGGCAGCCATTTTGGGCAGAGTAGTGGGCTTCAAGGTTCACAGACAATAGGATTTTCTCGTCCTCCATGTCAGCGCTGCAGAAGGTATCATTTAGGTGAATGTCGGTCGGGGACAAATGTTTGTTTTTGGTGCGGTCTATCGAGGCACATAATGAGAGAATGCCCACAAAGAGGCATGGGTGGTGTAGTACGACCTACAGGATCAGCCGTTACATCAGCATCATCGATTCCTTCCCTAGGCAGAGGTGTACAGCATGTTGGTCGTGGTAGAGGTGCTAGAGGAGCATCTAGTTCCGTTGGAGCCCAAAATCGCACCTATGCTCTAGTGGACCGACAGAATTCGGAGGCTTCTCCCGATGTAGTCACAAGTACATTATCTATATTTTTGCATAATGTATATGCATTGATTGATTCGGGTTCTACATTGTCATATGTTACTCCATTGATTGCTACAAAATTTGAGAGAACACCGGAATTATTAATTAAGTCAATTGAAGTATCCACACCAGTTGGTGAATCTATTATTGCAAAAAGAGTATATCGTAACTGTGTGTGATCATGATACGTTGGCTGATCTTATTGAACTGGAAATGGTGGATTTTGATGTCATAATGGGTATGGATTGGTTAGCTTCTTGTTATGCCACGATGGATTGCCGCGCTAAGATAGTACAGTTTCATTTTCCTCAAACGAATATTCTAGAATGGACGGGTAATGTGGGGGCACCGAGAGGCAAATTTATTTCCTATCTTAAGGCTAGTAAAATGATAGCCAAGGGGTATATATGTCACTTAGTAAGAGTGAAAGATACTAATGTGGAACCCCTAACTCCTCAGTCAGTTCTAGTGGTCAATGAATTCCTTGATGTATTTCCTGAGGATCTTCTAGGTTTACCTCCAGAACGGGAAGTGGAGTTTGGTATTGATGTGTTGCCAGGCACTCAGCCTATCTCTATTTCTCCGTACATAATGGCTCCAGCAGAATTGCAAGAATTAAAAGACAAATTAAAATACTTGTTGGACAAGGGATTCATAAAGCCTAGTATGTCCCCGTTGCACTAGTATTATTTGTACGGAAGAAAGATGGCACATTGAGAATGTGCATTGACTATCGGCAACTCAATAAGGTAACGATCAAGAACAAATATCCCCTCCCCAGAATTGACAATTTGTTTGATCAGTTATAGGGTCCCAAATATTTTTCAAAGATTGACTTGAGATCGGGTTACCATCAAGTTAGAGTTAGAGAAAAAGATATACCCAAGACAACTTTCCGAACACGGTATGGCCATTATGAATTTTTAGTTATGTCGTTTGGACTAACAAATGCCCCAGTTGTTTTCATGGATTTGATGAATAGGGTGTTTAAGCCATTTCTAGACGTGTTCGTGATGGTGTTTACAGATGACATCCTGGTTTATTCAAGATCATAAGAGGACCATGCTAATCACTTACGGCAGGTGTTACAAATTCTTCGTGAGCGTAAGTTGTATTCAAAGTTCTCTAAATGTGAATTATGGTTAAAATACATAGCATTCTTGGGTCACATTGTGTCAGATGAAGGAATTCAGGTTGATACGCAAAAGATTGAAGCGGTGAAAAATTGGCCAAGGCCTACGACGCCTACGGAAATTCCTAGCTTCCTTGGGTTGCCAGGTTATTATCGAAGGTTTGTTGAAGGGTTTTCTTCCATTGCTGCACCTTTAACGAAGCTCACGCACAAGGCAGTCAAGTTTCAGTGGAATGATGCATGTGAGAAAAGTTTCCAAGAGCTGAAAGATAAATTGACTTCTACACCGGTATTAGTACTTCCAGAAGGCAAAGAAGGGTATGCATTATATTGTGATGCGTTCGGAGTTGTCCTAGGATTTGTATTGATGCAGCTCAATAATGTAATAGTATATGCCTCACGACAGTTGCGGCAACATGAGAGAAACTATCCCACACATGATCTTGAGTTAACAGCAGCGGCATTTGGTTTAAAAATATGGCGCCATTATTTGTATGGAGTTCATGTGGACATCTACACCAATCGTAAGAGTTTGCAATATAGCTTTAAGCAGAAGGAATTAAATCTGAGGCAGCGGAGGTGGCTTGAGCTATTGAAAGATTATGATATTGATATCCTATATCATCCGAGAAAAGAAAATGTGGTAGCTGATGCGTTAAGCCGCAAGGAAATAGGAGACATTAGTGGCCAGTTGATGAAAAAGCAAGACTTAGTCAAGGATCTACAACAACTAGCCAGCTTGGGGGTCCGTCTTCTTGAATCCTCAGATGAAGGGGTTATTGTGCAAAATGTGGTAAAATCTTTATTAATAGCTGAAGTAAAAGAGAAGCAGCATGCGGATCCTATGTTATTGCAGCTGAAAGAGAATGTACAGCAGGGTTTGACAAAGGCATTTGATCTTACACAGGAAGGAGTACTTCAATGCCAAGGTAGATTATGTGTACCGGATGTAGATGAGCTGAGGAGATGAATTATGACAGAGGTGCATCATTCACGATATTCTATTCATTCGGGAGCTACTAAAATGTACCATGACTTGAAAGAAAGGTATTGGTGGGGAAACATGAAGAAGAACATTGCAAAATTCGTAGCTCTCTGATATCCATTATATCAGACACGGGAGCTCAATTTACTGCGCATTTTTGGAGATCGTTTCAGAAGAGCTCCGGTACACAGGTGAATTTGAGTATGGATTTTCATCCTCAGACAGATGGACAAGCAGAACCTAATATCCAAACACCTGAAGATATGCTACGAGCGTGCACTTTGGAATTTAAAGGTAGTTGGGATGATCATCTACCTCTTATTGAATTTGCCTACAAAAATGCTATCATTCAAGTATCAAAATGGCACCTTATGAAGCTTTATACGGAAGAAAGTGTAGATCACCGATTGGATGGTTTGAAGCGGGTGAAACTGCTTTACTTGGGCCAGATCTTGTTTATCAAGCTATGGAGAAAGTTAAAGTGATCCAACAGAGGATCCAAACGGACCAAAGTCGACACAAGTCATATGTTGATGTTAGAAGAAGAGGGCTCGAATTCGCCATAAGTGATTGGGTATTCTTGAAGGTGTCACCAATGAAAGGGGTAATGCGATTTGGAAAGAAAGGGAAGTTGATTCCCCGTTATATAGGGCCATATGAAATTATCCGAAGATTTGGGAAAGTTGTGTATGAATTGGCACTACCCCAAGAACTCTCCACAGTTCATCCAGTATATCATGTTTCGATGCTTCGAAAGTGTATAGGAGATCCATCTCGTATCACTCCCATTGAAGATGTACAAGTTACGGCGGATCACACCTATGAAGAGATCCCTATTGCTATTTTGGATAGACAAGTGAAGAGGTTAAGGAATAACTACGTAGCTTCCGTAAAGGTACTTTGGAGAAATCAGCAAGTAGAAGAGATCACATGGGAAGCTAAAGAAATGATGAAGTCAGAGTACCAGTATTTGTTTCACACGAAAGAAAAATTTCAAAATGCCGAAGTAGAGAAATAACAAGTAAGTATCTATAAGCATTATGTGTATATGTATATATGCTAACATGAAGGTGCATTTGTTTTAACATTCGAGGACGAATGTTTCTAAGGGGGGAAGGATGTAACACCGCGTACATTTCCTACCCTACTTGATTGGTGTTCTAGGGTTTATATGCCTTATTTAAACCATGTTTACCTTAATTTTGAGAGAAATAAGTACGTATTTTGTATTGTTTTGACGGAGTATTTGATATTGAGCTAATGTCCGTAGAGAAAAGTCAAAGAAAGGAAGAAAATCAGAATTTAAGTGTCAGGCGCACCCAGGGGCGTGCCAGGCCGCTTTTGACAGAAATTTTTTTGGCACAGGCAGCATAGGGACGCGCCAAGAAGCATTCCAGGATGCTTTTTGCCAAAACTTTTCTGGCATGGGCAGCAGAGGGGCACACCAGGCAGCATGCCAGGCTGTTTTTTGCCAAAAATTTTCTCCGACCACTAGTCTATAAATAAGGCTTGTGGGTTATGGTATCATTATACCATCTTGGTAGGACTACTCTTGGGAGATTTTGGCATCCAAAGCAGGGTTAATTTCCTTTTTATAATATTTTATCAAATTATGTTACATTAAGCCATGAGTGGAAAAAAATCACTTATTCTTGGGGTTGAGGCTACGAACATGAATCTCGTGAGTTGAATATTGTCTTAACATTTATGGAATTATTTAAACATGAGATATTTGGTGGATCATGCATTGAATATGTTGAGCCAAATGGGTCTTGTGCTATTGGGCTCAATTGAGGCCCAAAATGAAACAAAAGACTTGTTCTAAATGGGGCAAATGACCCATTCTTATGTTGACTAAGTAAATATGACATTTAATGCCTAATAATTGGCTAAGGATGACTTGAGGGGCTATATAAAGGCACCAAAAATCAGATTTTTATTCCACAAAACACACATGCAATTCTAGACATTTCCAAGATATTTGTTTTAGCTCTCAAACCTAAACCATCTCTTTGGGAAAGATCACTCCTTTGCAATATTGGGTAAGTGTTTAATATTATAGTTTAATATATTATATGCATGAGATATTGTATATATCATGATAGTTATGTCTAAAAGTGTTAACTAGGGCACTTTTGCTTTTTGCTAAAAGATGTGTCATATATGTGACTTGAACTTGAAAGGAGACTTGATGTTTTGATGGAAGTGAATGGTGTGGATGAAATATCAACATGTATTATGTGGTTATGTTCCTTAACTTGTTTTTTTTGTATGTGTATAACTTGTGTGATTGTTGTTATGAAACGTATTGAGGTGACTTGATGGAATAATTGTGACGTAGCATTAATGAGGAAGCGTAATGGATAAACTTGGTGTGAAGTGCTATTGGTTTATGATGTCTTGGTCAATGTGTGGAATGTTGTGGTATTGTTGGTATGACCATGCTGTGAATTGTATGGTAAAGGGGGAAATGGCGTTACTCATTGTCATCTTATGCATTTGTAAGGTGGTTAGTTGTTAACGTGAGCTCCGTTATGCACTTGTGTTGTAGAGTAAAATATAAGGAAGGAGATGGATTATTGTATTAACATATAGGAATGTGTATTCATATTGGGACGATAAAGTATGTAAGGTTACTCTTTCTGTATCCTTCCACAGCACATATTGTTCGCATTGACATTGTACTTGTTCCATTCCGAAATGTTCAAATGTATTGTCATATAGTATTACTTACAGAACCAATTTTGATTCACATGTCTCATGTTCATTGACTAATGTTTCGAAGTTCCAATATTGTACTATCACCAATGTATCACTTTTCTAATGAACGAATGACATAATGTATACTTGTTGTATATTCTTGAGTGGCATCCCAGGGGTGGAATAAACACCTAGCTTGGGTCAATACTAATATCATGGGTTGTATACCAGGGGTTCAAATACCTAGCATGGGTCGATCCCAATATCACAGTAACATCCCAGGGGAGACAGAAAAGCCTAGGATGGGTTATCACAATAACATCCCAGGGGCGACAGAAAATCCTAGCATGGGTTATCACAGTAACATCCCAGGGGCGATAGAAAAGCCTAGCATGGGTTAATTACATCCCAGGGGTTAAAATACCTAGCATGGGTTATCCTCTTTTACCACTGGTCAGTTGGTCATAGAATAATGAATGAATGTAAAGGCAAACAAAGTGATGAATGTAACGTACATGATTCCTCACATACAGAATGATAGTTTATCCATATTGACTATTCGCTTATATTTGATTCCATTGATGTTCTTATTTATGATGCAGTTTCTTATAGCCTTACATACTCAGTACATTCTTCGTACTGATGTCCCTTGGGGGACTTACCTTACTTGCTGCAGGCACATGTGCTAGTAGACCACAACCGTGGGTTGTGGATTGTTTGCCGATCATTGATGAGCTACAGTTGGTTCGGGGCTTTTCGAGTTACATGTGTACATTTGTTTTGGTATTGTAAATGTTGTATAAAGCGGGGACTTGTCCCGACTTTAGGTTGGTTATGTCCATGTATCTGTAGAGGCTTTGTAGATATTATGGGACCAATGAAGGAAATTTAAGGAATGTATTCTTTTGAATTGATGGCCCTAACGGCCAAGTTTCCTATTTATCATATATTTTCCATGACTTCCGCCATTGGCATCTTATATCTATACGTGATGATGATGTTTATTGAGTGACACGCGTATGAGTGTATATGAATGAAGTTTGGTTCTCTAGGGCCTTAACGGCTTCGGGTGCCATTCCGCTCCGTTGGAATTCGAGGCGTGACATTTTATACTCTAGATCTATTTTAGTAATATTTGATCTTGGTTCTACATTATTTTATATGCCTGCTTATTCGGTATTAGCCTTGATATGATGTGTTAGTCTCTTATTGTGCCTATTTATATTGCTACCCAGTAGGTAATTCTTTTGTGGTAGATCAGGTGTACCGATCATATGTTGTGACTCTTTTTGGTGTATGACACTTGGGTATAATTTATTATTCTATATATGGTAGATTTAAGTGTGATTTGGGTGTGATTTTCACGATGGTGATGTTATGTAAAAGTGGTGGATCTAGTGGGATGTCATTAAGTGGTACTACTAAGGTATAACAAGTGATGAATGAGGATAGATTTACCAATTCATAAGTGTAGAGGGCTAATTACTTATTGAGCTATCAGTTGTTTCACCTATTTGAATAACAGAATTAGACGTTACAATTCAATTTGGGGGACCGACTAGTATTACTATAGACACTTGAGAATGGCATCAGTCTATAATAGAAATTAAAGTGGTGGATCAATGGTAGGTATTAATATGTTCATATTGCAAAGTGTACTTCAGATATTTAAGTAGGGGCTAGTGATATCAACTGAGATCAAATGAAGAGAATCGGTATTGGGATGATGAGTTTATGGATAAAGGAAATTTCCAGTCAGTATAATTATGTAGGATTATCTGAAAGTGTTAGTAGGAATGTCTTATAGGATTAAACCAGTACACCTGTAGTTTGAGGTAGCATATAGACGACATGATTGACTTTGTAGGATGACCAGGGCTAGTAAGTAAATAGGGTGAGAAGGCTTTTTAATGGGTTGTACTTGCAATGCAACTAATTTGGAAGGTTTTCCATTAAAAGATTCTAGTAAGGTAGTAAAGACATTCAGGTGTCTAAGATTTGCAATTTGTTACTACATTAGTGACTGCCTTAGTTTGTATGAAAAGGCTTATGATGTTTTGAAACACTCCTCGAGTAGGATTTAAGGTATTCAACTTATAAGGGTAAAGGTGATTAGAAAAGGGAATATGACATTTGGAAAATAAGACTAGGGTATCTACTTTTGATTTAAAAGGTTATGGGTTTATCTTCAAGAAATGGGACATGAGTTCAGAGCAATATAGTTATTTGGGTCTTGTTCAAGTTATGGTGGTATTATCATGTGTTTTTTAGGTGGGTTGTAAACTACCATATATGCTTAAAGAAAAAAGTCTATTGAAGTTTGGGTCAAGTACTGAGATAATTTCCATGGTGGTTTCGAGTTTGGTAACTAGTGACGTTTAGACATCAAGTGATAAACGTGCTTAGATCAATGGGAAAATGATTAGTGTGGTGCTAAGTATGTGATAATATGGCATCCATATGTGCATGGTTTGATCGTCTTCATGTTTTATATTAGAATTCGAGTTTTTTGTGATAAGGCTACATGTGTGGCAATGGGTTATATTAGGGTGTGGATAAGTGAGGTAAGAGAGGTTTAGCGTGTCAGATATAGAAGTCTCGAAAGGACTTGTAGATTGAAGGGAACAAGGGTTGTAGAATTTAGTACTTTGGGATGTTAAAAGGCATAATGAGGTACTTCAATCGAAGGTTTTGGTTTAGAGTATGAAGTAATACGCCATGGGCATTGTGTCTAAGAATATAAAATGGTGAAAAAGTTAAGAGAAGGGATAGGAAGCTTCTATATTGGAGAGTTTGAAGCATTCAGAATTCTGTCATGGGTACAAGTGGAGAATTTGAAGTGCTAGCAGCATTGCATGATCAGTGTAAGTTAAGAAATGTGAAGAAATAAGACATCATGTATATATCCTTGGTACAGAGTCAAATATTTGTGTGAATTTCAGCCTTTGAATTCAGAAATAATAGTAGAGGTTGGAACATTCATTAGTGGGAGATGGTATGGTTTAGCACAGACTTATGATGGCCTTCGTAGTGACTTTTTCAAAGATTTGATTTTGGTTTGGGTGACAATCAGTGATATGTGAGAAATTTATACTTCTATGCTGGGTTGAGTTGTTCATGTTATGACAGGTTGCTTACATTCGTATTACCGAAAAGGCTTACATTTCTACATGGTTTTTGAGGACTTTGGGTCAGTTAAAACTACCTGGTTAATAAAAACTGCACAGGTAATTGCAATGGGTTCCATAGATATTTGGTGATAAATAAAGGATACATGTTTATGGTATAAGAAGTTTATGGGGTGATCTATGATTTTGTCTAAGGTTTGGTATGGGAATATGATTGTTTGGATAGTGGTCAAAACTTGACATGTGAAGATTTGTATGGAATTGATATCGATTTCTGACTCAGTAGCTTCAGCTCGTAGAATCAGTACTATCATACATGAAATTAGCTCTATCATCCTTAGATAAGACCAATTCTAACAGAAAATACTTAGAATGGGCTCGGAACAAGCAGATGTATATTTTGAAAAAAAGAAAAGTCATGATTCAGCATTGTGGAGAGTGGCAATTTTTTTAAGGGTTTTTGGTATTGATGACTGGTTTGGAAATGTGAATAGAAAATTTGTAAGGTCATGTTTGTTTGTCAGTTTGGACTAGGCACTAGATTTTGGATTTAATTATCGGCTTGTGGTGACTATGATGGGTTTTGGTGAATCAGGTATGTTCAGAACTATAACTATGATCAACTCAGTTATAGCATTTAGAGATGGTTCAAATACATGGAAATCGGATTTGGAGAAGTTTTGGTTTTTGATACTAGAGATATAGTCTTAAGAGTTAAAATAAAGGAGGATTTTGATAGTTAGGGTAAACAAGCGGTATTGTAGATGTAACCTTGCATGGAAGTGTTGTATGAGGTCTACTATGGATTTTTGTAGTTGCTCGACAGTCTTGGTACCTTTATTACTCTTATATTTGAGGATGAATGTGTGTTTTAGTGGTGGATGATGTAACAACCCATATAGTGAAATTTCAATTTTTATGTCTTTTGACCATTTAATCCCTTTCCGTAGCGGTATTTTAGTATTTGTGATATACGAGAGTGGGTGGCATAGTATTTAAGGTAGCTGGTTGTGTTTTATGATTTTCTCCACTTTGTGTCATTTCAAACTCAGACCCATGGGCTTACCTTGAAATCATCTAAGAAACTGAAGGTTACATGCATAATTTTGTCAACTCAAGGATTAGGAATAGCATCGTCACTTCTTTTCCTCTTTTTCTTAAAAATATTCTTGAGAGAAGGAAATCTAGCGACATTAGTGGAGGATAAATACATGATAAATTGAGTTTGAGGGAATACAAGAAAAATGATCGAAAGAGATTCAGAGAAAAGGTTAAAAAAATTCTAAGTGAAGGTGAATTGAGAAACTATATAAAAAGTTTAAACAAAAGTAAAGATAGTCATAATAAAGATAGTCATTTAAATGTGAAGGAAAGGAATTATGAATATCATAGAGAGAGTGCCACCATCGGGGCAGTGCAAAACTTACATGTGGCAGAAGCATTAAAAGTAGTGGGACCAACATCTCTTCATGTTATTCAGGGGATTCTTGAAGAAAAACTAGTCATCGGTAGTTTTGAAAATGTTTTTGCTTCTCGATCACGATTGATACCTTAATCGAATAATGGAAAGAGGCAGCCTAATTACGTGTCGGCATAAAAGGATGAAAATATGGCATCAACTAGTAAGAATCGATAAAGGTGGTTTCAGAAAATATATCAAAGGAGTGTTAGGAGAAGCTTGACCCCCAAAAGGTCTTCAGGGTTATGGTACGATTAATAATCAGGAAATAGATTGTTGAAAAATAATCTTATATTTCAAAAAGAATTGTTATTTTCTAATATTGTTAGCCGTTGACAATGATTACAGGCCATTAATAAGGCTTAATCAATTCCATTCATGGGTCATTATTTTGTACAACTATAACATTTATCATGGTCTTTGTAATAGATTTATTGTTAGCCTCTCCATAGTGATTCTAATTATCTCATACTCGTTGGATCTAAAAATGTTCATTTCTTGTTCTATATATATAATGGAGTCTTCTTCTTGTGGGGAGTGGGTTAGAATACATCAATATGAACTCTTCCTCCTATATTTGAAGTGCTGGATTTTCATCTTTATCAAATCTTTATTAGTTTTTGGCTCCTAGTTTAATGCTAGAAGAGTTTGTTGAATTCTGGAGATACACCCATATCGGGTGAAATATCCTTAAGGACGGTGTCTTTTGACATGCCTCAAGCTATGCGAATTCCCTACACGTATTCATGGTCAAGTATTTTTGTAATATTTACAACAATCTTAAGGATATTTTCATACTCAAATTTTACAGAAAATGGTCATCCCCTATAAAAGTTTTTTTCCCGAAGCAAACAAGTCACTGTTGAAAGGAAAGCTCTATTGTGAGGAACTAATAAAGTTGAGCTTGAAGAATGCTTTATTCTTTTGGTGACTACTATTGTGTTTTCAACAAAATTATTTAGAAGTTTGAAAATTCCAAGCGTTGGTAGGGAAATTAATTTATTGTGGGTATTGCAAGTTCAATAACAAGAAGAAATTATATTTAATTAGAGCATGCAGTTAACAAAGTTCATTTCGTCGGGGTATTGTTTGTGCTATTAGTAAGTTCAGTTCGAATATTAAGCTTACTGGTTCCAAATTATTGCTTCCAAAATGCAGCACAAAAGTTGATGAAGGAGGAGAGGCATTATTAAAAATCAACAGATAAATGGACCTTTTTGTTCATGCTAATAAAGTATGTGATTGGATGTTTATAATTTAATAGATCGGAATGTGATAAATCGAGTATACAAACTCCTCAATGTAGAAGAAGATTAGGAGAAATGATTTGACTAAGCGAATGATATATATTATTATGGTCATTTCTCAAGTGAATCTTGTAGCCACTGTGAGAGATTGTTTCATGACCCAAAAACTCAGGTCATGATGGCACCTACTTTAACCCACCAGTAAGTAAGACAAAACCATAGCTCAAAACAGTGAGTAACGAGCTAACACGCAGAAGAGAGAGAAATAAGGGAAAACAGTATTTTAAAGAAACTACAAGGGAGAAATATACAAGCATGGCATAACAAAAAGAGGGTAAGGGACAAAAATATACAAAAAGAATCCACCAAGACCTGGTAAGGCCAGTACAAGAGCCATTATAAACCAAGAATACTAGACAAGTACAAAAATATATAAGGTAGTCTCCGAATATACAAAATAAGACTAGTACCAAAACAAAAGGAGATGGATCAGCTCCGGATGCTGAAAGCTCAACCTAATCTCCTATCAGCAGCTCCTCTCAAAGTCAGTGTCAATGGAGATGACTTGTACTAGGATATGTATCAGAAAAAAAAGATGCAGAAGTGTAGTATGAATACCAAAACACGGGGTACTTTTTAGGCATCATAGGCCGACTGATCTCAATTAAAGTAAAGGCATAATAACGTACGAATCTATACTAAGAGGCAATAAATGTGTGTCAAAAGAAGAACCACAAGCTATGCTAAGCAGATAATAGAATCGAATGTAAACAACTTAAAAGCAGAAATAAATGCCTAGTTATATCCTAAATGGAACCCCATAAGCCCAAAAGGTACAAACAATGAAAATAAACCCAACTGAGCCCCCATAAGTACGTTGGGTCCAAGAAAGGAGTAATACTATACTAAGACCAAGTATAACATTAAAAAAAGTAAAAACAAGACAAGATATGCGATAAGTGTACAGTATATCCTTCCTCCAGCGATAACCATAAATTCCACCGATCTCAAATCAGATTTCCAACCAAAAATCAATAATAATAAATATTGAACTTGAGCCGGGACTAATAGATAATAATCAGTAATACCAGGTGCCGAACTCGAACCAGAACTATAAAATAATAATCAGTAAACCAGATGTCGTACTCGAACCAAAACTAAATATGTAATACGAGGCAACAACACAGAGCTCATACTCAATCTAAGTCTAAATAGTCCTTTTTCCCATTTTGGAAGACCAAATTTCATTAAAGATATGCAAAGTTCTGATTATTAAGTCAAAACCCACGATTTAAGACCTAAAGGCTAGCATGCCAAGTATACCAAAGCTATGAACATAATATAGTGATCAAGCCAGCCCAATCCCAATAACCAATCTCTCAAAGCAATTTCTATAACCATTTATATCTAAAAAGGCGATATCCTAAAGTAACCTGTATTAAAAGGAGCAATAAAACTAACTACAAGTCCCTTGAACCCAACCTAAGGAAAGCAGCTACCCCAGCCTAGACTAAGGCTTCTAAATTTAATCCCAAGGGCCCCGAGTAAGCTAAACTAAGTTCTAGAGGAGGAGACACTATCAATTTAAGAGAAACAAGGTCGAAATTCGTCCTAAAGCCCCCGAACCGGCTAAAATAATTAAGAATTTCCTAAATGACTATCTGAGGCATATAAAAACACCAATAATTAGCACAATACCACACCAATACCATAGAAGATCAAAGTCTAAGGAAAGGTAAGCCTAGCCTATCAAGACGCCACCGAACGCACTCAAAATCCTCTTTATCGGAGTATATCCCTTTCGAGAAGCCTCTGACTGCAGTCATACTATAAAAACAATAATCTAGGTGTCAAGATGAGAACAACGATACTTATATTGCGAATTTATGCTCTGGGTCAGAAATCAGGCTAAAAATCATCGTAGGGCCTGCTTACGGAATTCAAAAATTGAAATCAAAGAAACATCCCTTGGCAAAACAATGATCTTGTGCTCAAAAATTGAGCACCAACAGCTCTTTAATCGGGTGCCAAAATAGCCCATAAAAAAATTCAAAAACTCAAAAACAAAGTGAAGAATTAAATGGGAAGTAAATCGGACTCTTACGGGGAAATGATGGGAAAAAAATCACTTTAATGTTCCCAAGTTAGCCCCAGCTTCAATTTAATATTCCCACACTATTTTCAGAGCTCCTATATCAGTTATGGTGTTTAGATGTAGAAACTTTAAGCTAAAAAATAAAGGGATCGGCATTTATACTGCCAGGTTCCTTAATCACGATCGTGGGACCTCTGGTCATGATTGCAGGACCCAAGTAATAGGACCATTACGATCGCAGTATCCTAGCCAACAAGATCGTGATGCATAAGTTGGGCCGATCCCATAATCCTTCTTCATTGTGGTGGCGATGACCAAGGTCCACAGCAAAAGTCCTCATCACGATAGTGATGAAGGACTTGGGCCTGCACCAGGTGCTGATGCACTAGCAACTTTGGCTAAGTTGTAAAATCTCCAGACAGGTCCTCGAAATTCATTTGGAACCCCGTGAATGCAAATAAACTATGCTACCCCACCAAATTCGGCATTCTAGACTCAACGGAACCATCAAAATTTCCAACAGAGGTTGTTTTGACAAAAATGGATCCCACACTCAAGGTTCTATGTTTACCAACTTTCAACCAATAGCCCAAAACGAGCCCGAAAGTCTTAAGACCAAACCAAAGGTCCCCTTAGCCTAAAACCTACATTTTGAAGCTAACATAACTATTGGAATTGTCATTTGAGGATGTTTACTTAATGTTTTTTCCCGAGACCACTTTCTCAACTTTAAAAACTCTAAAATAGGGAAACTGGAATAAAAACCAAACGAACGTCCCAGGAATCAAACTATCAGTCCCAGCAAGTCATAAATGACTTAGCTAAGCTATTGGAAATCTTTAAATAAGAAAAAAGTACAAAAATAGCAGAAAATGACCTGGAGGGTCATTACAACATCCACTACTAAAAGAACTTTTATCCAATAAAATAAAGAGTTAAGAAGTACCTGAAGACTCAAACAGGTGAGAATATTGAGTGCGCATGTTATGCGTGGTCTCCCAGTTAGCCTCTTTGATTGGATAGTGTCTCCACTACACTTTTAACACCGAAATATCCCTAGAGCGTAATCGTCTGACATCTATGGCTATAATAGAAGTTGGATCCTCCATGAAGGTCAACCAATCATCCACCTGAACTAAGTCCCACTGGAGCATGTGAAACTCATCTAAAATGTAGTGCTGAAGCATCGACACATGAAAAACTGGGTGAATAGCTAAAAAGGTTAGAGGCAAGGCTAACTCATAAGCTACCTCCTTAACTCTCCAAAGAATCTCAAATGTCCTGATATAGCTGAGGCTAAGCTTACCCATCCTCCCAAACCTCATCACACCCTTCATGGGTAACACTCAAAGGAAAACCTGATCACCAACCCCAAATCTCAAAGCAAGAAGCCTATGGTTAGCATAACTTTTCTGTCTGCTCTGAGTTGCCTATAGCCTATCTTGAATAACCCAAAATTTGTCCAATGACTCTCGAAGCAAATTAGTACCTCAAGGTCTAACCTCTAGAGTCTTAAACCAACCAATTGAAGATTGACACCACCTACAATATAATGCCTCGAATGTTGCCATGTGAATACTCGAGTGGTAGCTATTATTGTAAGCAAACTCCGCTAAGGCCAGAAACTGCTCCCGCTGAACTCCAAAGTCCATGACACAAGCTTATAGCATATATTCCAAAACCTAAATATTCAACTCCGACTGACCATCAATCTAGGGATGAAAAGTTGTGCTAAGGTCGATTTGGGTACCCAACTCCTCCTGAAAAGTTGTCCAAAAGCTGGAGGTGAACTGGGAACCTCTATCAGAAATAATAGACACAGGCACTCCATGAAGATGAGCCACCTCTCAAACATAGATCTGAGCCAACCTCTCGGCATTGTAGGAAGATTGCACAGGTAGGAAATGAGCAGACTTAGTCAACTGATATATAATGACCCAAATGCTATCAAAACCACGAGAAGTAAAAGGCAAACCACACATGAAATCCATAGTAATCCACTCCTATTTCCACTTAGAAATGGGTAGCCTCTGAAAAAAACCACCAGGTCTCAAATTCTAGAACTTCACTTACTAACAACATAAACACAAAGCTATGAAGTCCTCTATATCTCTCCTCATCCCACTCCATCAGTAATATTATCTCAAATCTCTATGCATCTTAGCTATCCTAGGGTGAATAAAGTATCTGGAGCTATGATCCTCTTGAAGTATCAACTGAATCAAGTCATCTACCCTCAGAACACAAATGCAACCGTAAAACCTCAATACAACCACTGAGTCTAAGGTGGTCCTCCTAGACTCTCCCTTCCGTACCCGATCTCGAATACCACACAACCGACTATCCTCAAACTGTCGATCTCGAATCTACTCCAACAAAGTAGACATGACCTTAACACTAGCAAAAATCCTCTTAGGGTCTGAAATATCAAGTCAAACTAACCTGTTAGCTAAGGACTGGATGTTCAAGGCCAACGGTCACTCTGAAACTGAAAGAAAGGCCAAACTCCCCATACTCACTGTCGTCCGGCTCAAGGCATCAGCTACCATATTCGCCTTACTCGGATGGTACAGAATAGATAGGTCATAGTTATTTAGCTACTCAAGCCACCTAAGTTGTCTTAAATTAAGATCCTTCTGAGTCAGAATGTACTGAAAACTATGGTGATCGGTGAATATCTCGCAGTGAACACCATAAAGGTAATGCCTCCAAATATTAAGTGCAAAAACTACCGCCTCTAATTCCAAGACATGAGTGGGGTAACTGAGCTTGTGCATCTTTCTCTGCTTGTTGTGCCCAAATGCACACGCAAGTGTACGCGGTCATACAAGTAATATAGGATTGAGAGTCCAGATATCGTACCCACAGGGACTTGTCGATTAACTATTTACTAAATTAAACTACAACAACAACAACATACCCAGTGTATTCCCACCAGGTGGGGTCTGGGGACTAAATTAAACTAATACTAATTATTTATTCAAGCGATGGATTTCAAGATATATTTATGAATTAACTAAACTAAAAAGAAAAAGAAAATAACTATTGAACAATTAACCAAATAAAGAGCAAATTTTTACGTAATCAATGTGATGAATCGATCTAGGATTATGGATTCGCTAACAATCATGTTGAGTATCAATTTTATCAATTTATTTGATTATCTAGTTGTTGATTTACGGGGTTGATTATATTATTCGTGAATGGTCATCCTCTAATCGTCTATTCAAACTAGTCTCACAACTACATCATTGAGCGGGGATGTGAGAAGCTAATTCAAACGCATTTATTTATCTTCCCTTTTGTAACCAAATAAGATGATCTAGGTATATTCCTATCCTAGACATAAATTAATTCCTTATTTTGCTAAAGAAGAGATCTTACTCCCTACATTCTTTGTTCAAACCCTTTGTTACATTGGTCAGTTCACTTCAGGCTCAAAGATTTATTTTAATGGTCGTGAATCTTTAAAACAGTAAAAGCAAGAATATAAGAACAACCATAATGATAATCAAACAAATAAAATCAAGAGTTACTAAAAAATCATTTAATTAGCTACCATAATCCTAGAACGAGAAGTTTAACTCCACATAGATAAGGAGTAATTACAACAAATCATCCAAAGAATTAACGTAAAAATAAATAATAAAGGAGAAGAAAAGATGTAACCAATTTTCTCTGGCCTTCACGGCGGCTTATCGCTCTCTCTAGGAAAGTTTTTCAAATATTGTGTTTATGAAAGATTTATAAGTGTAGAAAAAAACTCCAAATAAAATAACCCAATCCAACATGGACCGGGAAAATAATTAAATCGAAATAGCCTCCTCCGCGATGCATCTTCCAACGCAAGCTGATTGCGCGACGTGTCCATGGTAAGTGTCACTTTAATTGCAATTTCCATTGTAATCTGCACCTTTGGCCTAAGGGTCAAATTTGATTAAACTAATAAATTTAATCCATTAAGTTGCCTGCTTGATTTCCTTCTATAATCTTCTGTTTTTAATAGTTTTAGCTCCACCTTTTTCATCTTCACACCATTTTAATCCTACACATCAAAATACAATATTAAGCACAATCCATAAAATCAATGATCAAAAAGGATAAATATAAATACTAAATGTGAGGCAAATAATGACTAAATAATGTAATTTTGGCCTCACATCACCACCCCACACTTAGACTCTTGCTCGTCCTCGAGCAAGCATTAAAGCTCATCGCAATAAATCAGCCTAAGAAGACCATTACTTTGGTTAACACAAGCAATTAGACCATATAGCAATTCAAAAATCAAGTACACTTCCCGATCATTATGCAAGAAATACAAACAAACAACAAACCTCTAACATCCTAACCTCAAAGACGGACTCTAACTCATCAAATTTGGTCTTGCTCACCTACTCTTGTAAAAAAAAAAAAAACTAATAACATCACCTATCTATCATGAAATAAGTGCCCTCACAAGAAGAAATAGTCCACACACTCAAGTCCCTGAATTGAACATAATTTGAGGACTTAGCATTAAAGAACAACTCTCGCACTCACAAAGAATTTACATCTATGCATAAAGAACCATAGGCTTGCCCATTATGTACATCTCTACTAATTAAGCATGCTTGAATAGAATCAAATAGGAATTTAATGGTTTGTAATGTTGGCTAGTGGACAGGTAGGAAAACTATATAATAGTGACTTACACTTCTCTAAGCACTTTGTACTTTTAGACTTCATCACCCATTATTTTCTTCACTTTATTTTCAGCCCTCTCTTCATCACTTATTTTCACTAGTAATCTCATACTATCAAGAACGCTTCAATCAATTTTTTTTCAAATAAATTTTTTTCTTCTTTTTTTTTTCACATGTCATATTCTTTCTAAGAGGGCCTTTTCATCACTTTGCAAGTATCATTGGTCACCTTTTTATACTTAACCATCCCTTTTCTTTAGATTTAACAGTTTTAACATAGTCTATGCTACAGTGCTCAAGAAAGAAAGGTGCAAAAACTAGGGATTCAACAAAAGGATCAAGGCAAAAATACGGCTACTAAATGAAAGGATATAGGCTCAAAGGGGCTAACTAGTGATATAATATCTGAAAAGGCTAAAATTCTCAAGACAAATCAAACAAAGTCTATTATCATCTTCTAAATAGAACAACACTTTTTATGTCGCTTCAATAACATGCAGAGCAAGTTCTAGACTAAGATGTAAAATATGTAATATGCAAAACCTCACCATACATGGCACAAGTATCAACCAACATGGATCAATTCCACTTCTAAGACAGACAGGGTGATAACGAACTAAAAAATAAGAATAAGCAATATACAGAGTCCAACCATGAGCCTAGGTGTCAAAAAGCATGCTATTTTACTTGCACTCAAGCACTCACAGAAAAGTACTACTCAAGCTCAGGCCTAAATTGCTAGCATTACACAAGTAAAAAATGTGGTCTTTTTTTTTCTATCCAAAAAAATAAAAAAATAAAATAAAATTTTCTCCTAAAAAAATAAAGGATACTCGGTTCAAAGGGACTTTCCTCGAAAAAGAACCGAGAATAAAATCAAGGGGTGGGAGAAGTATGCTCTAATACAAACTAAAAAGCTAAAACCAAAAAAAAAAAAAAAAAATCTAATCTAAAGAATAAAATATAAATCTTTTTGTGTTTTTAAACTTTTTAAATTTTTTTTAACTTTAAGTGAGAAACTAAAAAAATAAAACATCCCATAACATACTTCACCCTAAAAAAATATTGGAAGACATCCCACCCCACTTAAAATCATGCTTTGTCCCAAAAGCAATACATAAAGTAAAATAAGGGTTAAAGATACTCCCTGAGGCCTCTAGGCCTAGCTAGCAGCATGTCAATTTTCACTTTTTCCATCAAGGGGTCTGGAGGACCCCACACTTAGCTTTTACCGTGCTCCTTAGCTCAGTTTGTGGGTACTCAGACTTCCCCAAATATGCAAAATCAAAAACAACGAAAACAAGTGACACTAAAATAAAAATGAAAAATAAAAATAAAAACTACTTACTACATATTGGGTTGCCTCCCAACTAGTGCCTAATTTAACGTCGCGACACGACCCATCAACTTTTTCCTCCACCTTGAGAAAATGAATTTCACCCCCATCATCGCATCCATCTTTTTATTTCTTTTATATAATGGGGATAAGAATATGGTGGATCCAAGTAATGGATGGTGCATGTTAAACCGCTTGGCCCTAAGGTGAGGCATTTTGTTCTGTTGCTTGTCTGGTGAAAATAAACGAACGTAAGATTCTTGTTTCTCATCTACAAACTTCTCCACTAGTTCATATGACTAAAAAGACATGTCGTCATCTAAACATAATGTAGAAAAGTGATTTGAATGAGACTCAACATATCCCACTTTTAAACTTACACCATCCACAACATGCTCACTCTTATTCACCTTCTCAATGTCAGCATTAATCAAAGAATGGTAGTCGAATGGTTGAAATTCTTCTTCCTTCTCCACATACGGGCTAATATCCACAACTATAGGTGATTAGACATCAAACGTCATAATCTTTTTAGTCAATTGGCCATTCAAGTCATGGATATATAGGCCAAATTGCTCTATCTCTTGTATGAGCTCATCTCTCTCCTTACTTATTTGGTTTGCCATGATTGTGAGATCATCCCGAAGATACTTTTGAAATTTGATTTCCTGCTTTTGTTCTATTAGCCAATCTTTGCTTACTATGTCTGCTTCATCACAACTTTCTTTTACTAATGCCTCCCTTTCTTTATCAATCAGGGGTTCCTCTTGAGTGTTGGATAAAACTATAACTTGCTGATTAACACAAGTTTCAGCCCTAGCCTGTAGCTCTATGACTTGGGAACTCATCTTCTCTGCGGCTTTCGGTTGTTGTTTCAGTTGTTGTTCTTGCAACTCCAGTATCTACTTCAGCATATCTATGAGGTGAGCCTCATGTTCTACCTCATTACCTCCCTTAGCCCTGCCAACATCACAAAAAATAGACTGATCATAATAGAGGTTCAGGGGAGGGGAATAATAGTTTGGACAGTCACTCAAATGGTTATCCTGACCACCACACATATGACATATATTCAATTCAAAAGATTGGGTAGGTGCGCACAACCCACTCTCTTGAACATCATGACAATTATCATCGAAGTGTGGTCCTTCATAAAAACAACAAGAATTGTCATCATTCAACCACCATTTATCCCAGGCTGACATATCAAGAAGAGTGATATAAAAGTAAAACAAAACTTTGTACAAAAATAAATTATATACAACTCAATCAAATAAAAAGAAAAAGTCTAATCTAGATAAACAATTAACACCAAAGTCCCTGGCAACGACGCCAAATATTAAGTGCAAAAACTACTGCCGCTAATTCTAAGACATGAGTGGGGTAGTTAAGCTTGTGCATCTTTCTCTTCTTGTTGTGCCCAAATGCACACGCAGGTGTACGCGGTCGTACAAGTAATATAGGATTGAGAGTCCAGATATCGTACCCACAGGGACTTGTCGATTAACTATTTACTAAATTAAACTAATACTAATTAATTATTCAAGTGATGGATTTCAAGATATATTTATGAATTAACTAAACTAAAAAGAAAAAGAAAATAACTAATGAACAATTAACCAAATAAAGAGCAGATTTTTACGTAATCAATGTGATGAATCGATCTAGGATTATGGATTCGCTAACAATCATATTGAGTATCAATTTCATCAACTTATTTGATTATCTAGTTGTTGATTTATGGGGTTGATTTTATAATTCGGGAATGGTCATCCTCTAATCGTCTATTCAAACTAGTCTCACAACTACATCATTGAGCAGGGATGTGAGAAGCTAATTCAAACGCATTTATTTATCTTCCCATTTTGTAACCAAGTAAGATGATCTAGGTATATTCCTATCCTAGCCACAAATTAATTCATTTTTTACTAAAGAAGAGATCTTACTCCCTAGATTCTTTGTTCTAACCCTCCGTTCCCTTGTACAGTTCACTTCAGGCTCAAAAATTTATTTTAAAGGTTGTGAATCTTTAAAATAGTAAAAGCAAGAATATAAGAACAACCGTAATAATAATCAAACAAATAAAATCAATAGTTACTAAACAATCATTTAATTAGCTACCATAATCCTAGAATGAGAAGTTTAACTCCACATAGACATGGAGCAATTACAACAAATCAACCAAAGAATTAACGTAAAAATAAATAATAAAGGAGAAGAAAAGATGTAACTAATTTTCTCCGGCCTTCACAGCAGCTTCTAGCTCTCTCTAGATCAAAAGTTTTTCAAATATTGTGTTTATGAAATATTTATAAGTGTAGGAAAAAACCCCAAATAAAATAACCCAGTCCAAAATGGATCGGGAAAATAATTAAATAGAAACAGCCTCCTCCGCGATGCATCTGTCAATGCACCAAGCTCTTTCCGCGACGTGTCCCTGGTAAGTGTGACTTTAATTGCAATTGCAATTGCAATCTGCACCTTTGGCTTGAGGGTCAAATTTGATTAAAATAACAAATTTAATTCATTAAACTGTCTGCTTGATTTCCTTCTATAATCTTCTATTTTTAATTAGTTTTAGCTCCAACTTTTTTCATCTTCACACCATTTAATCCTACACATCAAAATATAATATTAAGCATAATCCATAAAATCAATGATCAAAAAGGATAAATAAAATACTAAATGTGAGGTAAATAATGACTAAATAATGGAATTTTGGCCTCACATCACTGCCTCAAAGCATATGCAATGACTCAGCCCCATTACATCCAAAAACAACCTAAACCAACACCCAAAGCATCACAATAAACTGTAAACCCCTAGCCCTCAACTAGAAGAGTCAGAATAGGAGCTGAAGTGAGTAAGGCCTTGAGCTTCAGAAAGCTCGTCTCACACTCATCCGGCTACTGTTGAAATAGGACCGTCTGCCTAGTTAATCGAGTCATAGGTGTTGCAGTACAAGAGAATCCCTCGATGAACCATTTGTAATAACCTTCCAACCCAATAAAGTTGTGAACCTCGATCAGAGATGTGAACCTAGCCTAATCACGAACTGCCTCAATCTTTGCCGGGTCTACCATAATCCCATCCTTAGACACCATATGCCCCAAGAATTCAACAGACTCAAGATAGAACGTACACTTTGAGAACTTGGTATAAAGCCACTGATCTCTCAAAGTGTGGAGCATAATCCTCAGATGTTTATCGTGCTCCTCCCTACTCCTCGAGTAAATAAGGATGTCATCAATAAACAAAATCACGGAGGAGTCCAAATATGGCCTGCATACATGGTTCATCAAGTCCATGAATATTTTCTGGGCATTGGTCAACCCAAAAGACATCACCAGGAACTCATAATGGCCGTAGCGAGTCTGAAAGTTTATCTTACGGATGTTTACCACTCGAATCATTAACTATGGTAGCTAGATCTCAAATCAATCGTAGAAAATATGGCTGCACCCTGAATCTGGTCAAACAGATCATCAATATAAGGCATAGATACTTATTCATCAGTGTCACCTTATTCAGTTACCTATAATCGATACACATACACATAGAATTGTATTTCATCTTCACAAACAGAATAGGGGCACCCTACAGCGAGACACTCAGTCTAATAAATCCCTTACCCAGAAGATCCTGAAGGTGAACATTTAGCTCGACAGGAGCCTTATGATATGGTAAAATAGAAATATATTGGGTGCCCGTCTCAATATTAATAGCAAAGTCTATATCACACTCAGGAGGAAGGCTAGGTAGGTCGATAGGAAAGACATTTGCAAAATCACGGTCTACAAGGATACAATCAAGCGAAAGACTCTCAAGACTAACATCTCAGACATATGCAAGATAAGACATACACCCTCTCGATACCAGTCTTCTAGCCCAAATATAAGAAATAATCCCTGTTAGTGCATGGGTAAAAGCACCAGGCTACACAATCGGGGTTATGCCAGGCATAGCTAAGGTAACGGTCTTGGTAAAGCAATCCAAGACCGCGTGATAGGGGGATAACCAGTCCATGCCCAGAATCATGTTAAAACCAACCATATTAAGTACAATAAGACCATCCCAAGGGTGATGGTACATGATCCACTACTAAAAAATCACCCACGGGAGTAACTACATGTATGGGAACAGACAATGGCTCAGATAACAACCCCCAACCGAGATGCATAATAAGCAAAAACATAAGAATAAGTGGAACCTAGATGAAATAATGTAGAATCTAGGTGATGGCACCCCAAAATAGTACTTTTAATAATACTATCCGAAGCCTCAGCCTTCGGCCTACTAGGAAAAGCATATAAATGACCCCACCTGCCTCCGAGTTGGGTGCCTACCCGAATACCTGCTTTGCCTGCTTGAGTACCTCTACAAGAACCCTGGGAACCATCTCTACGACCCTGTGTACCACCCTTGACTGGGAGCATCACTAACCCAATATGATGAACACATTGTGCAAAAGGTTTAATCATCCAATGTCGAGGACACTCTCTAGAAAAATGACCAATACTACCGCAATCAAAGCATGCCCTGGGTACACTAACCTGAAGAGAAAGTCTTGCATACCCAAAATGGATACCTCAACCTAAAGTCCCTGACTGAATACCCCTCGGCGGCTGACCACTACCCTGACCACTGAAGTCACTACAAAAAGGCTGACCCCCACCTAAAATCTATAGTGTTGTATGAACGGGCCTACTAAATTGACCATGATATTGATACGACTGCTAATGTGGATATCTTCCCTATAAACCTCTACCCTAAAATTGTGAACCACTATGGCTACCATTGTAACTGCCCTAATGACGGGGCCTTTTATCGCTACCCCCAGGGGCCTCGAGATGCATATCCTCTATAGTGTGAGCATAATCAGCAATATATACAAATGAACTACCCATAGATACCATACTTTGAGTGGCCATACAGAGCGGGAGTCTCAATCCTATGACAAAGTACAGCATCCTCTCATGCTCGGTAGGTAGAATTATGGTGGCATGTCTGGCTAACTCATGAAATTTAGCCTCATACTCACATGTGAACTCATCTCTCAAATGCACGCACATGCTGTGAGGCATATACTTTTCTAAAAAGGCCTTAGAAAACTGAACCTATGTTATATGATGGAAATAAGATATCCCCTCCACCACTGCCTCACCGCCCTATGAAATTGAAATATGGTGTAATCCACACTGTGCGAATCCACAAATCCAAGATTATGCAATCTCTCCTCGTAACTGGTAAGGAACTCAAATGTATCCTCCCTTAGGGTCCCTACAAACCTCGGTGGAGCCAATCTAAGAAACTGACCCAGCATTTTCTACTCCTCAAAAGTCATTACTAGCCGGGTTACTGCTGGCTGTGGGACTACTAGTGCTGGTGGGACCTATGCTTGGGAAGCCAACACTGCAAGCTACGCTCCTGTACCAATTCCACCCTGAGCTACCCCCTAAGAAGATGTTTAGGCCCTATCCATCGGTAGACATCCAACCATACTCAATAACAGAACCAGGGCATCACAAAGGACACATGAAGATATGAATTTGGGTGGATCCTGGGCTGCTCCCTGTCCCACTGGCTGTTATGGCGGCAGATTCTCTGGTCTAATATCTGGCTCCTGAACAATAACCGGCTTAGGTGAAGGCTCCCTGACTTGGCCTCAAACTGGGACCATAGCTCTGGCCTGACCTCAACCTTGGGGTCGACCTCTACTTCTGCCCCTAACTAGTGCCCTACTTGAAAGCTGGGGGGCCTCATCCTCAGCCGTCGTGGCCCGCATCCTAGCCATATGTGAAAGGGTGAAACAAATGAGAATCTTGAAACCAATATAAACACATCGCATGATAACGAATCAAAAAGGTGAGATGTTACTAAGAATATCTTGTATCCACCTGAAGACAGAATGCGAACGTCATCGTACCAATCTGCGAACTCTACTAGACACTTACTCTTGTACCAAGATATCGGTGAAACTAGACTCTGATACCAAACTGTCACAACCCAAAAACTTAGGTCATGATATCACCTACTTTAACCCAGTAGTAGTTAAGCCAAAATCATAGCCCAAAACAACGAGTAACGGGCTTACAGACGGAAGAGAGAGAAATAAGGGTAAAATAGTAATTTAAAGAAACTATAAGGGAGAAATAGACAAGTATGGCATAACAAAATGAGGGGAAGGGACAAAATATGCAAAAAGAACCTCCCAAGACCTGTTAAGTCTAGTACATAATATGAAGATCAAGCCAACCCAATTCCAATTACCAGTATCTCAAAGCAATTTCTATAATTCTTTATATCTCAAAAGGGCGTTATCCTAAACTAATCTCTATTAAAAGGAGAGGTAAAGAAAATTACAAGTCCCTCAAACACAACCTAAGGAAAGAAGCTACCCAATCCTAGAAAAAGGCTTCTAAATTCAATCCTAAGGGCACAAGAAAACTAAGCTAAGTTTTGGAGGAGAAGCAACTACCAATTACGGGAAACAAGGCCAAAATTCATCCTAAAGCCCCTGAACTAGCTCAAATGATCAGGAATTTCCTAAATGACTATCCAAGGCATATAAACCCACCAATAATTAGCACAATACCACACCAATATCATAAAAGAGCAAAGTCTAAGGAAAGGTAAGCCTAGCCTACCTAGACACCACCGAATGCACTCGAAATCCTCTTTATCGGAGTTTTTCTCAACCGAGAAGCCTCAGACTGCTGCCACACTATTAATATAATAATCTAGGTGTCAATACTAGAACAATGATACCTATATTGTGAATTTATGCTCCGAGTCAGAAATCAGGTTAAAAATCATCTGTGGGGATCGCTTACGGAATTCTAAAATTGAAATAGTAGTAACATCCCTCTTAAAACAATGAGCTTGTGCTCAAAAATTGAGCACTACAAGCTCCTTAATCGGGTCCCAAAACAGCCCCAAATAAAATTCAAAAACTCAAGAACAAAGTGAAGAATTGAATGGGAATTAAGCTAGAAACTTAAGGGGAAATGATGAAAAAACAACCACTTTAACATTCTTAAGCTATCCCCAGCTTCAATTTAATATTCCACACTATTTTCAGAGCTCCTATATCAGCTATGGTGTTTAGACATAGAAACTTTGAGCTTAAAAATAAACGGAGCAACATTTATACTGCCAGGGATTCCTTAATCACTATTGCACGACCCCTGGTCGCGATTGTGAGACCCCATTTATAGGACCATCGTGATTATCGTGGCCTAGCCATGCGATCGTGATACACAAGTTGGCCTGGTCCCACAGTCCTCCTTCATTGCAGTCGTGGGCCTTAGCCTCATGATAGAAATGACCAGGGTCCACAGACCTTCGCAATAGTGATGAAGGACCCAGGCCTGTACCAGGTGCTGATGCACCAGAAACTTTGGCTATGTTGCAAAATCTCCAAACGGGTCCTCAAGAGTCATTCAGAACCCTGTGAACATAAAAAAACTAGGCTACCTCAACAAATTTGGCATTCTGGACTCAACAAAACCATTAAAATTTTCAATAGCGGCATTTCGACAAAAAATGGGTCCCACATCCAAGGTTCCATTTTTACCAACTTCCAACTAAAAGCCCAAAATAAACCCGAAAGTCTCGAAACCCAAACCAAAGGTCCCCTTAGCCTAAAATCAATGTTATAGAGCTAACGGAACTATCAAAATTGTCATCCAAGGCCATTTACTTGATGTTTTTGCCCGAGACCCCTTTCTCAACTCTAGAAGCTCCAAAAGAGGGAAACTAGTCATCATCATCATACCCATTGTATTCCCACCAGGTGGGGTCTGGGGGGGGAGGAGGGAAACTAGTATAAAAATAAAATAAATTATCCAGGAACCAAAATGTCAGTCCCAACAAGTCATAAATTACTTAGGTCATCTATAGAAAAGCTCTAACTATAGAAAAAGCATGATAAAAAGCAAATAATAACCTAGAGGGTCATTACAACTTGGTATTAGAATTTCACACTGTTGGACACATTTGTGTGAACTAAGATTATTTTTTGTTCTACACCCAAGCAGAAGAAGAAGAATGATTTATATATGTTGGTGACTCTAGAACTACTTAAGTTCTTAAAATGAAAAAGTTCTTCTTATTAAACTCACATATAAAAAAAAGGCATTAACTGAGGTGGTAGGTGTTCCTAATTATATGAACCAATTTGACATATGAGATTATTTGGAAAAGTTTATTGAAATTTTTATGTGAGTTAGATAAGTTATTAACAAAATAATGTGTTTGCGGGCGAAAGAGTTAATCGAAGTTTACTTGTGCTTTATATTTATTAAATTATGAAAACATGCGGGTGTTTTTTAGATTATTTGAATTTTTCAAATTTTAATTATATATTTATAAATATTTATCAAATTATGAAAACATGCTTGTATTTTTATAGGTTATAATTGAAGTTTCCTCAGTCCGAGGACCACATACTGGAAGAGGTGATATCTGTAGGTCCAGCCTTGCGAGTCGAAGAAAGTGTATATACTTGGTATGGTTTGGCATTTGGTCAGTTATGGTATTACTAGTTATGCTGCATTCATTCATTGATATGCATAGCCTATCACCAGTATAATTGTTTGATGTGTATATCTATCAGTCTTATGGGGGTTGTATAGATATAAGCTATAGTTATTATTTGTTGAGTGCTTGCTAGGACATTCCGGGCTTATGGTGGCCTAGTTAGATTATTGATTGTCCGGACTAGCCAGTTATTTTATTGTTGGTTATTATGGTTAGTTCCTGATAGGATGGTTATGGACTGGTACTCGAGATTGTTGGTATGTTTCTAAATTCTTCTCTCTATTTTGGTAAAATATTATCTCATGATTAGTCTCATTTTGGTTATAAACCTCGATTATGCTAGTATTAGCCTTTCTTCTTGGTTATGACCCTCGAGATGTTAGGTTGGCTCCCTCAGTATATTATCGTTGAGAGTTTAGTCTTATATATGTATATATATGTGTGCGTATATATGGCATTATCGTATATCCCTCTCTTTCCTTATCTATTCATATTGTATATGTATCTTTTGGCCTTGTATTACTACTATATATTCTTCTTTCACTCTTTAGTTGTAGATTGACTAGTGATATACGGTATTGCACTTTAGCTCCTGAATAGTGTTACAATAGAATAGTTTATCCTTATTGCTCCATTAGCATTATTATGATTTAGTTTCTTGGATAGTTGCTTGAAGGTATATTCCTGCTTTACATATTATTTATGCTTGCATTATTTTTGGAGCTCAGTCGGTCGATGCCTACTGAGTACCATGTGTTTGGTACTCATACTACACTTCTACAGCCTGCAGATCATAGTAGGAGTTCTCACCATTGATGTATGCATCGTGTGAAGTAGCCATGGATCAGAGATTTGGGTTGAGCTCCTGACGTTCGGAGTATTCCTCCTCTCCCTCATATTGTTAGTTTGATCTTTATTTTATATTTTAGAGATGGCTTTGTGTGTGTGTGTGTGTATATATATATATATATATATATATTTACTTTGTATTCCACTTTGTACTCCTATTGTATTAGAAGCTCTTGTACTGACTTCACCAGGTCTTGGGGTTTTAATCTATATTATTCTCTTTATTAAAGTCCTTTCTGCTATTTCCTTCATTTCTTTTGGTAGTCCGTTACTAGCTGTTCTAGACTATGGGTTGGCTTACCTACTGGTGGATTATAGTAGGTGCCATCATGACCTGAGAAATCGTGTCATGACAAATTAGTATCAGAGCCTAGGTTCACCAGTACTGTTGGTACAGGAGCTAAGTGCCTAGTGAAGTCCTTCGGATCGACACAAGGACATCTGTATCCTATCTTCAGGAGGCTATGGGGCATTCCTAGGATATTCTTTTCCTTGAGTCCTTGTCGTGTGTTCATACTTCTATGATCCTCTAAGTACTTTTTTGACTCCACTATCTCCCAGATGGATCGTATGAGGTTGTCATAGATGCGAACGGGACTTCTATGTGCGGTGCCAAATTTTTAGCTCAGCGTTGGACTAGGGAGTTAGACATTGAAATTGAGGACTGTCATCATCAACCAGTGATGATACCCGGTACATTGAGTGATTTTCAAGCTAGAGTCAAGTTTGTTAGTGTGCAGTAAGGCTCTTTATCAGTTTCAGAGTATGAGATTGGGTTTCATGAGTGGGCCAGACATACTCCCATGTTATATTCTACAGAGCATAAGTTAGTGTAGGAATTTATCAAAGGATTGACTTCACCACTTTATTTGTCATCGGAGCACTAGATAGTTGTTGGGTCTTCTTTTCCTCGGGTTGTTGATCATGCGAGGTAAATAGAGATTGCATGTATTGAGACATATGGAAGTGGAAGTAATAGTCCATGTCAGCAGCTCAGTGTTAGTGGTATTTCGTCTGGAAGTAGGGATCCTCCCAGCAGATATCAGCATCACTTGTAGCCTATCAGGTTGTACAGGTAGCACCTCAGGTTATGAGTGATTCTCAGATAGGTCGTGGAGGTCACATTGGACTGAGTTTTGGTCAGACATCATAGAGTATTCGGTCTAGGTCTTCAGGTCGTGACGGTCGTTCTGGGTTAGTAGGTATAGTGCATCAGAGAGTTCCTGGGGGATGTTTTGATTGTGGTGATATTGGTCACTGGTCTAGAGAGTGAACTAGGCGTGAGTTGGTCAGCCAGTTGGGGTCAACTCGTGTTTCTCGCCAGGTTAGAGCTTTAGGGTTTTCTACGACTACATAGAGACCGGTCATTTGTCCAAAGAGTGCCCCCGACAAAGAATGATTAGTCATTCAGCGCATTCAGTTTAGACTCATAGGGTTACGACACCTTTGGTTAGAGGCTATGATTCTGGTATTTCAGTGGATCATTCAGACGCTCAGTCTGGGCTTGGTGTTTGGATTCGTACTTCTTCGGGCATATCAGAGACTATGACTTCAGATTCCATTGTACAGGTGCAATTTTGATACACTATCTTTTAGCTTCTACTTGAATTGAGTTGGGGTTTTCATACCCATCAGTGTTTTTATGCCTTTAAATATCTATATTGATTGTTGTAAGTCTTTGTGTAGACTTGTGCATGTTTGACTACCCCCCGTAGATATTTTCTTTTAGTAGCGGATTGAGTGGAATAGTGTTGTGATTTTTTAGCTGTGTAGCATTGTAACGACCCGAGTTGAGGCCCTGGACGTATTGGGCATCCCAGGCCATTGTTGGCCCGAGAAGACCCCTTAGCATTATATCATAACCATAGTTATAGATAAAGTGCGGAAAATTAGGCCCATAAATATAACGTTCAACTTAAATAGTAATTAAGTCAATACGTGGAATGTATTAGCATACAGAACCAATAAAAAATCAATATAGACATTATAAATGAAATAATCATTAAGTAAAGATCAAGGAAATATGATAAAATATCGGTTGTGACTCCAACTAAAAGAAAATAGTACTTTCTATCTTTCAAATTCTGAACTAGATGGTATCACGAATTTTCTTTAAAACACCACGGGCTATGTGGGTTTGATCAATGCTTGACCGGCTAAGCCTCAATCCATGTTTGCCGCACGGATTGAGATAAATTTTTCAGCTAGCACAATCATCCTTATAGAGAAAAACATAAGGTCGTCCAATTAAGGATCGAACCATCCCTATGTCGGCAAAACACAGGTTTCGGGTATTGAGCCTTTTAGACTCAAACCTTATCGACAAACCATTTAATTCTCTTGGAGCCCATATTTTATCCTTTTCGAACCATCAATCATCATTTAAAACAATATCAATTCCATTAGGGGCATAGATCACCATTGGTATCGTCATACCAAGACTTGCAAGTCACCTATTTCATTTCCGTTTAACCAAAAGATTGGTTGTCCATTTATCATGCCTAACATATGTTAAAACCAATTATAATATGATTCTTGGAAATCAACCAAAATCAATTCAAGAATCCATTTAACCATTGGGAGTCATAGTCATTCTTTAGCATAATAGTAAATCTTTCAAAATGAGTCAACCATCGTTAAATTATAAAACGCTGCTAAGGTGTAAAACCCATTCAATAGTAACATCATTTTGACTCAATAATAATCCAAATGTTTAAATAGCAGTTTGGGGAAAAATACAATTTCATTCCTCTTCCCAAGATTTAAATCAATATGTATTTAAGAGTAACCCCAAGTACAAATCATGGAAATACAATTTGGTTTTGCTTTCGTACATTCTATATACATATACATGTAAACCCAAATCATTACACAACATTCACATAAGTATACAAAGGTTTAGAAAATCATAAGTTTGAAATCTACTTGAGAGGATGTTGTTCTGCATACCTTTTTTACGAAGGATTATAGAGGAACAGTTTAGAGATTGACCTTTGAACACAACTATGAGCTTGCCTTCTTTCTTGACTTAGAGAGGATGAGAGGAGAGGTTTTTAATCGATTTAGGGTAATTACAATGTAGGGAAAACATTTTAAAGTAATAGGGGACAGTTTCCTCAGTGTAAGGACCAAAATGCCCTTAAGATAGCGTGTAAGAATAAAATCCCACTAGGCAAATTAGGGGGGTCGCGGCGCACACCTCAAGGCATGGCCTACCCCTGTGCGGCACGAGGCTAACACAAGTACAAGTCCATGCGGTGGGAGGTCCAGCGCGAGGTCAAAACAGTATGCCCTCATGTTGCCTTGTGCGGTGAGGTCCAAGGCATGGCCTCCTAATGCGTGAAGCATGGTTCCTTTCTCGTCCTAAACTTCCCCAATGCACCCAAACTCATCCTTAAACGTTTTATATTCATTCTAAGGGTCATATAGGTTCATTTCTAAGCCAAAATAGGACATAGTAATATATGGGGCGTTACAATATCCCCTCCTTAGGAATATTCGTCCCCGAATGATGACTACGGACATCTCGAGCACGATATCTAAGAACTTGAACAAGACGTGAGAGATTGATTACCCAAAGAGATAGAGAGATAAGTGTGGTATTAAAACCTTAAACAGTTTTTTCAGAAGGCGAGAACAAAAAGGGGTATTTAGCCTTCATATCCTCTTCCGATTCCCAAGTAGCTTCTTCTACCCTATGATTCTTCCATAACACTTTCACCAAAGCTATTTCTTTCTTCCTCAACTTTCAAACTTGTCGATCCAAAATATCAATAAGAACTTCTTCATATGATAGAGAATCCTTCACTCCAATGTCCTCTATGGGAATTACCAAGGAATGATCACCCATACACTTCTTGAGCATAGACATATGCAATACAGGATGAACCAATGACAAATTCACAGGCAAGTCCAACTCATAAGAAACATTCCCA
The DNA here is from genome assembly GCA_031232105.1 of Capsicum rhomboideum. Classification (NCBI taxonomy): domain Eukaryota; kingdom Viridiplantae; phylum Streptophyta; class Magnoliopsida; order Solanales; family Solanaceae; genus Capsicum; species Capsicum rhomboideum. The sequence goes on from CP124716.1 coordinate 45,451,096, forward strand.
ATATTTATCAAAATCTTATACAGCCCAATGTAACGAGGACTGAGCTTACCTTTTTTCCAAAACCTCATCACTCCTTTCATAGGAGAAACTTTCAAGAACACCCAATCGTCAATTTCGAACTCCAACTCTCTCTGCCTCACATCAGCATAGGACTTTTGATGACTTTGGGCAATCTTTAGTCTCTCTCTTCTCTACCACTTGGTGCACAAGGTCAGGCCTGAACAGTCTAGTTTTGCCCACTTGATACCACCCAATCGGAGATCTACACTTCCTAAGATGAAGGGCCTCGAATGGTGCCATCCGAATGCTAGAGTGATAACTATTATTGCAAGCGAATTCTATAAGAGGTAAGTGATCCAACCAACTACCCTTAAAATCAATTACACAGGATCTTAACATGTCCTTTAAAGTTTGGATAGTACACTCCGCTTGTCCGTCCATTTGAGGATAGAAAGTAGTGCTAAGATTCACTTGCATGCCCAAACCTTTCTGAAAGGACCGCCAAAATTGAGAAGAAAATTGCATACCTCTGTTATATATGATAGACACAGGGGCTCCATACAATCGAACAATCTTTTAAATGTACAACTTTGCATAATCCTCTCCTGAATACGCCGTCTTCACGGGTAGGAAATAAGCAGACTTGGTCATTCTATCAATAATGACCCAAATGGAATCATAAAGATTGTGAGAACACAGGAGGCCGGTGACAAAAGCTATATTTATCATTTCCCACTTCCACATTGGGATTGCTATCTCCTGTGATGTACCACCAGGCCTTAAATGTTCAACTTTGACTTATTGATAATTTGAGCACTTAGCAACAAAATTAGCAACATCCTTTTTAAAATTATTCCACCAATACATCTCTTTTAAGTCATGATACCTTTTAGTAAAGCTGGGATGGATAGTATATCTGGAGACATGGGCTTCGATCAAGATCCTCTCTCACAACCCATCAACATCTGGAACGCACAATCTCCCTTGGTACCGCAAAGTACAATAGCCCCTAATCTCGAAAGCCATAACTCTTTGCTGACCAACATCCTTATTGATTTGCATAAGTATAGGATTATTAATCTGCTTCTCCTTAACTTCAGCACCTAAAGATGACTTAGCTATCTCATGAGAAATCACTCCCCCATCCTCGGAGTCCAAAAGCCAAACTCCTAAATTAGTGAGTTGGTGAATGTCCTTTACTAAACCTCTCTTTTCCTCCTCAACATGAGAAAGACTTCCCATGGACAACCTGCTAAGAGCATCAGCAACAACATTAGCTTTACCTGGGTGATAGTGCAAACTCATGCCATAGTCTTTCAACAATTCAAGCCACCTCATTTTCCTGAGATTCAACTCATTCTGTGTGAACACGTACTGTAAGCTCTTATGATCAGTGTAAATATCCACACGCAGCCCATATAAATAGTGACGCCAAATCTTGGGCGTAAAAACCACAGTTGCCAATTCTAGATCATGGGTGGGATAATTTTTCTCATGAATCTTAAGTTGTCTGGATGCATAAGCCACCACTTTGCCATACTGCATAAGCACACAACCAAGTCCAACTCGGTATGCATCACAATAAACCACAAATCCTTCGGTACTCTCGGGAAGTTTCAAAACAGGAGCAGTAGTCAACCGATCCTTCAACTTCTCAAAACTGCCCTCACAAGCATCGAACCACAAGAACTTCACCTTTTTCTGAGTCAACTTACTTAGTGGAGCAGCTATAGAATAAAAACTTTCCACGAACCTTCTATAATAACCTGCCAAACCCAAGAAACTCCTAATATCCATTGGGGTTGTGGGACTAGGCAATTTCTTTACTGCCTCAATCTTTTGAGGATTTACTATAATCCCTTCACTTGAAACAATATGACCGAGAAAAGTCACAGCACTTCAACCAAAATTCACACTTGGAAAATTTGCGATCAACTTTTGATCCTTAAGGGTCTGGAGAACAATCCAGAGATGATTTTCATAGTCTTCCTCACTCCGTGATTAAACCAAGATGTCATCAATGAACACTATGATGAATAAGTCCAAAAACTGCTTAAACACCTTGTTCATAAGATCCATAAAGATTACAGGTGCATTAGTAAAACTGAAGGACATAACTAAAAATTCATAATGGCCATACCGAGTTTGGAATGTGTTCTTGGGAATGTCAGCTTCCCTGACTTTCAACTGATGATAACCCGAATGGAGATCTATTTTGGAGAAACACTTGGCACTCTGAAGCTAGTTGAAAAGATCATCAATTCTGGGAAAGGGGTACTTATTTTTCACTATGACCTTATTAAACTAACGGTAATCAATACACATACGAAGATACCCGTCTTTCTTGCGCATAAAAAGTACCGGAGCACACCAAGGAGAGACACTAGGATGGATGGAATCCTTATCAAGGAGGTCTTTCAACTGATATTTTTTTTTTTTGGCTCCGCAGGGGCTATTCTATATGGTGGGATGGAAATGGGACGAGTATCAGGTAGGAGATCAATCCCAAAATCTATTTCCCTATCAGGAGGAATTTTGGGAAGATCTTCAGAAAAACTTCAGGAAATTCATTTACCACAGGAATGGATTGGAGAGAGGAACTTTCAATGCTAGAATCCTTAACCTGAACTAAATGGTACAAACAGCCTTTAGAAATCACTTTTCGGGCCCTAAGATAAGAGATGAACTTCCCTTTTGGTACTACAGGGCTACCCTCCCATTCAAGGACAGGTTCATTTGGAAAATAGAAGGTGACTTTTATGGTTCTACAATCTAGAGTAGTATAACAAGAGTGGAGCCAATCCATTCCTAGAATAAGATCAAAATCTACCATATCAAGCTCTACCAAATCCACCCCAGTATTACGATGAAAAATAGACACAATACAATTCCTACATACCCTCCTAGCAATAATAGACTCACTAACATGAGTAGAGACTGAGAAAGGTCTAGAAATATTCTCGGGACCAAAATCAAAATTTACAGCCACATAAGGGGTCACATAAGACAGAGTAGAACTGGGATCAAGTAGCACATAAACATCATGGGAGAAAACCAGTAACATACCCGTGATAACATCTGGTAAGGCCTTTGAGTACTGGCAAGTAGATAGAGCATACAGACGGTTGCAACCCCCGCCTGTACCAGAAATAGTCCCCTTTTGAGCTGGGGCGGAAGAAGTAGCAGCTAGGGTTTTGTTGCCCATAAACGTCCCTTTTTATTTAGGACACTCCCTATGGATATGATCGGGCTTTCCATAGCCATAACACACACTTTTACCAATGAGGCATCTACCATGGTGAACCTTACCACGAGTGGGGCAAAGAGCATAGGACGAATTTGGCTGGACCACACTACTATGGGACTTAGTACCATGCATCTTGAGACAATTACTAGGCTGAAAATTTAGGTCAGCCGAAGGTTTATGGCAGGTGCACTAGCATATGAATGAGCATGTCCCCAAGATTTCTTTATGGGCCAATGTCTTCCTCCCTTACCACTATATTGTTGGCTTGCTACCTGATCTGTCTAGTCCTTTTATTCTTTCGTTATTCAACCTCAATGTACTTTTTCTTTTCATCTTCTACCTGCTACAGGTAAACTACCAACCTGTATAAGTCCATGTCATTGTTCAACATCGCCCCTTTACTCTCTAGTATCAAATCATCAGAGAGGCCTTAAGCAAACTTTCTCATTCAAGCTCTCATATTGGACACCAACTCCGGAGAATAGCGAGATAACTGAGTAAACTTTAATACATACTCTTTGATGCTCATCTTTCCTATTTCAAGTTTACAAACTCCTCAGCCTTAGCCTCCCTCAACTCTTGAGGAAAGAAGTGGTCGAGAAAGACCACAAAAAATTCTTCCAAAATTGTCGGCTCAGCATCTTTACCCCTATAATTCTCCCATTCATCATACCACTAATATGCCACTTCTTTCAACTGGTAGGCTGCAAACTCTAGCCCTTCAATATCACTAGCATGCATCACCCTGAAAATCTTTTCCATTTCATCAATGAATCCTTGAGGATCTTCCTCAACTTTAGATCCCGTGAAGGTCGGTGGATGTTGCCACATAAACTGGCCAACCCGAGTAACATATAATGAACCAAAAGTAGAACCAGTATTTCTCGATTGGCGGGACTGAGATTACACAATCTGAGCAAGTATATGGATAGTCAGCCTGAACTCAACATTAGAAACTTTGCCCTATGGGAGCTGAGCTCGAGAAGTGCCAAACTTGGGAGCCTGAGGAGCACTAGTTGGGACTGGTGGGACCCCAGTAGGAGCAGTGGTGTCAGAAGTGCGGGCCCCATTTTGGGTCCGCATCCTATGAGTAGGACAAACCTCTTCAGTAGTCTCCCCTGTGGGGGCAGAAGTTTCAGCTGAAGTCCTTTGGCCATTAAACCTTCTTGGAGGCATGATCTAAAACGTGGAAAGTAGGAGTTAGAAGAATTTTCTTAGATCTAGACTTTCTAGCACGAACTTAGAACATGAAGAAAGGGAAACATTCCTAAATGTCTTATAGCCTCAAGTGTGGCATGTTACACACCCACAAAAAGGACTCTACTCAACACGACTTCATAAACACCCTAGGACCCTAAACCGTACCCTAATACCAAGTTTGTCACGACCCGAGCCGAGGCCCTGGACGTAAAGGGCATCCTAGGCCATTGTTGGCCTGTGAACACCCCTTAGCATTACATCATAAGCATAGTTATAGATAAAGTGCAGAAAATTAGGCCCATAAATATAACGTTCAACTTAAATAGTAATTAAATCCAATTCTTAAAAGTAAGACATAAAAACCAAATATCCGACTTAGTTTACGAAGTCTCTAACATAATGAATAGCAATACTAAGCTGGAACATGGCCCCGGCTGTACCATAAAAATAGCTAACTAAAGTCTAATGAGAGGAATATCTGCCTTTCGAAAGATAAAGTGCTCACTACTTGTTATTAGCTGTCCAAACAAACCTACTGTTGCTCAGTGCCATGAGAATAAGCCTCCGAACCTACATTATGAAATGATGTAGCCATACGAAAATGGTCAATACGTGGAATGTATTGGCATACAGAACAAGTAAAAAGCAATATAGACATTATAAAGGAAATAATCATTAAATAAAGATCAAGGCAATATGATAAAATACCGCTTGTGACTCCAAGTAAAAGAAAATAGTACTTTCCATCTTTAAAATTCTAAACTAGATGGTATCACTGACTTTCGTTAAAACACCATGGGCTATGTGGGTCTGATCAATGCTCGACCGGCTAAGCCCTAATCCATGTTTGCCATATGGATTGATATTAATTCATTTCATCTATCACAATTATCCTCATAGAGGAAAACATAACGTCGTCTAATTAAGGGTCAAACCATCCCTATGTCGGCAAAACACAGGTTTCGGGTATTGAGCCTTTTGGACTCAAACCTTCTCGATTAACCATTTAATTCTCTTAGAGCCCATATTTCAGCATTTTCAAACCATCAATCATCATTTAAAACCATATCAATTCCATTAGGGGCATAGATCACCATTGGTATCGTCATACCAAGACTTGCAAGTCACCTATTTCATTTTCCGTTTAACCAAAAGATTGGTTGTCCATTTATTATGCCCAACATATGTTAAAACCAAGTATAAGATGGTTCTTGGAAATCAACCAAAATCAATTTAAGAATCCATTTAACCATTGGGAGACATAGTCATTCTTTAGCATAATAGTAAATCTTTCAAAATGAGTCAACCATCGTTAAATCGTTAAAAGATTGCTAAGGTGTAAAACCCATTCAATATTAACATCATTTTGACTGAATAATAATCCAAATGTTTAAATAGTAGTTTAGGGAAAAATACAATTTCATTCCTCTTCCCAAGATTTAAATCAATATGTATTTAAGAGTAACCCCAAGTACAAATCATAGAAATACAATTTGGTTTTGCTTTCGTAAATTCTATATACATATACATGTAAACCCAAATCATTACACAAAATTCACGTAAGCATACAAGGGTTTAGAAAATCATAAGTTTGAAATCTACTTGAGAAGATGTTGTCCTGCATACCTTTTTGATGAAGGATTATAGAGGAACAATTTAGAGATTGACTTTTGAACCCAACTATAAGCTTGACTTCTTTCTTGACTTAGAGAGGATGAGAGGGGAGGTTTTTAATCGATTTAAGGTAATTACAATGTAGGGAAAACTTTTTAAAGTAATAGGGGACGGTTTCCTCAGTGTAAGGACCAAAATACCCTTAAGATAGTATGTAAAAATGAAGTCTCGCTAGGCAAATTAGGGGGGGTCGCGGCGCATACCTCAAGGCTTGGCCGACCTCGGTGCGGTGTGAGGCTAACGTAAGTCTAAGGCGGTGCGGCGTGAGGTCCAGTGCGGGGTCAAAATAGTATGCCCTCGTGTTTCCTCGTGCGGCATAGGGCCAAGGCATGGCCTCCTAGCGCGCGACACATAGTCTCCTTTCTCGTCCTAAACTTTCCCAATGTACCCAAACTCATCCCTAAACATTTTATATTCATTCTAAGGGTCATATAGGTTTATTTCTAAGCCAAAATAGGATGTATTAACGTACGGGGTGTTACAAGCATTTGGGTTAAAGTTTCTTCCCTTCGGCATATTGGCCTTGTTATGGTACTAGAGTTGTATTGCTTGATGTTTTCCTTTTGGTGCCACCTGCCCGTTATACTGTTGTTATTGTTCGTGTTTTTTTTAACCTTGATTGGTTTCCCTACTTGATAGATGTCTATACTAGCGTTACCTAGTTAGTATCTCCTTCCATGCGATTCTTATTCGTGTGGCTTAGATAGCTATCTTGGTTAGTGGGTTTTCCTTTTTTGTTAGAAAGGTTGTTTATTGAGCAGATTGTGAAGGTGAAGGTGGGTGTATCCTTCCATGGTTTGGTGGTGATTCTAGCTTTGACAATCTTTTTCTATAGTTGCTTTTATTATGGATAAGTCTAAGGTTTGTTATCCTGAATTGTCTGGTTCATCTCCCAATAGTAATCTTGATCTTGGTAATTGTGTTGAGATTGGTACTCCATTCTTCTATGATATGGTTCATGGTTCAGTTGAGTCAAGATTGGTTTATAGGGGTAAATCCAAAAATTTCTCATCTTCGATAATTGTTCAGCCTAATATGACTTCGTGGAATGCTTTGTCTTAGTGGTAAGTGCTTGTGTATTAGTTTTTGGCAACCAAAGTGGATGTCTTTTGGGAGCAAGTATTCGTTGCCATGTATTGGGTATTGGTTTGACTAGATTCAGGCTAATATCGGATTTTCTGAGTTGCTTGAGATTTGGATACCATTAGTACTCCTTACAGACTTGGTGAGTTCTTGGTTATGCCTTTATGATTATGCCCTTAGCGGATGTGGGTTTGAGTGCTCGTATCTTTAGCCAGTGGTTTTTCCCTCAGTTGCGGTTATGTTCTTTGGCAACAATTTAGTTCCAGCTTTTGCAGGAATAATTGGATATGTGCTTAGTTTCTGAAGTTGAGATTGCTTTGAGTATTTGACCCTAGTAAAGACCTGTTAGCTCCAGTTGTGGTTTTTTACTTTTTTAAATGACGGTTGGGGAGTTGTGATAGATTTCGGTACGTGGATGCTTACTCGTCAGTAGGATTGGTTTGGATAGTTGAGATCGCGTAGCTCAACTTTGGTGTTGAGGTTATAGCTATGGATTACATAACTTGGTTGCATCCCCGTTTCGAGGATCATCCGGACCAGTTAGTGGATTGGCAGAGATCGCAGATATTAGTCATCACTGTTTGGATATTCAGGTAGACCTTATGGGTCATTGTTCATATTCTAGTCCATGTGGATTTTCGATAGGCCAGCTTCAGTCTTTCGAGGTTAGTGTGATGTGATTATGCGGATAGGACTCGGATGATACTAGAGAGATTTTGTGTTGTTCAAAGTTGACCTCAGGTTTGGAAAGACAAGAGAATATTAGATTTAGATTTTGGAATTGGTCGTATGATTCATGCCTTAGTTTGACCTTGCCTGGTTGAGTTGCCACTTGATTGTGCTTGTTTCAGTGTGATTTCACTGTGTTGTGGTTTGGGTTGGCGTTCTTTAATCGTGCTCGGTTCAACTGGAGGTCAGTTGGTTGTTGAGAATGAGTTTTGGTTGTTTGGGAAGTAAAGTAAAGATGTGAAGGAAAAAGGGATACATTTAGCGAAATCCCTTGGAAGCATTATTTTGCCTTAGAGGTTATCTTGGGAGTCTTTCTCGGGGCATGCGATCCCAGTACCTCATCCTTTCGAGCTTTCAAGCTTTTTCTATCCATTAACTTTTGCAGACAAAAGTCCTTTTAGTAGTGAATATTGTTATGACCCTACAGGTTATTTTGTTGATTTTCGTGCATTTTCAGCATTTCATAGCTTCCCATAGTGGCTACAGGTCATTTATGACTTGCCGAAACTGTCGGTTTAGTTTTCGGACAGTTCATTTGGGTTTCAGGCTGATTTCCCTATTTTGGAGCTTTCATTGTAAAGGAATTGGTCTCAGACCAAAACTCCTAGTAAACGACCTCGGATGAAAATTTTGGCAGTATCATTAGCTCTGGAACATTGATTTTAGGCTAAGAGAACCCTTGGTCCGGGTCTCGAGGCTTCCGGACTCATTTTGGGCTATTAGGTAGAAATTGGTTAGTAGGTGTGGGATCCACATTTAATCGAAACGATCTCGGATGAAAGTTTTGATGGTTAAGTTGAGTCCAAAATGTCGATTCTGGTATGGTAGAATAGTTTATTTATACGCGGGGGGTTTCGAACGAATTTCGAGCACCCGATCTTTGTTCGTTGAAACTTGGCTTTTGTTGGTTTTTCCAAACTATGGTGCAGGCATATTTTTCCCTTCGAATTCGCGAGGAGCTGGTCATAATCGCGAAGGGTCAAGTCTTCGACCTTCGTGTTAGCGAGCCCTCCCATCGCGTTCGCGATGAAGGGTCAGTCTGACCTAATCCATTTCCTTCTTCGCGATCGTGTCCAAGAGGCCTCGCTTTTGCGATGAGTAACCCCTTAGTAGTATATAACTCCCTCTTCCCCAATTTTTCATTCATTTCGAACCCTTTTTCCGCCATTAGAGGCCCTTGGAGCTTGGAAATTATTGGGATTTCATCCCATTGAGCTCAGGTACGTTAGCCTATCAACCCTTGGTCATTTTTCCATTTTGTTCTCGTGTTATTCCATCCCAAACTCCGTTTAATTCTTGGTTTTAGGGTTTGTTTCTTTGAGCTTTGTGGGCAGATTCGGGCCCCGATTTGTGCTCAGTTTGTGCTCAAATTTTGAGCACATCTCTTATATTTGACCCGATTTTGGATCCGGGATTTTATATTGCAATATGGGTGTCATTTTACTCTTATTAACATGTAGATTATGATTTTGATAGTTTGACATCATTTTCAAGATCGTGGGGCAAAAATGATCGATTCGTGGATGGTTCGAGATTGCGGTTTGCTTCGAGGTAGGCTTCAGTCTACTTTTTCTATGAGATGGTGTAATATATTGATTGCATGCTAGGTAGGGATTATATGATAGGTTTATACCTAGTAATACCATAACTTGATCTATTTAGAGAATTTAGGATAGAAATGTGACCCGAATCTTAGCTTAGAATACCCGTTATGGTCGTAGGATCCTATTACACTTGATTATATGCTTGTTTGACCTTAGGTTGACATTAAGGATCCCTTAGTATGAGACTTGTGGTATTATCTAGTGATTTGGACCATATTTCACGATTAGCTCCTTCTAGTAGCTGTGTACCCTAATTTACGTAGTTTCTCTGATCATGATGATATTATTATGTTAAGTTATATATATTTTTGGGGCCGAGGCCATGGTTACGATACCCGTTGGACATCAGGTTAGTACCTTATCCTTAAAAAGGATGTGATTCTAGTTTATAGACACTTGGATGTTTATGGTTGTATTATTTGGATACTGGTGATGGCATGCATACTTTTAGGCACATTTATGTTCATTTAGTGGTACGATTCCAATCAAAACCTTAGTTTTACTACCGTTTTCTAAAAAGGCATTTATTCCCACTTTTCACTCTTAAAATTGATTCTTTTACAATGGAAGTCGTATCACCCTTATTATTGGATTATGTGTTTCTAAAATTAAACATCCTAATTTGGAAATTAGACCAAGGCTGATTTCGATCCATTATTAATCCACTCTTTTACCACTATTTATTCACTTCGGTCGAGGGAGATTCTGACCCTTTCTACATTACTATACTATTTTAGTCTCGTATTAGATCTCGGGTAATGAATTTACAGATATACTCATTCAGTTTCGGTTCAAGTCCGGTATTTCTTACTATACTTTATATACCTCTCCGGTACTAAACGGAGTAGATTTGTTACAATGGTTATTGGAAGTCCTGGTTTGAGACCAGGTAGTATATACGGATTTCCAGAGTCCTCTATGGATTCCTCTATCCGGTGACCACATACTGGAAGAGGTGATATTTGTAGGTCCTGCCTTACGAGCCAGCGAGCCGAAGGAGGTGTATATATTTGGTATGGTTTGGCATTCGATTGGTTATGGTATTACCGGTTATGTTGCATTCATTCATTCATATGCATTGCCTATCACCAGTATGATTGTTTGGCGCTTATATCTATCGGTCTTATGGGGGCCTGTACTATGGTTACTGTTTGTTGAGTGCTTACTTGGATCTTCTGGGCTTATGGGGGTCTGGTTAAAAAATTTTATTTTCCAGACTAACCGGTTACATTATTGTTGGTTATTATGGTTAGTTCATGACAGGATGTTATGGACTGGTACTCGAGATTGTTGGTACGTTTCTGAATTCTTCTCTCTATTTTGGTAAAATACGTTATTGTTAGATTATCTCATGATTAGTCTCATTTTGATTAGAGACCTTGATTATGCTAGTATTAGCTTTCCTTCTTGGTTATGACCCTCAAGATGTTAGGTTGACTCCCTCAGGATATTACCTTTGAGTTTAGTCATATATATATATATCTATATATATATATATATGGCATTATCGTATATCCCTCTCTTTCTTTATCTATTCATATTGTATATGTATCCTTTGGCCTTGTATTACTACTATATATCCTTCTTTCACTCTTTAGTTGTATATTGGCTAGTGATATACGGTATTGCACTTTAGTTCCTGAATACTGTTAGAATAGGATAGTTTATCCTTATTGCTTCATTAGCATTATTATGATTTAGTTTATTGGATAGTTGCCTGTAGTTATATTCCTGCTTTACATATTATTTATGTTTGCATTATTTTTGGAGCTTAGTCGGTCGATGCCTACTGAGTAACACGTGTTTGGTACTCACACTACACTTTTACAGCCTACAGATCATAGTACGAGTTTTCACCGTTGATGTGTGCATCGTACAGAGCAGCCATAGATCGGAGATTTGTGGTAAGCTCCTGACGTTCGGAGTATTCCTGCTCTCGCTCATATTGTTAGTTTGATCTATATTTTGTATTTCAGAGACGGCTTTGTGTATGTGTGTGTCTATATATATATATATTGACTCTGTATTCCACTTTGTACTCATGTTGTATTAGAAGCTCTTGTACTGACTTCATCAGGTCTTGGGTTGTAATCTATATTAGTCTCTTTATTAAATTCCTTTTCGTTGTTTCCTTCATTTTTATTGGTAGTCCGTTACTAGCTATTCTGAACTACGATTTGGCTTACCTACTGGTGGGTTATAGTAGGTGTCATCATGACCTGAGAAATCAGATCGTGCCAGTAATCAATTCTATTCATGGGTCATTATTTTTTACAACTATAACATTTATCATGGTCGTTGTAACAAATTGATTGTCATTCATCAACAATTACTCTATTCTTTATAGTCTATTCATATCATAGCCTTTCTATATTAACTTTAATTCTCTCATACCCATTGGATCTAAAAAGGTTTATTTCTTATTCAGTATATATAGTGGAGTCTTCTTGTCACGCCCCAAATCTCATTGAGGCGTGATTGGCACCCGAAGCCGATATGGCCCGAGAGAACCAATCTTTGCTCATGTACGTTCGTAGGCATATCCTCGTATGAATCTTATTATTCCTCATGCAACTATGCGGAAGCCATGGACATGGAAACATATGTCATATCTATATAAGAAACTTGGCCGTTAGGGCAATCAAGTCAAAAGGATTATACGTCTCTTACATTCACATACCCACATATGTCTACAAAAGCCTCTAACAGATGTATTTACAAGACCAACTAAAAGTCGGGACAAGTTCCCGCTTTATACAACATTTACAACATCAAAACGACTGTACAACTGTGACTCAGAAAGTCCCGAAGCAACTGGGGCTCACCAAAGATCCGCAATTAACTGTCAACCTACTGTGGAGGTCTACTAGTGCCTGCACCTGCAACATGTAAGGTAAGTCCCCTGGGATGTTCTTATGTTACATTAGGATCGACCCATGCTAGGTATTTCAACCCCTGGGATACCACCCAAGATTACTCATTGATTATACATTACTTCTTTCTCTTATTACTCTTTCTTTTGATACCTTGTGACTGAAACCTTCTTGAAACTTGGAACACATGCATACATTACTTCACGTCTTTACTCTTGTAAGATTGACACCTTAACTTGTGAGGGATAGATATATTAGCTTACGCATTACTTCCTTCATTACTTTTGTGAGATTGGTACTTTTACTTGTGAGAAATTGGTACAATGATAATCATAATCTTATTGGACTTTTGGAACATGACATAATTGGAAACAAAATGCTTATTCAAAATAAATAGACTCTCTTTACATCTTTACTCTCTCTTGAGATAGGTCTCTACAACATTATGACAGCTTTGGAATTTCAATCAATGAATAGGACATAGGTGAATCATACTTCGTCTAAGAATAGGACACATGTGAATAACAATATATGTCACCCTGACTTGATACTAGAGAACCCTTAGGAATGGAATCAGTGTAATGTCAATGTGAATAATATCTGTTGCAGAAGAATACGGAAAGAGTAACCTTACATACCTTCACTTCTCAGTATGAGGACACAAGTCTATATATGAACACAACAATCCAGCTCATTCCTTATGTTTCACTCTACAATACAAGTTCATAATGGAATTTTCGTTAACATCTAGTTACTGTACAAGTGTACAAAACAACAATGAGCTATATGACTGTCGTGTAGTGTCATTTCACCCTTTACAATACAATCCACTACATTCTCATACCAACAACACCATAACATTCCACACATTGACCAAAATATCATATATCAATAGCATTTCACATCAAACTTACCCTTTATGCTTTCTCATTAGCATCCCGTCACAATTACTCTATCAACTTGCCTCATAACAACTTATGAACAACAATACATACTTAAAATAGTCCAACATGCCTCCATACGACCCTTTAAAGTCATTAAAACGACATCAAAAGTTGCTAATTATATCCATAAAGGGTATAGGGGCCTTCGGGGGTCAAAGGGGGACAAAAACATGCAAAACGGTGTTCTGGATGGGACCTGCGAATCCACCTGCGCCCGCAGGTGGCTGACCTACGGCCGGAGATGGCCCTTGGCAGTTTCCATGGGCATTTGCATTGGCACCTACGCCCGCAGGTGCCTCACCTGCGAGGGCGGATGCCCATTTTCGCCCAAATTGGTCTCTTTGGGGTCTTTTTATGCAATGAATGGTCAATGATCATAATTAAACTTCTTTTAACATATTTTTGATCATCTTATATGCCAACAATCAGCCATGGTCTCACAACACACATAAACATCACCAAAACCTCACTTTCTTTTCAATCCATAACCAAATCCATAACCAAATTTACAACAACAATTCCAAACATTATACACAAGGATAAAACAAGGCAAGACTATAATCACATCTCACATGTCAATATTGAATCCATTAATTTCACTTCCTTTAAGATCACAAGTCCATGTTCAAGTTTGCAAGACAAAACCATCCTCCGATTTAGCAAACACAAATTGTTTTACACATAGTGAACTTCTCACACTTCACCAACATAACCAACATGATATAAACCATCTTCAATGCATAAAATATATTAAACCATGATAATAAACACTTACCAAGTCTTGTACAAAGGTGATCTTGTCCACAAAGATGAGAACTTAGGGTTTGTGTGAAATAAGAAATATTGAGAGAATTCTAGAAAAAGGCATGGGTGTCACAATAGAATAAAATCTGATTTTGTGCCCTTTTTATAGTCCCTTTAAGTCTCTCTTATCCAACTCTTGACATTAAATGCATGGTTGATTTGGTCAATGGATCATTTTACCCCATTGCGCCAAGTCTTTTGATGATCTTTGGGCCTCATTTGGCCCAATGGCACAAGACTCATGTAAGCCCTAACAATTTAATGAATAATTCATCAAATCTCCCATGTTTAACTAATTCCATAAATGTACGCGTAGTCGTATAGGTTCGACAACATACGGGGTGTTACACCTCCTACAAAGGATAATCCCATGTACTAGGCCCAATATCAATTATCTCATCTATAACATTACAAAATACATACTTTTGACTCTCGACACTTGAGTAACCATTCTTCAACGTCGTCATGTAGGGTTTAGTAGGTACGGGGTGTTACATTCTTTCCTCCTTAGGAACAATTGTCCTCGAATGTTAACAACATCGTCTCATGTACAACAAATGCATATCTATATTAGCATCTCTATACATATACTCATATAGATACTTAATTAGTCTTTCTCCATTTTTGCACTTTTGAACTTTTTTTTTTTCCTTCTGTTTGGAACAAATATAGGTTCCTTGGTTTCATCATTTTGCTTCTCCACTTCCCAGGTAATCTCTTCAACTTGTTGATTTTTCCCAAAGAACTTTTACGAAAGTTACATCTTTCTTTACTAACCTTTTTCACTTGTTAGTCTAGAATAGCAATAGGTAGCTCTTTCTTCCACACAGCTACAATGGGAGCAATACGAAATGGAACTCTTAGGTAATTCCGGCAATTTCTCATGGCATGTTGTATAGGGAAAATGCCCCTTTCTTCCCAAATCCCATTACCTCTTTCATTAGTAACGCTTTTTAAAAGTGCTTAATCATCTATGGTCACAAATATCTACTATACCATTACGATATGCTCTTTTAACTATAATACATTCACCGACAGGTGGAAATACTTCAGTTAACTTAGCTAATAACCCCGGTGTCCCGTTATATTTCACAGTAATCGATGGAGTAGCATATAATAGGGTAGAGCTCGGATCAATCAGTACATATACATCATGTGAAAATATGGTAATATACCTGTACCTTCATCAGAAGATGCCTCCTCATTCTTCCTGTCCACTAGAGCGTAGGTGTGATTTTGGGCCCCACTGGAACTAGCTGCTTCTCTCATATCTCTACCACGACCAATAGGCTAAACGCCTCTGCCTGGGGAAGGAACCAATGCTGATGATACAACGGTTGATCCCGTAGGTCGTGCTATACCACTCGCACCCCTTTGTGGGCATTCTCTCATTATGTGCCCCTCTGTGCCATACCAAAAACAAGCATTTGTCCCCAACTGGCATTCACCTAAATGGTATCTTCCGTAATGCTGACACAGAGGACGAGAAAATCCTGTTGTCTGTGAACCTTGCACTTCTCTATGCTGTGCAGATTGACTACCCCTAAACCCTCGGGATTGGGGTTGCGTGTCTGCTGTGGAATAAGAAAATGAGGGTCTAGGTGGTAACATTCGAGATCTAGATTCTCCTGGAGACACCATAGACTGCCCCATAGGTCTAGCCCTTTTGGATGGATGGCCCTTCCTCAGATTCCTGTGTCCTTCTTCTTTGCCTTTGGTCCTCCATTTTCTGTGTGAAGGCCTGAATTCTGGCGATGTCCATATCCCTGTTCAAAGCAGCAATAGTGCAGTCTCGTACTAAATATGGCTCCAGTCTATCCACATATCGATGGACTCTATCTTCCATTGTGGCTACTACATTTGGAGCATATCGACCTAAGGAATTAAACTGCAAACTGTATTCTCTAACGCTCATATTTCCTTGACGTAGATTTAAAAACTGATCCGCACAAGCCTCACGGATCTCATAGGGAAGATAGTGATCCAGAAATGCCGCTTTAAATTCTTCCCAACCATCTGGGAGTTCATCAATGCCTCTTGATCTTTTCCAGTCCTCATACCATAATATGGCCTCACCCTTCAATCTGTAAGCTGCTAGCTTAAATGTTTCTACACCTATTACGTGCATCACCTCTAGTGCTCTTTGAACTTGGTCCACAAAATCCTGTGGATCCGCTTTCAGGTCTGACCCAGTGAATATAGGAGGGTCCAATTTTAGAAAGTCCTGTGTACGCCGACTAGCTGCTCTAGCCACGTCATCTTCATTTACCATTAGACCAGTTCGTCCTTGTGTTTGTGCAGCCACTAACTGAGTCAACATATGTACTGCATTTCTTAAATCCTGATCAGTGGCATTCATTGACGGTTCTGCAGGTACTTCTCTACCTCTTGGCTCTTCTGGAGCTGGAAAAGTAGAGGAAGACTGCGATGCAATTTCAGCTTTAGCTCCACCTTGACTAGCTTGGTCAGGTGGTAATCTACTCATTCCTTTTCCAGCAGGTATATCTACCTGCTTACCTTTACCTCTACCTCTTCTTGTGATTGGCATTTTACTATACCAAAGAAAAAAACAATTACCATGGTCAGATACAATCCAACTTACAACACTGGCTCTATTGCACGATCTACAATTGAAGAAAAGAAACGACTCCTAAATGTCCCGTAGCCTCCTACTTATAAATGTGGTGCACAACACATCCATAAGTAAGACTCTACACAGACACGACTTTGTAGACACGCTTAGAACGACCTGCTCTGATACCACTTTTGTCACGCCCCAAATCCCATTGAGGCGTGATTGGCACCCGAAGCCGATATGGCCCGAGAGAACCAATCTTTGCTCATGTATGTTCGTATGCATATCCTCGTATGAATCTTATTGTTCCTCATGCAACTATGCGGAAGCCATGGACATGGAAACATATGTCATATCTTTATAAAAAAAACTTGGCTGTTAGGGCCATCAAGTCAAAAGGATTATACGTCTCTTACATTCGCATACCCACATATGTCTACAAAAGCCTCTAACAGATGCATTTACAAGACCAACTAAAAGTCGGGACAAGTCCCCGCTTTATACAACATTTATAACATCAAAACGACTGTACAACTGTGACTCGAAAAGTCCCGAAGCAACTGGGGCTCACCAAAGATCCGCAATTAACTGTCAACCTACTGTGGAGGTCTACTAGTGCCTGCACCTGCAACATGTAAGGTAAGTCCCCCAAGAGGGGCCAGTACGAAGAATGTACCGAGTATGTAAGGCTATCAGAAACTACGTCATACATAATAACAATAATGGAGTCAATATAAGAGAAAATAGGCAATGTGAATAAACTCTCTTTCTGTATGTGAGGAACCATGTATATTACGTGCTTTATTTCTTTTGTCTTCACATATGTTCATCTCTTCTTTTTGTGTTCTACCCATGCTAGGCTATTCAGTCGCCCCTGGGATGAGATTAACCCATGCTAGGTACTTTGACCCCTGGGATGTACTGTGATAACCCATGCTAGGCTTTCGTGTCGCCCCTGGGATGTTATTAACCCATGCTAGGTACTGTGACCCCTGGGATGTACTATGATAACCCATGCTAGGCTTTCGTGTCGCCCCTGGGATGTTCTTATGTTACATTGGGATCGACCCATGCTAGGCATTTCAACCCTGGGATACCACCCAAGATTACTCATTGATTATACATT
Organism: Capsicum rhomboideum; assembly: GCA_031232105.1. Classification (NCBI taxonomy): domain Eukaryota; kingdom Viridiplantae; phylum Streptophyta; class Magnoliopsida; order Solanales; family Solanaceae; genus Capsicum; species Capsicum rhomboideum. Next base: position 45,468,955 of record CP124716.1, read on the forward strand.
ACTTCTTTCTCTTATTACTCTTTCTTTTGATACCTTGTGACTGAAACCTTCTTGAAACTTGGAATACATACATACATTACTTCACGTCTTTACTCTTGTAAGATTGACACCTTAACTTGTGAGGGATAGATATATTAGCTTACGCATTACTTCCTTCATTACTTTTGTGAGATTGGTACTTTTACTTGTGAGAAATTGGTACAATGATAATCATAATCTTATTGGACTTTTGGAACATAACATGATTGGAAACAAAATGCTTATTCAAAATAAATAGACTCTCTTTACATCTTTACTCTCTCTTGAGATAGGTCTCTACAACATTATGACAGCTTTGGAATTTCAGTCAATGAATAGGACATAGGTGAATCATACTTCGTCTAAGAATAGGACACATGTGAATAACAATATATGTCACCCTGACTTGATACTAGAGAACCCTTAGGAATGGAATCAGTGTAATGTCAATGTGAATAATATCTGCTGCAGAAGAATACGGGAAGAGTAACCTTACATACCTTCACTTCTCAGTATGAGTACACAAGTCTATTTATGAACACAACAGTCCAGCTCATTCCTTATGTTTCACTCTACAATACAAGTTCATAATGGAATTTTTGTTAACATCTAGTTACCGTACAAGTGTACAAAACAACAATGAGCTATATGACTGTCGTATAGTGTCATTTCACCCTTTACAATACAATCACTGCATTCTCATACCAACAACACCATAACATTCCACACATTGACCAAATTATCACACATCAATAGCATTTCACATCACACTTACCCTTTATGCTTTCTCATTAGCATCCCGTCACAATTACTCTATCAACTTGCCTCATAACAACTTATGAACAACAATACATACTTAACATAGTCCAACATGCCTCCATACGACCCTTTAAAGTCATTAAAACGACATCACAAGTTGCTAATTATATCCATAAAGGGTATAGGGGCCTTCGGGGATCAAAGGGGGACAAAAACATGCAAAACGGTGTTCTGGATGGGACCTGCGAATCCACCTGCGCCCGCAGGTGGCTGACCTGCGTCCGCAGATGGCCCTTGGCAGTGTCCAGGGGCATCTGCGTTGGCACCTGCGCCCGCAGGTGCCTCACCTACGAGGGCGGATGCCCATTTTCGGCCAAATTGGTCTCTTTTGGGTCTTTTTATGCAATGAATGGTCAATGATCATAATTAAACTTCTTTTAACATATTTTTGATCATCTTATATGCCAACAATCAGCCATGGTCTCACAACACACATAAACATCACCAAAACCTCACTTTCTTTTCAATCCATAACCAAATCCATAACCAAATTTACAACAACAATTCCAAACATTATACACAAGGATAAAACAAGGCAAGACTATAATCACATCTCACATGTCAATATTGAATCCATTAATTTCACTTCCTTTAAGATCACAAGTCCATGTTCAAGTTTGCAAGACAAAACCATCCTCCGATTTAGCAAACACAAATTGTTTTACACATAGTGAACTTCTCACACTTCACCAACATAACCAACATGATATAAACCATCTTCAATGCATAAAATATATTAAACCATGATAATAAACACTTACCAAGTCTTGTACAAAGGTGATCTTGTCCACAAAGATGAGAACTTAGGGTTTGTGTGAAATAAGAAATATTGAGAGAATTCTAGAAAAAGGCATGGGTGTCACAATAGAATAAAATCTGATTTTGTGCCCTTTTTATAGTCCCTTTAAGTCTCTCTTATCCAACTCTTGACATTAAATGCATGGTTGATTTGGTCAATGGATCATTTTACCCCATTGCGCCAAGTCTTTTGATGATCTTTGGGCCTCATTTGGCCCAATGGCACAAGAATTATATAAGCCCCAACAATTTAATGAATAATTCATCAAATCTCCCATGTTTAACTAATTCCATAAATGTACACGTAGTCGTATAGGTTCGACAACATACGGGGTATTACACCTCCTACAAAGGTCTAATCACATGTACTAGGCCCAATATCAATTATCTCATCAATAACATTACAAAATACATACTTTTGACTCTCGACACTTGAGTAACCATTGTTCAACGTCGTCATGTAGGGTTTAGTAGGTACGGGGTGTTACACTTCTTTTTATGGGGAGTTGGTTAGATACATCAATGTAAACTCTTCCTCCTATATTTGAAGTGTTGGATTTTCATCTTTATCAAATCTTTGTTACTTTATGGCTCCTAGTTTAATGCTTGAAGAGCTTGTTGAATCCTAACAGATACACCATACCGAGTGAAATATCCTTAATGAAAATGTCTTTTGACATGCCTCAAGCTATGTGAATTCCCTACATGTATTCGTGCTCAAGTATTTTTCGTAAGATTTACAACATAGATAAGGGTAATAACCCAAAAAAGGGAGGATCTCGTGTGTCGATGACGTGGCAGAAAGGACAAAAGGATGGACACATCATATATCATCGTACAAATGTCATGAACATAGCAGAGGAATATTGAATGGCTCCACTAACGGCATTTCGACGTGGATAACGTCCATTAGTCGTAGTACTCTAGGGATTGAGTGGAGTCTTATTGGTTTATGAATTACCTTTGTAACCTATAAATAGCAGTTTTCACATAATTGTAAGGGATCTAATTCCAAGGAATACAATAGCAATTTACCTATTTTCTTGTGCTTCAAGCTTTCCACATTTCACTATGCCTTTATCTATAGCTTTATTTCTATATTGTTCTCGGATAGTAGGCTGAACGCGTTGAGCCACACTAGATCCAACTTAAAAGCTCATCATCGAAGCTTAGATAAACTTTAACCTATTTGCTTTGCTATTATTATTTCGCTTTTCACTAATTATTATCGAATATTCAACCGCTAATAACCTTAATTAAATGAGCTAAGTTAAGACGTATGTCCTTGACCTCATACAAATTTAACTGTGCCGTTTTCCTGGTAAACAATAGTAACAAAACAAGTCATATCATATGGAAAGAAACGCTGAAGCATAGCAATACCAGGGTCAAAAATCGCATCGAATAACTAAATCAATTCAAGAGATTTTTCACTTGCCAACAAGATTTTCTTTCATGCCAAATGTGATGATACTTTCCCTAGCAAAGAACATGCAGAACCAGGGCCAAAAATAAAAAAGAACTTTAACTTTATTGATAAACATTGCAAATAGTCAAAGACGATGTAACTTAACATGTTAAGCAGGTTGTCCGCCTTATAATTTTTAAGACAACTAGTTCCACTTACTGATAATTAAAGTTGTTGTCATATGACTAGGAGGTCACGAATTCAAGTCGCGGAAACAGCCTCTTGCATAAGATTGCGTACAATAGACCCTTGTGGTCCAACCCTCCCCTAACCCCGCCCATAGCAACTTTAGTGCATCGGACTGCCTCTTTGTTTAGTTCCAGTTACTTCGAGTAATCTCTTACACTTATGTTTAAGTAACCTGATAGTATAAATAAAGATAAAACTCACAAAGGAAGGAAATTAAGAAAACTGAGCAGGCAAGAAGAACCTCTGCCTCTTGCTTTTAATTCTGTTGTTGGATGTAGAAGGGGATATAGCAATTCTACAGAGGACTACTCTGAGAGAGTGCTTGAGAGAATTCATGCAAACATCTTTTGCAGAATTCTCACTGGGACAAAGCATAAAAATACCCTTAATTCTGCCACCCAAACTAGTTATATCAGCCTCCATCACTGTTAGTTTCAGGTTCTTAATCGCCCGCTTTAGCTCCGAGAATAGTTCAGGCCGATCATTGCAACTAAAAGAGGCCTTAAGAATCACACTATCCTTCCTCTTACTTGCGCTCGTGGACCCTTTGTTTTCTTCCTCATTTAAATGCTCAATTGTTACTTCATCAATGTCAGTTGGAGTGTTCAACACTTTGCTGATTTCTGTTGTTCTTCCTTTCAGATCCTTAACATGATCAATTACACTTCCTAATAGAGCTGCCTTATCCATCTGCTAGAAAGAGGAGTCAAAAGTCATTTGGTAATCATGTAAAGGGAATTGAGTTTAACTGCTATACTGTTTTAAAAGAAAAAAGAAAAAAGTGTGCCATGGTCAGCTAAAGGATAACCATATGTAACCGTTCATAAACATGTGAAAGATAAGGCAAGTAACCAAGTTACCCGCTAAAACTAGTTAAAGTACACTGATATTATAAAATTCTATGTCAGTGTATAGAAGTTAAATTCAGAAGGATTTGGTGAGCTTGAATATTATTAGTAACGACTAATTCAGTCGGTGTACATATGTTTACCTTATCAGAAGTGGGAATGAGTTTTCTGAGAGTAGAAAGCTGAGCATTGATTCTGTCTCTGCGCTTTTTTTCAGCTTCACTGTGGCTCCTAGAAGCAGTTGCTGTCCTCTCTTGGAAGGATCCAGAGCATTGAGGGAAATAACAAGGGTAATTTTGAAGTTGGAAGGAAGTAATATTAGGAACCTGTGGGAGTAAAAAAAGTGAATCTTGATTGAGAGCATCATTTTGAGGCCAATATTCTGAACAAATGGAATTGTCCATTATGTCCTGTATCTATTTTCTCCTTCTCAATCTTATGAAATTGATATATCTGGAGTGTTTTTAAAGAACACAAATGAAATTGGGTGTCACTGTTTGTAGTTACGCGTGATGTAGGACTGATGCTGATTGGTGTTATATCTAAGGTAACTTTTTAATTGGTCATGTGAAAATCATATTTGGATTTATCAATTATGACAATGTCAATTCGAGAAGACTTTAACTTTTTTCCTGGAGTCCCTTAACCAACAGAAACCTTTGATCGATATAGGATATTAGAGTAATGAAGTAACTTATTCATGTTTAAATTTCTGTATATGTTATACAGTGTTTAATAGTTAGTTAAAAAATAAGTTATTTATGTATAAAATTAATATGAAGTTTGGTTTGTAATTTAAAATTTCACATAATTAATACATGTATAAGTTATGAGGAAATTAATGTATTATCTCATGCAGGATAGAAGATGGAATAACTAATACCCTAATAACTAATATATGCATTGTTAATACCTACATAATTCTAACCAGATACCAAACGATCCCTTCACTTCTAGGACAATATATATGTAGACAAACAACATGGCCATTTATTTGCTGGTTCACCTACTGCTAATTTGTATTTGATTTTGTAATAGAAGATAAACAGAATCGGGTAATGGCGAATCTAAAATTTAAAATTATTACTCGACTCTTGATATATGTGTTAACTTTTTCTCCCACAACATGTATATAGAGTTCGAACTAGACATGATGATTATTTTTGAACCAGATGCATATGATCTGGCTAGATCCGCCACGAGAATTAGATTAATGGATTTCTATTAATGAACGAGCATAAAGCAAAATATCATTGGATAAGTCTAAAATCAAAATGTCATGATTAATTTGACATTAATGGATAAGTATAAACCTCAATGTCAAAGATTAATTCCCAAGATTGTCAGACAATCGATAGGGAAAAGTGAGATTCCCACTTGAAGACCTTAGCTTTTTTGCAGATAGAAATTGGCCGAGATTTTTCAGCCGCTGGATCAGTAATTCATTAAATTGTTAGAATCGAACAGTTGCTTGATGGATTTAGGGAATTAGACATGATTAAGAATAAGCAGATTAGATATTTTTCTTCAGTCAATTAAAAAAGTTTGAATAAAATTGTCCTTGCACAAGAGGACAAAAGAGCTTCATTAGTGATCACCCATTAGTCCATGGTATAGGGTCACAATAACTCATGCCTTTAGTAACTTCAACCATAAAGAGGGTTTAAAAGATTGATTTGACAAGCAATCTACCATTCCCCTTCTCCCGTAACCTTATACTATCTTATAGAATGTGTGGTCTTCGTATTTCCCTTCCTATACTTTTCCTCTAAATTTGTGGTAGGTACTTCAAGTGCTGCTGCGATTTGCTATTTTGTTTTCTTGTTTCCCTCTCTTATCTAGGTCCCATCACATCTATATGTGATCATTTATACTGTATTTTACAGCATTGTCGATATAACGGAGAAATGTGTTGTAAGATGATACAAATTGGATGCATGCGCAAGGAAATTTTGGCAGCTTAATGAATAGGAAAAATGGTGTTCACACATGCGAATTATACCAAATCGAAGTGGAACACAGATTATTATGAGTAGAAACTACAACACCAAAGGAAAAGAACGGTTTTATTCGTGAATTTGAGAACGGGAAGGGGGGTTTTATAGGAAAAGAAAATTCACCACACGCCATTTAAAGATCGATTCAATATGATGACCGTATTTAGTTGATATAAGGATCCCTATTCTCTCATGTAAAACGTTAATCCAACCGTAAAGATGGTCGAAAATTATCATGAATGTGCAGACACTCGTTGGAACACAGTGCAAGCACATGAAGTTCCACTTAAACAAGCAAACATACTGTACATTTAACTTGATCAACCAAAAATCATAAACCAAATATAAGGCAATAAGACAGTTCCATAATATAGTTTTGAAGAGCTACATTTTTCTATTCAACTATACGCGGCCATCCCCACCCACCAGAGATCTTTGGATTCAAAGGTACTTTAAACTGGCGCCAAAAGTACAATTCTTAGCCATGATAAAGAAAGCATATGTTGTACGCAAAACTCTGCTCATCTCGGGTGCTTGTGGATGGCTATCCCAGTACCATGTCCCGAAAACCCAAGGAAACCAACTATACATAACCATCTACCTCAATACTCGTTGAAATGTATAGCACCAACTTTCCACACAATGTATGTTGTAGCAAACATAACTGTGCTGATAAATACAAATGAAAATACAACGAGGAAGACATCAAATCCTCCTGGAAACTCAAAAGTCCATCCTGGTTTTGGCATCCCTCTTTTGCTATCATCGAACAAATTTGTAGGCGCCTCTGGAAGTCCAGGTCTCTTTTTCCCCTTCTCACTTTCTCGTAAGGCCTCAATTAGTTTGCTTCCCAGCGGAGGTTTAGAGGAGGCCTTTGATTCATTGTACCGACTGAGAACCCTGGCTGCCCTAAGTTTCTCTCTTGCTGTCAATGGAGATCTCTTCAAGGTTGGCTTTGGACTGGAGGAAGATGCTTCCTGTTGCAAGTTTGCGGAAGTTGCAGATCCATTTGAAACTTTGGCATCTTGCACTGCCGACTCAGTTTGACCACTGGGCTGCACTTCAACCTCTGTTTTTGAAGATTCAAAGGATGATGTATTCACAGTTGGTGTAATAGCTTCAGAGTATGAGCTTTCAGCATTTCCAGAGTCTGTATCACTAACTCCCGTTTCAAGACCATCACTTTTGGCAACTAAAAGAAAGAGATTCTGTCTAGTGACTGGCAAACATCTTCTTAATCCCAACATCTGAGAGGAAGATGGGAAGTGCGGAGCCTTCTGCAGTGAGGTACTCCTAGAGAGATTCCAGTAATTTGTCTGCACCTTTCGTTGAGAAGAAACAAATAAATCACGGTGATAAAGTAACACCAAATTCATGAATCAAGAACTGAGCATAACTCTCCACCTATATAAAAATGGCAACCCTTAATCACAAACTATTTGCGGTTGCTATATGAATAATCCATATTTATTCCGGCCCCTTTTCTCTTGGGATAGGACAAATTAACCTATAGATAGGGATTCCCTAAATCTCACACACATCTGCCAAAACTGTCATATAATCTCTAACCAAAAACTAGAAAGACTCGTGTAAATAATTGGACCTAATGTAAGTATGTCAATAACAATTACTCTCAACCCCAACTTGTTAGTATCGCCTATATGGACATTTCGCTATTATTTATCCTGCAATTTACTAAGCTTACATTGATTCTAGAAATTACACTTCATTGGAGATAACTTCCTTCAGGTCATTTTAGATTTACCTGGTCACATTTTAGCACACTATCATGGAGCCACTTACTTACCAGTGCATTAGAGGTCTACATAAAACACGATCAATCCATCTCAAACAACATTCTCCTCTTCTTTGTTCTCTATATGTTGTACTTGCACAAACTATCCGATTAATCATTTTCGTTCTTGTTTGATCTCACATCTCCTAGCATCTATATTTTCTATGATACCTAACTAGTGGATATACTGGACCTTACGGGTCCGACATTCACTCTGATATCAAATTGATGGTTCCACCATTATATGAAACTAGCCTTTCACTTTGGTAGGGTCCTCCTGCCACACAAAACTCTTATTCAAACCCTCCACTTCAACCAGCCTATTTTAATTTTGTGGTATATCTTAATCCATCATACTGTTCTCCTCAAAGACTGAGTGCAGATATCAGAGATATTCGCATTTAGCCACCACAATATAATCTAATATCAACTGACATTCTTCTGACGTTGGCTAAACTTGTATTTTTCTATAAAGGTAAAGTTATATTCTTCGGCATTAAGGATATGCTGGCCACCTCCAAAAAGTTACAAGTTATTTCCATAATTACATAGATCCTAGGAAATCTACCAACTATTATACTTCTCCTATACCTTCTTCTTTACACCGAAAATACAAAATGTTAGTGTGAGTAATATTCTCGAAACACCTAAGGTTTCTTTCTCCAAATAGTTGTTAGGGTCTTTGGGCAGGATCGATTCACAGGGCGATATATAAATTCAGCTCGTTAAAGGGAGGCTGAAACCTTAGAGTTAAATGGAAGAGAGAACTCCAAATAGCTGTTAGGGTCTTTGCTTGTTTAAGCTGATAATACCATAATTGTGCTCCTTCGAACACGTGAAACCCAGCCACTCAAACCTTTTCCGCTTCCGTTGTATGTTGATTTTCAAAAAATTGTTCCCAACAATGTGCCCAAATTAATGGATCGTTGGTGTCGTCATAAGTAAGAAAATCCATCTTTACATCCCTTGGTACTGTCGAATTGGAATTACCACTTGTTGGGTGATTCTGATCGGCCAGTTGAATAGGCGGTGTATTGCCTTTAGTAGCAGGAATTGTTGATCTGCCAGTCGTCGGGGCGCTACACGACCCTGGTCTGTGGGTTGCTGATTTTGTGAAGCCAACTCCCAAGCTAGACAATTGTTCTTGGATGACTTGAATAATTTTTTTGCCGAGGCGTTGTTCCATTGCTGCAATTTTAGAGTCCATTAGGGTTCTGTAATCGGACGTTCTTTCTGGAATCTGGAATTAATCTCATCGCCCATTGTGTTTGGCTCTGATACCAAATTGTTAGGGTCTTTGGGGAGGATCGATTCACAGGGCGATATATAAATTTAGCTCGTTAAAGGGAGGCTGAAACCTTAGAGTTCAATGAAAGAGAGAACTTTAATCTCTTTAGCTCGTTAAAGGGAGCTACAACCTTAGAGTTCAATGGAAGAGAGAACTCCAATCTCTTGCTTTTACTGAAATACGACTTATTGATTTATTCTTTAAAAACCCCTTTAAACAGGAGTATTACAGCAATAATCTAATCCTTAAGAAAGTAGAAAAAATAAAACCATATTCTAGAATGTTTAATCCTAATGAAAGTACGAAACATTTTGGCATGAACTATCGACCACCATCTTTTTTTTGGCCCCCACCCCCCCCCTCCCCAAAAAAAATCCAGCAGCTTAAGAGATCAACTCAGGCATCAACAGGACTCTTGAGAAATGTTGAGAACCATGTGGCACACCTGAGCAGTAATCTTGCAGTGAAGAAATAAGTGGTTGTTGTTTCCTCCTTCTCACGACAGAAAAACACCTGGAAACAATCTGGAAACCTCGTTTCTTGAGTTTTTCCTGAGTGAGTCATGCCTTCTGGAAAGCAGCCAAGTGAAGCATTATACTTTGGTTGAAATGTTGCACTTCCATATTTGCTTCCACGTACCTGGAATCCCCCGAGTGAGACATAATCTCTCTCTTATACAATCTACCCACAGACAACTTACCATCAGAATCAAGTTTCCATCTTATACCATTTGTTTCTGCAGTAAGGCCTGCGAATTCACCCAATCTAAGTAGAACTTCAGCCTATCTACTTCCCAATCATTTAGATATCTCCTAAAGGTGAGATTCCATCCCTGTGGAGCCCAACAACAACAACATACCCAGTGTAATCCCACCAGGTGGGGTCTGGGGAGGGTAAAGTGTATGCAGTCCATACCACTACCTCAGATGAAGTAGAGAGGAAAAGAGGTCTGGGAAGGCTGACTTTAGACAGTCCTGGCCAATCCACATGTTCTTCCAAAACAAGGTTTTGGTACCCTCTCTCATTTTAAACACCAAATTCTCCTTCAGATTAGGCCATATATTTCTGATTGATCTCCATAATGATACCCCATAAGTGTTGATATTATCACTCCTTAGTCTCCAATGGTTTACAGTAGTAGTTAGTAGCAGTAAACTAGTAATTATTTGTTGTAGACTAGTAGTTATTTCAGTATTTATCTCTTTGTAGTAGTTATTTACAGTTTCTACTAGTTATCTCTTAGTAGTTGTTTTCAGTTTCTCATTCCAGCAATGTTAGGAAGTCATGTCCTAGTCTTTAGGGGTAGTTATCTTTTTAGTATTGTATTTAAACTCCAGGTTTATTCAATGAAATATAAGCAGAAAATTATAAAGTTTTTGAGTACTTCAAACTCAAGAGATTGCAGGTTCTTTCTTAACGAACCAGCACCATAGGTCGTAGAAAGAAAACATCATATTTCACATTTCAGCATCCCATAACAAAATCCATATCAGGGGACCATAACAACTTGGTATCAGATTCGCGAGTTATGGGAGATCAAATTCAACATCAACTGGCACAATTGGTGAACCTGTTCCAGGAGGAAAGTGCAGCCAATTTAGCCACACAGGGTCACAGGAAGCAATAAATGCTCGCTTAGATGCACTCACAAAGGATTTAGCAGATTCCAAGGTTGCAGATTTGAAGGTCGATTCTAAAACCACTGAACATACTAAAAATACAGTGGCAGGAGGGTCAGGATTAGGAATAGGAAGAAGTTCCATCATTCCTCGTTATACAAGGTTAGATTTTCCACGATTTAATGGCCAACAGGACCCTTAGGGATGGCTGAACAGGTGTGAGCATTTCCTTCAACACCAGCAAACACCAAAAGACGAAAAGATTGGACTTGCTTCTTTTCATTTGGAAAGAATTGCACAACTTTGGTTTATTCAACTAGAGAAAGATATGCCCAATGCACTTGGGATGAGTTCAAATGTCAATGCAATCTTCATTTTGGACCACCAATTAGAAGTCAAAAGTTGGGAGAATTGGCTAAGTTACGTCAAGTTGGATCTGTGGCAGATTACCAAAAAAAAGTTTGAGCAATTGGTCTCAAGGGCTAATACTCGTAACACAAGCGCAGAAAATTAAACTTTACATTAGCGGTCTTGCAAATTATATAGCAATTGAGGTAGAGTCACATAATCCTCCAGATTTGGCTACGGCGATGAGTTTATCCCGGCTTTATGAACGCAAGGAACAACCCATTTGTTTGCAACTGTTACATGCTTGCAGATCAAAGACAGCGGATTTCTCACCTCAACAACATGCCAGATTTATGAAGAAACTGACCAGATCTGAAATGGAGGAAAGGCGACTTAAGGGACTTTGTTTCAACTGTGATGAACAGTTCAACCGAGGTCATCAATGCAAGAAATTACTCTGGATTGACTTTATAGACGATGAGGAAGAATTTGTTGGAAAAGAGGGAAATACCAATACTTTCCACACTTAGCGCTTGAGGACAAGCGCGATTTGAAAGAGGGTAGTAATGTTATCACTCCTTAGTCTCCAATGATTTACAGTAGTAGTTAGTAGCAGTAGACTAGTAATTATTTGTTGTAGACTAGTAGTTATTTCAAGCCTTGGAAACAACCTCTGGCAGAAATGCAAGGTAAGGCTGCGTACAATACACCTCTGTGGTGGGGCCCTTCCCCGGACCCTGAACATAGCGAGAGCTTTAGTGCACTGGGCTGCCCTATTTTAGACTAGTAGTTATTTCAGTATTTATCTCTTTGTAGTAGTTATTTACAGTTTCTACTAGTTATCTCTTAGTAGTTGTTTTCAGTTTCTCATTCCAGCAATGTTAGGAAGTCATGTCCTAGTTTCTAGGGGTAGTTATCTTTTTAGTATTGTATTTAAACTCCAGGTTTATTCAATGAAAGATGAGAAGAAAATTATAAAGTTTTTGAATACTTCAAACTCAAGAGATTGCCGGTTCTCTCTTAACGAACTAGCGCCATAGATCGTAGAAAGAAAACATCAGATTTCATATTTCATCGTCCCATAACAAGATCCATATCAGGGGACCATAACAGTTGACCACTACATTAGACACCCATTGCTCTCTCTGTCCATACTTGTGGAGAATTACACTTCTCCATAGGGCCAGATCTTCATACACAAATCTCCAAAGCCATTTACAGATAATTTATCTTACTTATGTTAAAATTCTTGCTCTTTGTGTTGCTTCTCCACAGTTAAGTTTTTTCTCCACTAGTGTCATCAACACAACATTGTCTATAATACCATTACTACGACACCATAGTGTATATAATTGGCCAGATAATCCATAACTATGGTAAAGAAAAGGTATAGACTAGAGCAGTTACTGGTGTAAAACCACAGGTATGATAAATCCCCTCCCCTTGATCTTACATGTGTGATGGCTCCTCTGATATATTCTTTATGAACTTTATGTATATGATGGGAATTCATTTATTTTTCAGCACCCACGAAAGAACTTCTCTTGATATTATCATATGTTGTACCTCAATGAATATCACAAGGAGGTGATTCATTCTTTCATTGTAAACTTTCTTCATTTTCTGAACAAAAATATAGCCTCCACCGTGGATTTAAAAGGCATAAATCCAAACTGGTTTTCTATGACTTTTATAATGCCCATAAGCCTATTTTCTTTCACTTTCTCCCAATTAAGTTAATATCAGACAGTTTGTAAAAATTTAAATAGATCATTTGTTCTCATATATCAAAACAACGTACTTTATTTCCACTTATTTGACATCTTTCAACTACTACTATAGCTATGAATAGCTTGATAAACCGTATTAATCCTGGCTATCCAAAGCATTCCCTGACCTGTATAAGAATACCATATCGACCACAAGTTTGCTAATCCTCAGATTCATAGCATTTACCACTTCTGCAAATCTAATTCAAAGAGTGTAGCAAGGCTCCTCTCTTAAACCAAATGTACCAATCTTTAAAGTTATCCTCGTGATTTGAGTTAAGCAATCGATCAAAATAGCCTCTCCATCTCTCTTTGACTTCCCTATCTCATGTCAAAACTTATTGACAATTGTCTTTAATAAATTTAAGTTGACCTAAGTCTTTACCTCTCTTTTCTCTCAATAGTATTAGTTTATGCATCTTTTGTTCCCCTTCTTGCATTCCTAATTTTTGGTAAGAGAATCACCAAGGGCTTTACCTTAGGCTTTTCTAACATCCTTTTATCTTCACTCTTAGCTCTCTTATGCTTTTCAAAGTTTCTCCGTCTTCTACTTTAGTAACTTCCTGTACCACTCTCTTTTTACTTTAAAAGCTCATTGTACCTCCTCATTCCAAGGCCATTATTCTTGTGGTCGAGAAATTAGGCCTTTAGACACATCTAGAACTTCATCTATTACTTTCTTAATGTAAATTGTCATTTCCTTCCGCTGAGCATCTGATCCGCATCCAAGACTTTAATAACTTGTCACTAAATGCTATTTGAGTTGTGTTCTTTATTACTTCCCACCCAATTCTCTGTTGCTTGCAGATGTTATATATTTTCGCCTCACATTCAGAACCAAACCACAAAGTTTTGAGTGATAAGGCTTCTTCTGATGTAACCTTGCAGTCTTTACATGTGATTCTGTTCTAGTAACAGCTAAGTCTATTAGGTTATGGTTACCTCCACATGTAAATGTTATATAGTGTGTTAGATTATGTCTTAGTTAAAGCAAACTCTAGAATTCTCTTCCTATTACTACCTTGACCATATCCTCCATGTCATGTACTTAGTAGAAGCTGTGACTATATCTATCCCTTGACCATTTCCTTCTTTATTGCCTTCTTAGTTCTTACACATAGATACAAACTTTTATGATCTGTGACTGGAAATAGCACCTAGATGTTCCACTGCCGACAGGACTAGTCCATCCAGGGGCGGACCTAGGTTCAAAATTGTGGTGCTCCATCACCCGTAAACCCAATGCAGAATAGGTATAATTATATAAGAAATGCATAAAAATTGGTATAAGATGGAAGAAAGCACCCATGAAACCAAGAAGATAGCTGAGTGCTTTGATTTCCAGGCAGAACCTTAAAGCTTTGGGTGTCAATATATGTATTTGAACCTCCCGAGCAGGGACGGAGCTAGCATACAATGAGGGGGTTCACCCCCTTTGGCGGAAAATTATACTATTTATACATGGTTAAAATTATTTTTTATGTATATATAGTAGATGTTTAACCCCCTTCGACTAGTTCGTGTGTGCACTTTTGAACCCCCGCAATGAAAATCTTGGCTCCACCACTGCTCCTGAGCACCCACGACCCCGAAATCCTGGGTCCGCCACTGAGTCCATCACTCAACCAAGTAGTACAGGAAAAGATAGCTATGCATAATCTATGAAGGTCTGTAACATTCAAATAAGATTAAGGGAGATAAATTTTTGCTTCTACTGCCTCTGTATCAACTGATCACAATTAACACTACGTATATCAAACCCGAAACCAACAAAGCAATTTATATTCCATTTAAGCAATGAATTTAGAAGGAAGTCCTGAAAGAGAAGCGTTAACTTAGAAGTATGAACAAATAAATTTTCAGGGAAAAAGAACTCGAAGGAGGTGACAATACATACAGTTGAGGGAAAGCCCAGAAGGGAATTCAAAGAAGCAGCCATGGGACTTCCTCTTTATTGTGTGTGTGGTTGCTCAAAAATAGTTTTAAGGCCCAACCATGAAATCTTGCAGGGTAAACTTTGTGGGTGGACTATGGAGAAGTTAAAGTGAAGCGTAGGAGATGATGGAGAGAAAATTTCACACAAGCGCTCTGCTTTCCCTTCACTTTCCAAAATGAATGGTGCTGATAGAGAGACGTAATTATCCTCCAATATATTTTCCCAAAGGAGATACTTGAGAGTCCCGAGATACTTGAGAGCCTCCCAAGTATTGTTTTAACTTTTGATGCCTCTAGAGAAAAGGACAAGTCAAAGATAAATAAAAAATAAATTAAGTTAATTGGAAACTCAATTAATATTTTTAAAATTTATTAATCTTTTCAAAAATATAAAACAATTCACAACTTATTTAATGTACAATAAAAATAAAAGAACTCGATCATTATTCATATATCATTTTAAAAAAAAAAAAAAAAGACACCCACTTCTCCTCTTTCTCTTCAAACGTTTTATCTGCTCTCTCCTCCTCTTTCCAACAAAACTCCAAAAGCTTTCCAACAGATCGTCGTTGGCAAGCTTTCCGTCGACTTTAAATCTCTGACGACTCATTATTCGGCTTCTTTATCCTTCCTTCGTCCCTTGTAGCCGTTAATTTCTCTCTCTTCGCAGATAAAGATTTCTTTTTTTGTTGGTTTTCAAAAAATTAGGGTTTTTTAGTTAATGAAGAAAAATAAGAACTGTAGTTGTATTCTCTTTAAGTATGTGTTAACAATTTTGAGATTTGATGCTCAAAAAAAAAAAAAAAATCCGAGAAAACCCTAATTTGTGGTATTTATTATCTTAATATGGTGGTTGATGTAAATGTGGTATTTTTTCTAAGTCAAATATAATTTTTTGTTGTTGTTGTTGTTCTTGTTCTCAAAAATTGCTGTAAAAATAGTAAAACTTGAATTTTAACTTTTTTCGGAGATATCTGTTGTGACAATTTTGTCTTGTTGTTTGTGTTGTTGTATTGAATCACTTCACTTGGTGTTTGTTGGTGTTGTTGGTGGGTGTTTTTGGTGTTGGTGGTATTGTTGGTGTTCTTGGTGTTGTTTGTTTTGTTGGTTTTGTTTGTGTTATAGGTGTTGTTTGTGTTCTTAGTGCCCTAGTTTTGTTTTGCTGGTGGTGGTGGTGGTGTTCTTGGTGCCCTAGTTTAGTTTTGTTGGTGTTGGTGTTGGTGTTATTGGTGTTCTTGGTTTTGTTGGTGTTGTAGTTGGTGGTGGTGGTGGTGGTGGTGTATTGGTAAAAACATTGGTGTTGTTCAAGTGGTGTTATAGCTTGTTAGTGGTGGTGGTGGTGTTCTTGGTATGATATAGATTGTTGGTGGTGTTGTTGTTGGTGGTGGTGGTGGTGGTGTTGGTAGTGGTGTTCTGAGAAAATTGAACAAAAGGTGGTGGTGTTCTTGTTTATATATATGCATGGTAAAAATGTTGCCCAACAGATGTGTAATATGTTGCAACAGAATAAGAATCTGTTGGAACACATTAAGCAACTGTTGGAAACAACTATACCATCTGTTGGTTTATTGTAAAAATATTCCAACAGATGACTCATCTGTTGCAAAAGATGGGTCATTTGTTGGAAGAAATCAAAACAGTCTTGCTACTGGTTTGATTTCTTCCAACAAATGGGTCATATGTTGGATGAAATCATAACAGTTATTCCAACAGATGACTCATCAGTTGCAACAGATGGGTCATCAACAAATGAGTCATCTGTTGAAAGAAATTGATAAGTCATCTGTTGGAAGAAATCAAAACAATATTGAAACTATTTTTATTTCTTCCAACAAATGAGTGATCTGTTGCAACAGATGGGTCATCTGTTGGAAGAAATCAAAACAGTATTGAAACTATTTTTATTTCTTCCAACAGATGAGTGATCTGTTGCAACAAATAGGTCATCTGTTGGAAGAAATAAAAATAGCTGGGTATACTATTTTTATTTCTTCCAACAGATAAGTGATATGTTGCAACAGATGAGTCATCTGTTGGAAGAAATCAAAACAGTATTGAAACTATCTTTATTTCTTCCAACAGATGGCAACAGATGACCCATCTGTTGGAATAGATGAGTCATCTGTTGGAAGAAATTAAAATAGTATTGAAACGTTTTTATTTCTTCCAACAGATCACTCATCTGTTGGAACTATTATTTTATTATGTTGTACTTGTTAAATTCACTGTTATCCTTTATTTTAAATTATGCACAAATCAATTATAATCTTTTTTATTTTCCTCTTGTTTGTAGATAAAATGGCTCCCAAAAAAAAAAAGTGAATCAACTCCAAAGAAAGGAAGAAGTTAAGTAGCTAGGCTGCACTCACCACTAAATGAGCTTCTTGTACAAGCAATATCAAAATCAGAAGCAGAAGTCTCTTCTGAATCAGCTGTAGATATAGAAAAAGAAAAGGAAAAAGAGGCTGAGAATGAAGTAGGAAAAAGTAAAGAATCTGGAGATTTAATAAAGATGAGGAAAGTGAGGGGGATGAGAAAAATGAAGAGGAAAGTGATGAAAATGAAAAGGAAGCAGATGTAAATAAAGAAGGGGATAAAGAAGATGATGAAGTAGAAGAAGATGATAAAAATCATGAAAGAGAAAAAGATGAAGGAGAAGATGATGAAAATGAACATGAAGAAGAAGAAAGCTTCACAAGAGGGATGCATTCAATCAAAGAGGATTTCAGATCTATTCACTCCATTGGAGGTTAAGATGAGAAAGAAAGCAATTTCTAAGGTACTATCAGATATCAAACAAAGAAAAAAGTGACAAATCCGGATACTTTAATGTGTGACAATTCTGTTAAAAAAATGCATGTTGTATGGGCTACCGGTGTAGTATGCAAGAGTTTAGAGCCCTAGTCAAACAATTTGTAATTTGTGATGACTTTTATTTCTATGTAATTGTTGGTTCTGACAACATAACAATTTTTATATTTTCATATTTTTTTTAAATTATTTTATGTAATTTGTGATGGCTTGGATTTATTTTTTGTTATGAATTTTATTTTGTTATGAATTAATTTCTTAGATGTATAAATTTACAGCATTATTTCGTACAGTTCTACATATGTTGCAACAGCTGATTAATCTGTTGCAACAGATGAATAATTTGTTAGAACTAATCAAACAGATATAGTATTTTGTTGCAACAGATGACTATATCTATTTGATTAGTTCCAACATACTCTACATATGTTGTAACAGCTGACTATTCTATTGCAACAGATAACTATATCTATTTAATTAGTTTCAACATACTCTACATATGTTGCAATAGATGAATGGTATGTTTGATTAGTTCTAACATACTTTACATATGTTGCAACAGATAATTAATCTGTTGGAAACAATCAAACAGATATAGTCATTTGCTTCAACAGATGACTATATCTATTTGATTAGTTCCAACATACTCTACATATGTTGCAACAGCTGATTAATATGTTACAACAGATGAATAATCTATTGGAACTAATCAAACCGATATAGATATCTTTTGCAATAGATATACACATCTGTTGCAACAGATGAATGATATGTTTAATTAGTTCCAACATACTTTACATATGTTGCAATAGATGAGTAATTTGTTGCAACAGATGAATAATCTGTTGAAACTAATCAAATAGATATAGTCATTTGTTGCAACAGATGCATTATCTGTTGCAACAGATGAATGATATGTTTGATTAATTCCAATATACTCTACATATGTTGCAACAACTGATTAATCTGTTGCAACAGATGAATAATCTGTTGGAACTAATCAAACAGATATAGACATCTGTTGCAATAGATGAGTAATCTATTGTAACAGATGAATAATTTGTTGGAACTAATCAAATAGATATAGTCATCTGTTGCAACAGATGCATTATCTGTTGCAGCAGATGACTCATCTATTGCAACAGATGCTTTATCTGTTGCAGCGGATGACTCATCTGTTGCAAATAATCAAATAGATATACACATCTATTGCAACAGATGACTCTATTAGTCGATTGATCACTCTATTTAGGACGACTACACTTAGTTGAACATGTAATTACTATGTAATTCATTAAGATTGTAATTGAACTTATTAATTGAAGGCTAATTATAGTTAAATAACTTTTTTATTATTAATCATGGTTTAATGAAGCAATTAACATCAAATTAGTCGATTGATCGCTCTATTTATGACGAATACACTTAGTTGAACATATAATTACTATGAAATTCATTGAGACTGTAATTGAACTTATTAATTGAAGGCTAATTATAGTTAAATGACTTTTTTTATTTCTAATCATGGTTTAATGAAGCAATTCACATCAAATTAGTCGATTGATCGCTCTATTTAGGACAATACACTTAGTTAAATATGTAATTACTATGAAATTCATTAAGATTGTAATTGAGCTTATTAATTGAAGGCTAATTATAGTTAAATAACTTTTTTTATTACTAATCATAATTTAATGAAGCAATTCACATCAAGTTAGTCGATTGATCGCTCTATTTAGGACGAATACACTTAGTTGAACATATAATTACTATGAAATTCATTGAGATTGTAATTGAACTTATTAATTGAAGGCTAGTTATAGTTAAATAACTTTTTTTATTTCTAATCATGGTTTAATGAAGCAATTCACATCAAATTAGTCGATTGATCGCTCTATTTAGGACGAATACACTTAGTTGAACATGTAATTACTATAAAATTCATTGAGATTGTAATTGAACTTATTGATTGAAGGCTAATTATAGCTAAATAACTTTTTTTATTAGTAATTATGAGTTAATGAAGTAATTCATATCAAATTAGTCGATTGATCGCTCTATTTAGGACGAATACACTTAGTTGAACATGTAATTACTATGAAAGTTATTGAAATTAGAATTAAACTTATTAATTGACTGCTAATTATAGTTAAATAATTTTTTTATTATTAATCATGGTTTAATGAATCAATTCTCATTAAATTAGTCGATTGATCACTCTATTTAGGATGAATACACTTAGTTGAACATGTAATTACTATGAAATTCATTGAGATTGTAATTGAACTTATCAATTGAAGACTAATTATAGTTAAATAACTTTTTTTATTACTAATCATGGTTTAATGAAGTAATTCACATCAAATTAGCCGATTGATCACTCTATTTAGGATGAATACACTTAGTTGAATATGTAATTACTATGAAATTCATTGAGATTGTAATTGAACTTATTAATTGACGGCTAATTATAGTTAAATAACTTTTTTTAATTACTAATCATGGTTTAATGAAGTAATTCACATCAAATATATGTAGAGTATGTTGGAAATAATCAAACATATCATTCATCTGTTGCAATAGATGTGTATATTTGTTTGATTATTTGCAATAGATGAGTCATCTGTTGCAATAGATGAGTATATCTGTTTGATTATTTCCAACAGATGAGTCATCTTCTACAACAGATAATGCATCTGTTGCAATAGATGAGTATATTTGTTTGATTATTTCCAACAGATGCGTCATCTGCTGCAACAGATAATGCATATGTTGCAACATATGTAGTCTGTTTGAAATGATCAAACTTATTAAACACTTGCTGCAAGACATTTCTATATCTTTTGCAACAGATGACTATATCTGTTTGATTATTTCCAATAGAAGAATAATTTGTTGCAACATATTAATCATCTGTTGCAACATAATTCATTATTCTAACTAATTTTAATTTTGTTGCAATAGATATAACATATATTGCAACATAAGTTGTTTCCACACATACAACAGTTGTTGGACCATAAATAAAAATATATTTTATATAATAAATAGCATACATGACCAACTAAAATGAGTTAAAATTATCAAGTTCATAACTAAACCAACAACAAGACTATTTACTATTACAATAATTATGGAGCATTTTGATCCGGACATGTAGTTCTTTTGTGGCCAACCGTCTTACATATGGAGCACTTATTTTTTATTGTTGGAAATGATTCCCCAAATCCATGCCTCCTCTTCATTCGCCTTCTTCCCAATTTGCTTGGTTCAAAATATGAAGAAGGTATTTCTCTCTCCAAAACCTCCAAAGGAACAATCTTCAGGAGGCGCGATGACCTTTGCCGTGGACAAGGTATTTTGTCCAAGTTAAAAACTCTATATGTATAAGTTCTTCTTTGACGATCGACCGTGGGGAAGCTCTTTTGGAAGTATTTACAAATGAACTTTGTCGTGGCGTGCGGATTATGGCTCGTAATTTGCCCCGAACCACAGTGTGATACTTTTCATAAGTTCTAATGCAGAATCTGTCAGAACTTGTGAATTTCACAGCCCTCAACCATCACTTGCACTCCGAATGTGCACATCTAAAAAAGTACACACTACGCAAATTAGTCACTTTCTTGAGTCTAAAATCATTTTTCAAGCAAGCAATATGTAATGTACTGACTAGTTGTTCCTTGTCCTTGAATATCATTCCCTTGTAAAAACCTGTTTCATCATCTTGAAGATTGTCCGACTGTATTGATTGATAACTGCCCACTGTATTACTCGCAACAATGGGTGTAGGTGCTTGGTCCTCCTCCACTTCATCTCTACTCTCATCATCTGGAATATTCATGTCCACACCATCCAATTCATCATTTAACATATCTTATTGGTCTTGTTTTATATTATGATTCTCTATTGGTTTTTCAACCACGTACACCCTTAAAATGGGCCTAGCTGCATCACTCAGATAAGCACACAAACGAACCTGATCGCTTATCTTAAAAGGTAGGACCCTCTAATTTTCAAAAGAGCTGTGCCTGTAACTGATGACAAGATTTTATGGTTCGCAATTTAGTCCACAATTGCTGATGATTAAGTTCACAAAATCATCATACAATACATATCTTTGGACTATGATAGCTATCGTCTCTAACATGTCACCATCCTTCCAACGCCAAATAAATCGATTGTTCTTCTCGATCCACTCACCATGACAATCAACATCTATTGTTATTGAATCCTCCATTAATGGTACCTAAAGAAATTTGTTAAAAATATTAATAATGATAGTATAGTAAAGTTGAGTGGCTATGTACAACAACAAAATTATATGCACTATTATGGTCCCAATAGATAGGTCATCTGTTGCAACAGATGAGTAGATCAATCGAACAGGTAAGTCATCTACTGCAACAGATGAGTTATCTATTGCAACAGATGACTAATTTGTTGCAACAGATGCTCTATCTGTTGGATTGAGCTTCTGAATCTGAACCAGCTTTGCCAGCTGATGTAAGATAAATCCAATAAATAAGTCATCTGTTGTAATAGATGAGTCATTGTTGCAACAGATAACCCATCTATTATAGCAGATGACTTACCTGTTGGATTGAACTACTGGTTCTGCAGCTTAATCCAACAGGTAAGTCATCTGTTGCAACAGATGACCTAGGTGTTGCAGCAAATGACCTACCTATTGGATTGAGCTACTCGTTCTGCAGCTCAATCCAACAGGTAAGTCATCTGTTGCAATAGATGAGTCATTTGTTCTAATAGATCACTCATCTGTTGCAGCAGATGATCTACCTATTGGATGAGCTACTGGTTCTACAGCTCAATCCCATAGCTAAGTCATCTGTTATAGTAGATGACTTACCTGTTGGATTGAGTTGTTGTAATATGAATCCAACAGGTAGGTCATCTGCTGCAATAGCTAGGTCATCTGTTGCAACAGATGACTTACCTATTAGAACTATTTTAACAGTAGTGGAAATAATCCAACAACTGTTGTAAATGAATACAACAGCTGTTAGAAACGCTACAGAAAATTGTTGAAAAAACAGCAGATATACTCAGATGAGAAATTGAACTAAAAATCATTAATTTTACTTACCAAAATCACCTATGAAGTAATGCCCAGTGATATACGAACAAAATTTGGTCCAATAGCTGCAGTAGAGGCAATAACAAGAACAACAATACAATGGCGACAAGAAGTAGAAGAAGAAGATGATGATGAATAAGAAGAAGAAGCACCAAGAAGCAACAACAATGAAGAAAATCGAAGAGAGGAGAAAAGAGAGTCGTGCCGCATTTTTTTTTCCCTCCTTTTTTAGTTTTAGGGTTTTATATAAGATGGGTCAAAGTGTAATTTCAAAAACTTGGGGATATGAAATTTATCCCCTTAATCCTTAATCTAAAAATAGTCACCCAACTCAATAATTAAGACTTGAGTCACCACAACTTAATTTAAAAACTTTTTGGTCACCCTTAATTCATTGTCCTGAGATACTTGTCACCTACTCCCTCCGATCCACTTAAGTTGTCATCATACTTCATGTTTTACAAAATTAATTACTATTAGTATAATTTGAAAAATATATGTCTTACTTCCTCCGTTTCAAAATAGTTGGCTATTGTTGACTTGACACTCCCCTCACAAAAATATTTATTAGGAGTTTATTTTACCAAATTAGCCTTATTAATTATGCTTTGAAAATATAAATTTGAGTATATACACTTTGTGCAATCATTTAATAATAGGGGTAGTATTGGAAGAACATAATAAATTTTTCTTGATTTCATAAATGGGACAACTAAATTGAAATAAATAACTTTAAAAAGAGGCCAACTATTTTGAAATGGAGGGAGTATTAATTCTTTAATATTTATCTATTTACGTGCATCTTCATTCTAGAATAATTAATGCTAAGGGCAAAGTTGAAAAAAATAATTAATTCTCTTTTGATCTTTTAAATTGACAAATATTTAGGAACAACTATATTTAAAATACATGACAACTAAAAAGGAACGGAGGGAGTACTATATTAGTTTTAGAGGGTGTTTGGATTGGTTTATAGTTTTTGGCTTATAAGTTAAAAAGCCATAAGTTCAAAATTTTAACTCATGGCTATTAGCTTGTTTTTGTCTATTTAGCGTAAAAACTAGTGCTTAGAAGTATTTTTTTAATTTATCCAAATACTATTGGGAACGTTTGTAAGACAGAATAGATGGAAACTATATTTTAAATTTTTGGTAGGTAAATATTAGCGAATATATTGTATTTGAGAAAACTCTCCAGTGGTACTGTTGTATATATATATATATATATATATATATAGGAATTCAGTTGATGAATACGGAGAACCCTGCATTATTTTATCATGGTACTGGAGCAAAACGATCCCTAATATATACATTTCCTATGTTCTTGTTTCACGGTTTGTTTCAGCCGTGAAGAATAGGCTTGCAATTTTTATTTTTTCTCTTTCTCTCCATACTTGCAATCTTTTTGTTCCTTGCTGGGAACGATTTCTCTTTGGAATTAGTTGTGTTTCTGCCTATTGCCATGTTGAAAGAAGGTAAAAGTTCATCATCGAAGCCCCTGCTTCAACATGACCCATTATCAATCTATTATCTGAGTTCAGCCCATTGTCCAGGTATGTCAATCACTAAATAAACTTGGACTAGTGAAAACTATGACGTCTGGGTAAAAGTGGCCATCAATGGTCTTGAAGCAAAAGGAAAATTGAGATTCGTCAATGGAGATTATGCTCAACTGAACTCTGAAACTTGAGTGGAATATCAAGCTTGGAGAGTTAATAATTCAGCCATATGCCCCTGGTTGTTTAATTCAGTTGAAGATATTATTAAACCAAGTGTTGAGGGATATAAAGTTGCTAGACAGATGTGGAATGACCTTAAGGAATGCTACTCGATTGTCAATGGTCCTCAGATTAATCAATTAAAATTTGACCTCGCCTCCCTGAAACAACAAGGAACCAGTGTTATGTCGTATTATACGAAACTCAAATATTTGTGGAAAGAATTAACAGGATATGAAGATGTCACCTGTGGATGTACTTGTACTGCTGCACCCAAACTTATAAGTCGGGCTGACACAAAGCTAACCCATCAATTTCTAATGGGTCTAGATGACTCTCTTTTTGGCACTTTGCACTCCCAAATCTTGAGCATGGATCCGCTTCCTACTCTTAACAAAGCTTAATCATTGGTAAGCCGTGAAGAAAGGTGTAAAAATATTATTCGAGGGCGCGAAGAAAGAGAGGTGATAAGCTTTGCAGTACAAGCTACTGGTGGTGGTGGAGGAGGAAAGGGATAAGTCCTCTCTAGTGTGCAACCAACCCAGGTTCCGGGAACTATAGAGAACCTATTTTGCTCCTATTATGGAAGATCTAATCATGAATATGAGCATTGCTATCAACGACTCTGTTGGCAAGGGTCAGGTTGGGGTCGAGGATGCAAAAAGGGGCACAGATCTGGACAGCAAAACAATAACTTAGGTCGTGGAAGAGGCCGCACAAAACCACAACATCAACAGCAGGCCACACAACAGCCAACTATCGCAGCTTTGGAAGTATACCCTAAGGATAGTCACAGGGAGTCAGCTAGTGATATCTTTGCTCGACTAACACCCAACCAGCCACATCGACTTCTGTCTTTGATTGAAACTTCACCGTTCGGCAACCATAAATTATTTGGTAAGGCATATGCAGTGTTGTACATGCACTTATCAATACACTTGATACATATAATAATAGGTTGGGACATTGATTGCTTGATAGTGGCGCATCTCACTACATCACAGGAAAATTAAACTTGTTATTCTATATGTGCCAAATTTGTCGTGTAATCTTATTTCTATTAGGTAATCAATTGTGGATCATAAATGCATTGTGACATTTGCTGACAAGCTGTGTGTGATACAGGACCCCACTTTGAGGATGTTGATTGGTCTGGGTGAGTGGCAAGATAGGGTGTACTACTTCTGATGTGTGACACATGAGACACACCAGGTTGCAAACTTTGTGGAGACATACGAGTTGTGGCATTGGCGGATGGGACATCCTTCAAGTCGGCATTTATCTATGTTGTCAGGCATAGTTAATATACGTCCAAAAAGGACAGATTGTAGTGTTTGTGATATTTTCTTTCGGTCTAAACAAACTAGAACTCTTTTTTCATTAAGTGAAAATAAAGCCCTTACCTTTTTTATTTAATTCATGTCGATATATGGGGTCCCTATCGTCGTTGTTCATTTACTGGTGCATATTATTTCTTGACTATTGTCGATGATTATAGTAGAGTTTTGTGGGTGTACTTCATGTTGGATAAAATTGAAGTTGGAAAATTGTTGCGTGAATTTTGTGTTATGGTTCAAACACATTTTGCTAAAACTGTCAAAACAGTTCGTAGCAATAATGGATTTGAATTTGTAAAAGGTGGAGTGCCAGAGTTTTATATGAAACATGGGATAACTCTACAAACTAGTTGTGTTGGAACTCCTCAACAAAATGGACGCGTTGAAAGGAAACACAGACACATTCTTGAAGTAGCTAGAGCATTGCGATTTCAAGCAAATCTACCTATTGAATTTTAGGGGGAATGTGTTTTAACAACAGTTTTCTTAATTAATCTCACTCCCACCTTTCTACTATATGGAAAGACGCCATATGAACTTTTGTTTGATAAGCCTCCCTCGTTTGCTTACATTCGAGTTTTTGGTTATCTTTGTTGTGCACATTCTAAGCTAGGACCAAAGATAAATTTGATACAAGGAGTCGAAAATGTATTTTTCTTGGTTATCCTCATGGGCAAAAAGGATAACTTGTCTATGACTTAGAAAGTAAAGAATTGTTTGTGTCTCGTGATGTCATTTTTTATAACCATATATTTTCGTTTGGCAATGAGATATCCTCGGATGCTATGCCTGACTTAATTGAGGATGACCCTTTAACATTTTATAACACTTCCCTGGAGAATCTAAAGGTCCGACAATAAGTAATTAGGGACACTGTGAATGGGAGCTCTCAGGATAATATTAAGAACATGAGGAGTACATCTCAACCCATGGAGGATCCTCCTCCAAAAGTTGAGGCTTTAGGTTGTGGTTATAGGGAAAAACGCTCTCATTTACACTTACAGAATTATATTTTCACCTCGGTTTAATCAACACACCTCATCTTGTTGTCATCTCGCCAAACAGCTTCCTCAGGTACTCCTTATGATCTAGCTAATTTTTCACTTGTGTTAATTTTTCTACTGCCCATAGATATTTTTTGGCTGTTATCACCTCGGGGAATGAGCCCTGCTCTTTTCAGGAAGCAACCAAAGATCCTCATTGGCAAGAAGCTATGCAAAAAGAGATAGATGCATTAGAAGAAAATGGGATGTGGTCGCTTGTACCTCTTTCTGATGGCCAAAAGCTTATTCATTGTAACTGGGTCTACAAGATTAATTATCATTCAGATGGGACAATAGAATGCTACAAGAATCGCTTGGTAATTCAAGGTAATGAACAAGAAGAGGGCATTGATTTCATAAAATATTTTGCTTTGGTAGCTAAAATGGTGTCTATTCGCACCTTTCTTGTCATGGTTGTCTCGAAGAACTAGGAGACACATCAACTTGACATAAATAATGCCTTTTTACATGGTGATTTCATGAAGACGTCTATATGAAGCTTCCTTCAGATTTTATTTTTTCTCAGACAAATGTGGTTTGTAAGTTGCGTAAATCCTTAAATAGACTTCGGTAGTCTCCTCACAATTGGTTTGAAAAATTAACGACTGCTCTTTGCAAATACGGCTGTGTTCAGTCCCAGCAGATCATACTCTATTCACCTTTAAAAAGGGTAAGACTTTCCTTGGCATTCTTATGTACATCAATGATTTGCTAGTTGTTGATATTAATTTAGAGATATGTTCTAAATTTAAGGATTATTTGGCACACTATTTTCGTCTCAAAGATCTTGAGCCCTTAAAATACTTTCTTGTCTTTGAGTTTGCTCGTAGTGAGAAGGGTCTCTTCTTGTGTCAACAAAAATATACTTTGGACATTTTAATTGAAGCAGGACTCTTGGGCGCTAAACTAGCCCCAACTCTAATGGTTCAAAACCATCGCCTTGGCCTTGCAATAGGTGAGTTGTGCATTAATCCTAGCAACAATCGTCGCTTGGTGGGACGTATTGTTTATCTCCCAATCACTAGACCGTAGATTTGTTATTCAGTTCATATCTTGTCACAATTCCTTCAAGCTCCAAGAGTTGAGCATTATGATGTTGCCTTACGAGCCTTGAAATATTGGAAGAGTAGCCCGGGCCAAGGACTTTTCCTCTCAGCTAATAGTAACTTGCAGTTGTATGCCTTCTGTGATTGATTGATCCTATTTCCCCTTGACCCATCGTTCTTTAATGGGATATTTTGTTCTATTGGGAAATTCGCCGATTTCTTGGAAAACAAAGAAGCAACCTACTATTTCAGGTTCTTCTACAAAGGCCGACTATAGGTGTATGGCAACCACCACAACTGAGCTAGTCTGGCTCAAGTCTTTCTTGGCATCATTGGAATTTTTTCATCAGTAACCAAAACGGTTGTATTGCAACAATCATGCTACTTTACACATTGCAACTAACTTAGTTTTTCATGAACGCATTAAGCATATTTAAATTGATTTTCACTATGTTCACGAGTGACTTATGGTGAAAAATAGTGCTACAGGTTATGTAGGCACACACGTTCAACTAGCTAATGTATTCACCAAAGCATTGGGACATCCTCAGTTCGCTTTTCTTCTTATCAAGCTGGGCATTTCTCATTTGCATGCTCCAACTTGAGGGGGAGTGTTGGTAACATTTGTAAAATAGAATAGTGGGAACTATATTTTATATTTTTGGTAGGTAAATATTAGAGAATATATTGTATTTGTATCTTACTGGAAAACTCCCCAGTGGTATTGTATATATAGGGATTCAGTCGATGAATACAGGGAACCTTTTTCCACATTATTTTATCAAATACTATAAAAGTGCTTAAAACTACTCTCTCTCTCTCTGTCTATCTTTACTTATCCATATTACTAAAGATTGATGTCCAACTTTTCCTGTTTGGAAAACCAATGGATAATTTACTCATTTGTGTCTATTTTACTCTTGGTATTATTAAATACTATTCATTATCCATGCATTTCTCAAACTATTAAATTTATTATATTCAAAGGGTAATATAGTATAATTACCCTTATTATTTATTGTTTCTTAATATGTGTGTCAAGTCAATAGTGGACAAGTATTATTGGACGGAGATCATATTTTGACTTAAAACACTTAAAATAAGCTATTTCAAACAGACTCTTGGTCATTTTCATCCATATCAAACCCAAAGCCCCAAAAGAAAAGAGAAAATACACAAGCTACCCTCTAAAATTGATCAAATAAATCATTTACACACTCTAATTTTACAGGTGATCCATTACTCACCTTTTCTAGGGTTAATACAGTTTTATAAAACTTTTTTTTACCAACATTAACCGTCAATTTTGTCTATCAAATAACTTTTTAAATTAAATTTATGATACCTTAGGTGATCATGAAAACCTAACAACAATAATAACAACATCTATAGTGTAATCTCATAAGTGCAGTCTGAGAAGGGTAGAATATACATAGATCTTAGAGAGGTTGGTTCTAATAAACCCTCGGAACAAATGGAAAATTTCCAAAGCAGTATAGAAAGAAAAATATGACTACAAATTAGCAAATACAACAACAGATAATACTACACACTAAAAAATAATAGACTATGTCACTACTAAATAATACTATTATACTACAAATAAAGAGAGGAGGATGTTGACCCCCTACCTCACCCACATAAAATATGACAACTCTCGACTACCTACTAACCTTCTATCCTACCAATGACCTCCAAATTTATGAAAGTGAAGTAGTATAATCACTAGATTAGTGTTAAGACTGTTATGTAGGATATTACGCCAAATCTCTATCTTTTCTTTGTTCAAATCTGAGAGCTAATTATATCAAAATCCCACTTAATCAGTTGAAATTTAAAATATGATATTTATAGGCTACAGTGCCTCTTTCACAATTGTGGGACCTTGGAATTAAATCTTGGAAATAATTAACTCAAATAGATGCTTATCAAAACCTTTTTCTCTTCTGGGAATTGCCTCCTACGTCTACGGCCATTGCAACCAAACTAACGGAGGAAGGAGGAGGGGAAGGGTGGTGGAGATCAAATAAATTAGAGTTATCATGGAACAGGAAGAGATTTGATTCCTCTTTGATGTTAATGCAAGAGCGCATGCACGAAATGAGAACTAGAGAAATGGGAAGATTCCATCTGCCAAAAGAAATTATTGAAATAGATCGAAGAATGGAAAGGCATGCTACGAAGGCACTGACTCAAAGGATGATAGGATTGAACTCAAAGGGAAAAAGAAGTAGACTAAGAAAGAGGATTTACCATGGATCTTGAAAGACGAAGTGACTCTCCAAGATCATTCCTATCTAGTATGTCCCTTAAGATAATAAAGAGAGAATCTTCCTCTACTGGACAAAATAAAAAAGAGAAACTCAGATTGGAAAAAAATATTGTTGTCCTCCGTAGGTCGACTTAGGCGTAGTAAACATGTCCTAGTCTTCCTATGCATATGTGAAAGTTATTTCCTAAATTAGCCGGCCAACACTCTGGCTACTACTAATGGGATGAGACCTTACTACTATTCAGGATATGTTACTCTCTCTCCAGTAAGTGCAGTGAAGGACTCCTGCCTCACCCGTCCAATTGGCTTATGGTATCATCGACTTTCTTTTCAATCAAAGGAATTTTATAACCATAAAGAAAGACCTCTCTTTTGGGATCAGTCCCCCTCCCTAGATGTAGCAGTCAATCAGTGGGACATTCAAAGAAGTTATGCACCTTCACAGAATATTAATGAAGAAATTCCTTTCATCCTAATCACATCTACAGAATGGGGAGCATAGCATGTTCTTTTTTGAGACACATAGGCTGTTACAGACATATCAAAAAAGACTTTTCAAAGTGCAGAATTCCAGAATGAAATCATTGAAGAAAAAAGGTAGAAGTCTTTGGAACCGAAATGAGAGATGTTGTTTGTTGTCATCCTCAATTCTTTGGTTTTTAAATTGGAATAAGGAGTCCCATGTTCATACTGATGCATCACTCTTTGCCATTGGATATATGTTGGTGCAATATGTGACTCACCTGACGACCTTAATCTACATAGTATCTTGTTAGACAACCACTATGTTTATGTCCTGTCTTTCTCATACAAAATGTGTATACACTTAACAAAAAGCTTCTCCTTTTAACAGTAAAGAGAGAAACAAATAAAAAAGGGGAAGAGGCCGTTGATTGGAATAGAAAATTAAGGAAGAATTAGGTTCGAACAAATTTCTTGGGATCCTCTTCCTTTTGAACTACAAACTTGGGACTCGTTAAAAAAGATCTTTAATTGAAAGAGGATGATTCCAATATTACATTACTCCAGTCGAGTCTAATGGAATTTCAAAATGAAGATATTTATCGTAGAACGATCTAAAAAGCAATTGATATTGATACAATTTGCTTTCTTAACTCAATTAGTAGTATAATACCTCAGAATGTGAACTCATATTTATTCAGTACTTAGCTCAGTCAAAATCGAATTGCAGATTTTCAAGCTTCCACGAGCAGAACCACGGTTAGTTATTCAAGACCATAACTCGTGCTTCCAACCATAAAGCTAGTTCCAATAAATAATGCTTCTAGGTTCCCATAGAAGAAACCACGAACCATGATCTCATTCCACGGATCGTGGAATCAAATGTGGAACCACATCCAGAAAGTTGACATTTTTACTCAGGTTCCCACGAGAAACTTCAGGAGCCGTAAAATAGAGTCCACGATTAGTGGAACCCTTTCGTGATTCAGATACAGAGATTGTGCAATTTTGATTTAGGAGACCACGGCTGACCTTGAACAGCATTCCACGATCCGTGAAGTCAAACCATGAATCCATTTCAGAAGCTTGTTAGATTTGGTACAACTTCTATGGGTGAGGTCACGTCTCGTGGAATTAGTCCATGGCTCGTGAACTGAGCTGTGGATGGCAAATCCTACTTTTTCAGGATCTAATTCAAAAAGGATTTTGTTAAATCTTTAACCTATTTTAGGTCGTTTTGACTTCTCAGAAACATATATATACCCAAAAGAAGTCTAATTATGTCACGCCTCGAATCCCATCGGGACAGATTGGCACCCATAGCCGACATGGACCGAGAGAACCAAGCTTTGCTTTTATTCATTCATATGCATGTCATAGGCAACACTACTATTACGTAAGAACATGAAAGGCGAAATATAGAAAAACATGGAACATGGGACATATATATATACACATATGTGAAACTTGGCCGTTGAGGCCATCAAGTCAAAACGTCATATACCACCTTACATTCATACACCCACACATGTCTACAAAAGCCTCTACATAGGCATTTACCAAAACCAACTGAAAGTCGGGACAAGTCCCCGCTTTAGACAACATATACAACACCAAAACATATGTGCAACTGTGACTCGGAGAAGCCCCGAACTAACTGGAGCTCACCAACGATCCGCAACAACTGGCAACCTACTGTGTAGGCCTACTAGTACCTGCGCCTGCAGCAAGTAAGGTAAATCCCCCAAGAGGGGTCAGTACAAAGAATGTACTGAGTATGTAAGGCCATATGAAACTGGTATGATATATAAATATGTCAATGAAATCAACTTCGAATGCATAACCAATATGGATAAGTCACTAGACTGAACTTTGGAAACCATGTATATTGCTTTCATTACTTTCTTTGTATCTTTACTCCTATGGTTATTCATCTTTGCCTGTGACCTGTGATACCCGGGCCCCGACTGAACAGTGGGTTTTAAACATAACATAGCGTTATGTTGGGATCGGCTCGAGCTAGGCTTATGCCTCTAGAGCTACCACCCATGAATCAGTATATATCGTCATCGGCTCGAGCTAGGTTATTACCTCTAGAGCTGCCACCCATACCAACATATCAGGTTCTGCTCGAGCTAGGTTATTACCCCTAGAGCTGCCCCCTGTCAGGATCGGTCCGAGCTAAGCTTATGCCTCTAGGACTGCCCCCTGATCCAACAATCTCGGGATTGGCTTGAGCTAGGCATTTTTCCCCCAAAGTTACCACCCATACTTGATCATTGACCACATATAAGCATTACTTTATTTATTACTTTGAGATTGATACAATGATAGTTGTAACTTATTTAAAGCTTTGGATCATTAACCAATGAGTGAGAGACATGTAAATAAACATTGTGAGAAACATAACATTATTAGAACCATAACACCATTGGAACCATTGGATCATAATCCATGAACAAGAGGCATGAGTATAATCACTATTGGAACATTGGAACATAACCTTATTGAGCTTTTGGAACATTAACCATGAATATGAGACATATGGTTCACAATTGATCAATGAGTAGGAACTATGTGATAATGACCATTGATAACCGGATATAGGATACCTTAACACATTTCAGGATAGGACAAGCGTAATGTCAATGTGGATACTATTTACCGCAGAAAGATACGGACAGAGTAACCTTACATACCTTGTATTCTCAATACGAATATACAACCTTAGATGTGCATACAATGTGCCTCTCCTTTCTTATGTTTCACTCTACAACATAAATACACAAACGGGATTTACATTAACCACCAACTACCTTAAAAATGCATATAACGTCAATGAGTCACATGTTTGCCTTTAAAATGTCATTTCCCCCTTGAGAAATTTCCAACTTTTGAAAAATGGAAAAACCCATCCTGGCACGCCCTTGGGCGCACCAGATTGCTGCCTCTGGGCTAAAAATTTTGGCCCAGAGCGGCCTGGCACGCCCTCTGGCGCGCCCCAACCTTATTTTTTTGAAAATTTCATTTTTCGACTTTTCTTCGCGGGTTTAGTTAGATACTTCAAGTCCTATTCTTTAACTTACTTCTTACCCTTAATATAATTGTTTAGAGATCCTCTTAGCCTCATTTTGAACCCCACAAGTGCTCCACAAAAATCACAAAACACCTCCTACGAAGGGCTAATCACATGTACGAGGCCAAATTTCAATTTTCTCATCATTAACATTACCAAATACATGCTTATAGCTCTCGACATCTAAGTAAACATTATTGAATGTCATAAAGTAGGGTTGGGAAGGTACGGGGTGTTACATTCTTCCCCCCTTGGGAACATTCGTCCTCGAATCTTAACGATATCGCTTAAATTACAACAAATGCATCTCTATATTAGCATACATATACATAAACACTTAAGGCTCATAGATACTTACTTGTTATTGCTCCACTTACGCACTTTGAACTTCTTCATTCATTTGAAATAGATGGGGGTATTTGGATTTCATCATTTCTTCAGCTTCCCATGTAATCTCCTCTACTTGTTGATTTCGCCATAATACCTTTACGGAAGCTATGTCTTTATTCCTCAATCTCTTTACTTGTCGATCTAGAATAGCAACGGGTACTTCTTCATAAGTAAGATCCTCTGTAACTTGTACATCTTCAATTGGAACAATACGAGATGGATCTCCTATGCATTTCTGAAGCATCGAAGCATGAAATACTGGGTGGACTGAGGAAAGTTCCTGAGGTAGTGCTAATTCATAAGCAACTTGTTCAAATCTTCTAATAATTTCATATAGGCCTATGTAACGTGGACTCAATTTCCCTTTCTTTTCGAACCGCATTACCCCTTTTATCGGTGACACCTTTAAAAATACCCAATCACCTATGGCGAATTCAAGCCCTCTTCTTCTAACATCGGCATATGATTTGTGACGACTTTGGGCCGTTTGTAACCGTTGTTGGATCACTTTAACATTCTCCATAGCCTGATGAACAATATCTGGCCCAAGTAAAGCAGTTTCACCCGCTTCAAACCATACAATTGGTGATCTACATTTCCTTCCGTACAAGGCTTCATAAGGTGCCATTTTAATACTTGAATGATAGTTATTATTGTAAGAAAATTCAATAAGAGGCAAATGGTCATCCCAACTGCCTTGAAAATCTAACGTACAAGCTCGTAGCATATCTTCAAGTGTCTAAATAGTACGTTCTGTTTGTCCATTAGTCTGAGGATGGAAAGCCGTACTCAAATTCACCTGTGTACCCAAACTCTGCTGAAAAGATCTCCAAAAGTGCTCTGTGAACTGTGCTCCTCTGTCTGATATAATGGAAAGTGGAATACCATGCAACCGCACTATTTCTCTAACATACAATTTTGCATAATCCTCAGCTGTATAGGTGGTCTTGACTGGTAGAAAATGCGCTGATTTGGTAAGCCTGTCCACTATGACCCATATAGAATCAAATTTCCATAATGTACGAGGCAAACCTGTAATGAAATCCATATTAATCATATCCCATTTCCAGACTGGAAGATTGATACATTGCATATAACCTCCCGATTTTTGATGTTCTACTTTCACTTGTTGACAATTCGGGCATTGCGCGACAAATTCTGCAATGTTCTTTTTCATATTTCTCCACCAATACACTTCTTGTAAATCATGGTACATTTTAGTAGCACCCGCATGAATAGAATAGCGCGAATGATGCGCCTCTGTGATAATTCATTTCCTCAACTCATCTACATCTGGTACACATAATCTACCTTGGCATTGGAGTACTCCTTCTGGTTTAAGATCAAATGCCTTTGTCAAATTCTGTTGTACATTTTCCTTTAGCTGCAATAACATAGAATCCGCAAACTGCTTCTCTTTCACTTCAGTTATTAAGGAGGATTCCGTTGCATTTTGCACAATAACCCCTTCACTTGGAGATTCTATAAGGCGAACTCCCAAGCTAGCTAATTGACGTAGATCTTTGATTATCTCCTGCTTTTCAGTCAACTGGCCACTAGTGCTTTCTACTGTCTTGCGGCTCAATGCATCAGCTACCACATTTGCTTTACCTGGATGATAAAGAATATCAATATCATAGTCTTTTAAAAGCTCTAACCACCTTCGTTGCCTCAAATTGAGTTCCTTCTGCTTAAAGAGATATTGCAAACTTTTGTGATCCGTATAGATATCAACATGGACTCCATACAAATAATGACGCCACATCTTTAAAGCAAAAACTACCGCTGCTAATTCAAGATCATGTGTGGGATAATTTTTCTCATGTGGCCGCAACTGTCATGAGGCATATGCTATGACATTACCGTGCTGCATCAACACACATTCGAGGCCAACCCTGGAAGCATCACAATACACTACATAACCTTCGGTACCTTCAAGAAGTACTAAAACTGGTGTGGAGGTTAATTTATCTTTCAACTTTTGGAAACTTTTCTCGCACGCATCATTCCACTGAAATTTTACTGCCTTATGTATAAGCTTTGTTAATGGTGCAGCAATAGAGGAAAAACCTTCCACAAATCTTCTATAATAACCTGCCAGTCCAAGAAAACTACGGATTTCTGTGGGTGTCGTAGGTCTTGGCCAATTTTTCACTGCTTCAATCTTCTTTGTATCAACCTGTATCCCTTCATCTGACACTATGTGACCCAAGAATGCAACTGATTTTAACCAAAACTCACACTTTGAGAACTTGGCATATAACTTACGCTCACGAAGAATCTGTAACACTTGTCGTAAGTGATTAGCATGATCCTCTGGTGATCGTGAGTAAGCCAGGATGTCATCCATAAATACCGTGACGAACACATCCAGAAATGGCTTAAACACCCTATTCATCAAATCCATGAACACAGTTGGTGCATTTGTTAGTTCAAATGACATAATTAAGAATTCATAATGGCCATACCGTGTTCGGAAAGCCGTTTTGGGTACATCTCCTTCTTTAACTCGAACTTGATGGTAACCCGACCTCAAGTCGATTTTTGAAAAACACTTGGCACCCTGTAAATGATCAAAAAAATCATCAATTCGAGGGAGGGGATATTTGTTCTTGATCGTTACCTTATTCAATTGCCGATAGTCGATGCACATTCTCAATGTGCCATCTTTCTTCCGTACAAATAATACCGGTGCACCCCACGGGGACATACTAGGCCTAATGAAGCCCTTGTCCAGTAAATTTTCAACTGCTCCTTCAATTCATGCAGTTCTGCTGGAGCCATTCTATATGGGGGAATAGAAATAGGCTGAGTGCCTGGAATCACATCAATGCCAAATTCTACTTCCCGTTCTGGGGACAAACCTGGAAGATCCTCTAGAAAAACATCTAGAAATTCATTGACCACTAGAACCGACTGCGAAGTGAGTGGTTCCACATCATTATCTTTCACCCGTACTAAATGACATACGTAACCCTTAGCAATCATTTTTCTGGCTTTCAGATAGAAAATAAATCTCCCTCGTGGTTCCCCTACATTACCCTGCCATTCAAGAACATTTTCTTGCGAAAAACAAAAATGCACCTTCTTGGCCCGGCAATCTACCGTAGCATAACAAGAGGCCAACCAATCCATTCCCATGATCACATCAAAATCCAACATGTCTAATTCAATGAGATCGGCTAATGTATCATGACCACACATCGTTACCACACAATTACGATATACTCTTTTTGCAATAATACATTCACCAACCGGTGTAGACACTTCAATTGATTTAATTAATAATTTTGGTGCCTTCGTAAATTTCGCAGCAACTAATGGAGTAGCATATGAAAATGTATAACCGGGGTCAATCAATGCATATACATTATATGAGAATATGGATAATGTACCTGTGATAACATCAGGGGAAGCCTCTGAATTCTGTCGGTCCACTAAAGTATAAGTGCGATTTTGGACCCCGCTAGTACTGGTTGCTCCTCTGGCACCCCTACCACGGCCAACAGGTTGCACACCTCAGCCCAGTGAAGGAACCGATGCTGATGACGCAACGGCCGATCTTGCCGGTCGTGCTATACCACCCATGCTCCTCTGGGGACACTCTTTTATCATGTGTCCCGTCATGCCGCACCAAAAACAAGCATTTGTCCCCACTCGGCATGTACCTGCATGAATACGCTCGCAGTGCTGACACTACTGACGAGGAAAACCTGCTACCTGTGATCCGTGAACTCCGCTACTCTGCCCAGATGGACCACCTCTAGACCCTCGAAACTGAGAATGAGCACCCCCTGTGGAATAGGAGAACGATGGTCTAGGAAACATACGGGGCCTAGATCCTCCTTGGGACATCATAGGTGGTCCCATGGGTCTAGCCCTTTTGGACTGTCCCCTGTCAAATTCATGTACCCTTCTTCTCTGTCTTTGATCTTCCATTTTCTGGGTGAAGGCTTGTATTCTAGCTATGTCCATGTCCTTGTTCAAGGCAGCAATGGTGCAATCCCTTACCAAATATGGCTCTTACCTGTCCACGTATTGATGGACTCTATCTGTCATCGTAGCCACCACATTTGGCGCATATCGAACCAAGAAATTAAATTGCAAGCTATATTCTCTGACACTCAAATTTCCTTGACGGAGATTTAGAAACTGATCCGCACGTGCCTCACGGATCTCATAGGGCAAGTAATGATCAAGGAAACCTGTTTTAAATTCTTCCCAATTAGGTGGATTTGCACCAATATCACGGGATTTCTTCCAATCCTCATACCACAATATGGCCTCTCCTTTCAACCTGTACGCAGCAAGTTCAACTGTTTCTACCCCCGTCACATGCATAACTTCCAAAGCCCTCTGAATTTGATCCACGAAGTCCTATGGATCTGCTTTCGAATCTGACCCAGTGAATATAAGAGGGTCCAGTTTCAAGAAATCCTGTGTTCTGCGACTCGCCACTCTAGTCGCATCATTATCATATATCATTGGACCAACTCGTCCTTGACTTTGGGATGCCACTAACTGTGTCAACATATGTACTGCATTTCTAATATCCTTATCTGTGGTATTCGTTGGTGGTTTTGCGGGTACTTCTCTACCAACTAGCTCCTCCAGAGCTGGAAAAGTAGACGAAGACCGCGATGAAATTTCAGCATTTGCTCCACCTTGACTAGCCTGGTCAGGTGGTAATCTACTCATTCCTTCTTCCGCAGGCATGTCTACCTTCTTTCCTTTACCTCTACCTCTTCTCGTAATTGGCATTTTGACTATACCAAAGAAACACAATTACCATGATCAGATACAATTCAACTTACAACACTGGCTCTATTGCACGATCTAGAAGTGAAGAAAAGAAACAACATCCTAAATATCCCGTAGCCTCCTACTTATAAATGTGGTGCACAACACATCGATAAGTAAGACTCTACTCAGACACGGCCTTGTAGACACCCTTAGAACGACCTGCTCTGATACCACTTTTGTCACGCCCCGAATCCCATCGGGACGGATTGGCACCCGTAGCCGACATAGCCCGAGAGAACCAAGCTTTGCTTCTATTCATTCATATACATGTCATAGGCAACACCACCATTACGTAAGAACATGAAAGGCGAAATACAGAAAAACATGGAACATGGGACATATATATATATACATATGTGAAATTTGGCCGTTGAGGCCATCAAGTCAAAACGTCATATACCACCTTACATTCATACACCCACACATGTCTACAAAAGCCTCTACATAGGCATTTACCAAAATCAACTGAAAGTCGGGACAAGTCCCCGCTTTAGACAACATATACAACACCAAAACATATGTACAACTATGACTCGGAGAAGCCCCGAACTAACTGGAGCTCACCAACGATCCGCAACAACTGGCAACCTACTGTGTAGGCCTACTAGTACCTGCGCCTGCAGCAAGTAAGGTAAATCCCCCAAGAGGGGTCAGTACAAAGAATGTACTGAATATGTAAGGCCATATGAAACTGGTATGATATATAAATATGTCAATGAAATCAACTTCGAATGCATAACCAATATGGATAAGTCACTAGACTGAACTTTGGAAACCATGTATATTGCTTTCATTACTTTCTTTGTATCTTTACTCCTATGGTTATTCATCTTTGCCTGTGACCTGTGATACCTGGGCCCCGACTGAACAGTGGGCTTTAAACATAACATAGCGTTATGTTGGGATCGGCTCGAGCTAGGCTTATGCCTCTAGAGCTACCACCCATGAATCAGTATATATCGTCATCGGCTCGAGCTAGGTTATTACCTCTAGAGCTGCCACCCATACCAACATATCAGGTTCTGCTCGAGCTAGCTTATTACCCCTAGAGGTTCCCCTATCAGGATTGGTCTGAGATAGGCTTATACCTCTAGGACTGCCCCCTGATCCAACAATCTCGGGATCGGTTGAGCTAGTCATTTTGCCCCCAAAGCTACCACCCATACTTGATAATTGACCACATATAAGCATTACTTTATTTATTACTTTGAGATTGATACAATGATAGTTGTAACTTTACTTGAAGCTTTGTATCAATAACCAATGACCGAGAGACATGTAAATAAACATTGTGAGAAACATAACATTATTAGAACCATAACACCATTGGAACCATTGGACAATAATCCATGAACAAGAGACATGAGTATAATCACTAGTGGAACATTGGAACATAACCTTATTGAGCTTTTGGAACATTAACCATGAATATGAGACTTATGGTTCACAATTGATCAATGAGTAGGAACTATGTGATAATGACCATTGATAACCGGATATAGGATACCTTAGCACATTTCGGGATAGGACAAGCGTAATGTCAATGTGGATACTATTTGCCGCAGAAAGATACGGACAGAGTAACCTTACATACCTTGTATTCTCAATACGAATATACAACCTTAGATGTGCATACAATGTCCTGCTCCTTCCTTATGTTTCACTCTACAACACAAATACACAGTGGGATTTACCTTAACCACCAACTACCTTACAAATGCGTATAACGTCAATGAGTCACATGTTTGCGTTTAAAATGTCATTTCCCCCTTGACAACATCATTGATGAAATTATCATACCAATAATCCCACAATATTCCATACATTGACCAATACATGATAATCAATAACATTTCACCACAACACTTCTCCTTTACACTTTCTCATCCACACCACATCACAAATAATCCATCAAGTTACCTTAATACACCTCATAGCACATATCGGCCAAAATCCCATAATTTGCACTTATAGAAAAATAACAAGTTTAATAACAAAATAACACCATACATGTTCATATTTTATCCATACCATGCTCTTTCATCAAAGTCACAAGTCATATTTCAAGCTTAAATCCCATGGATCACAAATCTCTTACAAAAACACAAAGTACCATGTTCAACACTTCCAAGCATAACCAACATGATCTATATACTCTCCCATGCATATAATATATTAATCCATAACAATAATCACTTACCCAAGCTTGAAAAATGATGATCTTGCTCCAAAAGTGGGCTTTGAGTTCTTAGGGTTTTGAGAGCAAAAATGATGAACAAAATATCAAAAAGGCATGAGATTTCCAAGTGAATAAAAATCAGCTTTTGGGTCCTTTATATAAGCCCTCAATTCTATCCTTAGCCACTCATATAACATTTAATGTTGTATCTAGAAGGTCAAGGCAAGAATGGGCCATTTGACCCATTTTTGGCCCATGTCTTCTTTCACATTTTGGGCCCTTTTTGAGCCCAATTCACTTAATCCAATAAAATCAATAATTTCTCATGTTTAAATAATCTCATACGTGTTACAACAATATTCCCACTCACGCTATTCATATCCGTTGCCTCAATCCTCAAAACAAGTGATTCTAGCCACGTATGGCTCATTTTGACCACAAGGGTAAAACCATCATTTTGATGCCAAATTTGTTCAAGAGTAATTTTATCATACCAATATAATACTTTAATCATTTCATGTATATACTCGTGGTTGTAAAAGAAACGTGGCAAAAATCGGCTCGGTTCGTCCCCGGGCACCCTTAGGACTTAAGAAATTTCCAACTTTTGAAAAATGGAAAAACCCATCCTGGCACGCCCTTGGGCGCACCAGATTGCTGCCTCTGGGCTAAAAATTTTGGCCCAGAGCGGCCTGGCACGCCCTCTGGCGCGCCCCAACCTTATTTTTTTGAAAATTTCATTTTTCGACTTTTCTTCGCGGGTTTAGTTAGATACTTCAAGTCCTATTCTTTAACTTACTTCTTAACCTTAATATAATTGTTTAGAGGTACTATTAGCCTCATTTGAACCCCACAAGTGCTCCACGAAAATCACAAAACACCTCCTACGAAGGGCTAATCACATGTACGAGGCCAAATTTCAATTTTCTCATCATTAACATTACCAAATACATGCTTATAGCTCTCGACATCTAAGTAAACATTATTGAATGTCGTCAAGTAGGGTTGGGAAGGTACGGAGTGTTACAAATTATCAGTTTTTAGTCACTTCTATCATTACTCTCTCAAGATCCAGCCAATAGCAAGAAAATCAAGCACCTAGGGTTTCCGTTCTAGCAAACTTT
Organism: Capsicum rhomboideum; assembly: GCA_031232105.1. Taxonomy (NCBI): domain Eukaryota; kingdom Viridiplantae; phylum Streptophyta; class Magnoliopsida; order Solanales; family Solanaceae; genus Capsicum; species Capsicum rhomboideum. The sequence goes on from CP124716.1 coordinate 45,511,204, forward strand.
TTAAAGTTCTTCTTCAAACTTAGTTGTCTTCTTCAGGTATGCAAGAATTCAGTGGTGGATTCCTTTCATCCTCACGCCAAGTATTTTGAAGTTATATTGAATTATGTTAAAGCTAGGGTATTTATGCCCAATTTTCCAAATTCATTTTCTCAAGTTTTATGTTGATATTGTGAAGGATTTACTATGAAAGTTATAAACTTTTTATGAAGATTATGGTCAGAATATACAATTGATTCTAAACTCCTGTTTTAATATTATTTTATGAAATTTGAAGCATGCTTAAGTATCTATAAACTATGATATATTTTCAATAAGTTTTCATATTTTTAAAGCTATATGCACAGATGAAAAAGAAACAGATTTCAGCACATAATTCTTGACATGAGATTTGAGCATAGGCTCACAATAGTGCAGTTTTACAAACATGTTGAGTACAGACTCAAACTATGATTGAGTTGTATTGATTGCATTTTGCACTGTATCTTTTCATGATATAGATTTAGGTACTCGAGCCTAAGTTTTGTTGCTAGACGTTTAGCAGCACCTGACATTCAGTGGATTGGTGAGCTCTCCTATCATCCTGGATATTTAAAGTTAATTATAGCTTTTTTGTTAGTTCAGTATAGACTTGTGTTATAGTAAAGGCTTACGGGGCTTGTCCCGATTGACTCTTATATTTTTTAGTAAAGGTTTTATTAGACAACAGTTACGTAGTAGTTGACAGTCTTTTATTTATCTCTGGTTGTGTCTCCATAAATATTGTCTCTTTCATATTTAGTCCATCATTATCATTTATGTTTCCACTTCAGTTTCAATATTTATATTAGCCTATAGATGTTTCATGTCAAGGGTCCTCATAGACCACAAATGAGCAGCTAGTTATGGTTCGCGGCTTGGGTGTAGTCTCGGATCGTGATAAATAGGACCTCTAGAGTCCACTCCTTCCCCACACTATGAGTGAAAAGGAAAAAGTAAAGACTAACATTAAAGCAGCCCAAGCGAGACTTACTATATCCATATGAATTATGTCTCCTATCTCTATAAATATAAAGAAATTGTTCCATTATTCCTCATCAATAATAGTGAAATCAATGGCACAGAGTCAAAAAGAACGAAGACTATTAATAAATAAATTCAATAAATTCGCTCATTATAAGAAATTTCTAGATGATTTTTAATTGATAAAGATTAAACCCAATCAAAATCTGCAGTAACATCTCAAGGGAATGTTACTAATGGAACATGTAGGAATAATAGGCCCTATTTTTTTTTGTTGACCCTCATTTCAATTGATTAGATGCTTGAGAACTCAGAAATTTTGTGAGTCCCTCATATATAATGTAACACCCCATACCTTCCTAACCCTACTTGATGATGTTGAGCAATGCTTACTTAGGTGTCGAGAGCCATACATACGTCTTTTGTAATGCTATTGATGAGATAATTGAATTTGGCCCTCGTATATGTGATTAAACCTTCATAGAAGGTGTTTTATGATTTTTGTGGAACATTTGTGGGGTTCAAAACGAGGCTAAGAGGACCCCTAAACAAAGTATATTAAGGTTAAGAAGTAAGTTAAAGAATAGGACTTGAAGTATCTAACCAAACCCGCGAAAAGAAGTCGAAAAATGGAATTTTTAAAAAATCTAAGTATGGGGAGCGTTTGGGACCGTGACACGCCACTATGGGCTAAAATTTTTATCCCATATGCAGCAAGTTGGTTCGCCCAGGGGCGTGCCACGCTGATTTTTCTACTTTTTCGAAAGTTGGAAATTTCTAAGTCCCAAGGGTATCCGGGGTCGTACCGAGCCAATTTCTGCCCCGTTTCTTATACAACCACGAGAATATACATTTAATGAGTGAAATATTATATTGGTATGATAAATTATGCGAGAACGAATTTGGAGCCAAAATGACGATTTTACCCTTGTAGCCAAAATAAGCCATACGTGGCTAGAATTGCTTATTTTCGAAATCGAGGCTACGAGTATGAATTTCATGCGTGGGAATATTGTTGTAACGCATATGGAATGAATTACACATGAGAAATTATTGATTTTATTGGATTAAGTGAGTTGGGCCAAAAAGGGCCCAAAATGAGAAAGAAAACATGGGCCAAGAATGGGTCAAATGACCCATTCTTCCATTGACTAATGCAACACATTGCATTAAATGCCAAGAGTGGATAAGGATGAAAATTAAGGGCCTATATAAAGGGGCAAAATTCTGATTTTATTGAGGAGAAACACACATGTTTTTTCTATCTTTTTTCTAGAGAAATCTCAAGAAGACTTCTTTGACTCCCAAAACCCTAAGGCATTTTTGGACAAGATCACCATCTTCCAAGCTTGGGTAAGTAATTATTCTTGTACTTTAACATCTTATATGCATGTGATATTATGTATATCAAGTTGGTCATGCTTGGAAATGATGGATATGGTATTTAGTGTTTTTGTATAAGATTTGTGATCCATGAGATTCAAGCTTGAATTAGGACTTGTGCCTTTGATGAAAAAGCATGATATGGATAAAATATAAACATGTATGGTATTATTTTGTTATTAAACTTGTTATTTTCCTATAAGTGTATATTGTGGAATTTTGACCGATATGTGTTATGAGGTGTATTATGGTAAGTTAATGGATTATTTGTGATGTGGTGTGGCTAAGAAAGGGTAAAGGAGAAGTGTTGTGGTGAAATGTATTGATTATCATGTATTGGTCAATGTTGTGAATATTGTGGGATTTTTGGTAAGATAATTTCATACATGGTATTGTCAAGGGGAAATGGCATGTTTAAAGGCAAACATGTAACTCATTGTTATTATATGCATTTGTAAAGTAATTGATGGTATAATTATGATGTGGTGATGATGAAGAGTGGAAAGTATGAACTTGGTGTGACATACTAGTGGTTTATGATACTTTGGTCAATGATGGGCATGTTGTGGTATTATTGATATGACCATGCCGTAAATGGTATCGTAGAGAAAGAACTAACATGTTAAAGCCAAACGTGTGACTTATTGTTATTGTATGCATTTGTAAGGTAGTTGGTGGTTAATGTTGGTTCCATTATGTACTTGTGATGTAGAGTGAAACGTAAATAAGGAGCGAAATTGTTGCGCTCACATATTTGATTGCGTACTTACATTGAGAAGATAAGGTATGTAAGGTTACTCTTTCCGTATCCTTCTACAACATGTTGTTCACATTGACATTGGACTTGTTTCCATTCCAAGGGGCTTGAAGTATATCAATTCAGGGTGATGTATATTGTTATTCATATGTGCCCTATTCTGAGATGAATTATGATTCACTCATCTCTTATTCATTGATTGAAGTCCCAAAGATGTCATGACGTTATAATTCTTAAAAGAATTACCCCAACGAGAGTAATGAGATAAAGAGAGCTTGTTTAGTTTGAATAGCATTATTCTGATCATGTCTTGTTCCAAAGTCCTATAGTATGATGATTATCCTTGTTCCAATTGTTCATAAGTAAGAGGACCAATCTCATACGAGTACTAAGAGAGGTGATGTGCAAATTAGTATAATTATTCCTCGTAAGTGAAATTGTAAATCTCATGAGGTAAAGGAGTAAAGTGAGATGTGCATATAAGTGCGTACTTAGTTAAGGTGTTAATCTCATGAAGTATAAGAGGAAGGTAAAGCATATTGGTGTGTTTCAATTAGTGTCATGATCCAAAGTTCCAATAGAAGTTATACATATGTCTCTTGTTCATTGATTATTGCCCAAATGGTTCCAATAGTGTTATGTTTCCGAGAATGTCATATTGCCAAGTTATTCATATGTCTCTCACTCATTGATTATGGATCCAAAGCTTCAAGTAAAGTTATGACTATCAAAAGTATCAATCTCTCACAAGTGATTGCATCGATCTCTCATAAGCAAAAGTATCAATCTCTCACAAGTCAAGGTTTCAATTTCAAAAGTAAAGAAATGAAGTAAGAATAAAGTAATGCATGTTGATTGTGTTCATGGGTGTTATCCATGGGGTACAAATACCCGCATGATGATGATAGTTTATCCATGGGGCGCAAACGCTTGCATGATGATGGCCATTTATCCATGGGGTGCAAGAACACCCGAATAACGATATGATCTTATCCATGGGGTGAAAGAATACCTGCACAACGATGATATGTTATCCATGGGGTGAAAAGAACACCTGCATGATGTGGCCCCAGAAAGTGTATGAGTAATGTAAAAGTAAAGTAAAGTAAAGGCAAGAGAAAGAAAGAACGTAATGTACATGAATTCCAAAAGTACTGAATAGTGACTCATCTACATTGTGACTTATCTATATTGGTTATGCATTTGAACTTGAGTTCTTGACATATTTTCATATCTTACAGTTTCATTTGAGCCTTACATACTCAGTACATTCTTCGTACTGACCCCCTCGGGGGATTTACCTTACTTGCTGCAGGCGCAGGTCCTAGTAGGCCTTCACAGTAGATTGTCAGTGTTGCAGATCTTTGGTGAGCTCCAGTTAGTTCGGGGCTTCTCCGAGTCACTATTGTACGTGTGTTTTGATTTTGTACATGTTGTATAAAGCGGGGACTTGTCCCGACTTTTAGTTCATTTGGTCAATGCATTTTGTTAGAGGCTTTTGTAGACGGATGTGGGTGTATAAATGTGAAGGTACATGTCGTTTTGACTTGATGGCTCAACCGGCCAAGTTTTACATACATAGCTATGACTTATGTTTTCATGTCTATGACTTCCGCATAGTTGCACAAGGTGTAATAAGATTCATATGAGGTTATGTATGCGAATGTTCATGAGCAAAGGTTGGTTCTCTCGGGCCATATCGGCTTCGGGTGTCAATCACGCCTCGTTGGGATTCGGGGCGTGACATATAATAAAGTATCTTTTGCCCCCTTCCATTATTTCCTATCAGGCTCTCCAATCTAATCTAAGGTCCAGTCATTATACAATGGATTAATAGTGTAAAAATTTTATTTGTAGCAAAGGCGATTGGAACAATTCTCCTATAACTTGCAAAGGAGCAAAGCTACAGGGCGTACACCTTTCGAGTTATCAATGGGGAAAGAACCACATGCTCCCCATACTTTGGTGAGTTCTTACAAAGGAAGTGTCCCCAGAGCATATCATTTGGCCCCTTTGTGATTGCGAACAAACCCTCTCACAATCGCAGAGAAGCGTTGGTTGGGTCTGACCTTGTTAATCTTTTGTGGGTGCATGAGTTGGCCTCGTGATCGTGGTACCTTACCTACTTGCACTTCACTATCACGGCTGGTACCCTCGCGGTCGCGAAGAAGCTACAAGATACCAGCAAAATTTGTAATGCGATCTTGGTTTCAATGGTGTTAAATTACCCCGAGCATGCCAACTAACACTTTGTTTGGATGGTTGTTACATATTGTTTCATAATATATCGTATTGTATTGTATTGTGTTGTATTATATCGTACTATATTATTTTAATGAATACAATGTTTGGATAGATTATATCATTTCCGTCATTACATAATCTCACACATCAATGTTTTGAAGGATAAGTCTACTAGAAAAGTAGGATATGGGATAGAGCTACTATAAGAAGGTAGCATAAAGGATAAAATAGAACTATTAAATAATAAGTAAAGGTAAAATGAGAAAAAAAAATATAAGATCACGACGTGATACCACCAAATAGGTTGTTACATAAAATGAGATTTTTCGTGGTTATCTAACCATGAAATCAAACTATACCATACAATATGTTTTAAGTAACAATTAAAACAACCATGGTATTGATAGTAGGATAACAACCATCCAAACAAAGTGCAAGTCTAAAACATTCAAAGTGGGCTTATGTAATTCCTCAAATCACCCAACGACATGCCAACACCGGAAAAGAGGGGTTGGGTTCCTAAATTTAGCTTTTAAGCCTTCTAAAACAAAATCGTGATAAAAAATCTTCCCGAGTTTTTCAGGTTTCAACCCAGACTATCCCAGTAAGTTTAAAAATATAATTCGAAGCTATCTGAAACATCAAATCAACATCAAATCAAATGAGAGTACAAATATTCAAAACGGGGATTTGGATTGTTTATTACATACTTCAAACTCATTAATGAAGTATAAATTAGCACGTTTATGACATGGGAAAGTAATTGTATGGTTAAGGCGCCGGTGGAACCCTAGTTTGGTATAATGATGAATTGTTGGTGAAGATGATGAAGAATAACTTGGTGTACTTAAGTTATTGAGTTGATAATTGCTATCTCAATAGACTAGTAAATGTTATAAATGAAATTTATGAGAACACTTGGGTTGAAACTCAGATTTAAAGGTTGTGTAGTCAAAGTTTAAGTCCTAAATGAATTATGTTCTACCCAATTACACAGTTGTTGATATGAATGGGATCAATCGTGTAGATTCTGATTAGTTGACGACGTTGGATCATATGGTGGTTGAACTTGGAACACAAAGCGAGGCCTCCCAGTTTTGTTCCACCCCCACTTCATACCTTTTTCCTTTCATTTTTTTTTTTATCATTGTTTAATATAATTATGGACTTCTGTGGGTACTATATTACGATTGTTGCCAAGAAAGTACTCTAATACTTCTCTTGTAAAACACATTCTTCAATTGTGATTTACAAATTGCATATTTCGAATTTTTCATAACTCATTTGCAGAATACGATTTATGTTTTTAACGTAATCTTACAAATAGTTTGTTACTCAATCTGTATTGACGTTCTTAAATAGAATATCAGACATGCAATTTGCATTATTTTGGTATTCTTATAAAAAACCAACACATTACTGGAACTGTTGAGCCGAAAGTACAAGCGCTTGACTTAAAGAAAAAGATGTGGGAACTCTAAGGGGTCGTTTGAAGAGTGTATTAGAAAAAATAATACATGCATTAGTTAGTGTTTACTCTAGTACCTTGTTTGGTACATTTTTTAGGCTATATATAACTAATGACACTCTATTGTGTATTGAGATGTGTATTAGTAATACACACTATTTTCCATGTATTAACACATGCATTAACTTGTTAAATAGCATTATTACTCCTCAAAATATTTCCCCGCTTCCTTTTCCCACCATATCACATTCCCAGTTCCTTTCCCACCATATTAAAAAAGTTGTTCTCTCTTCTTGTACTTTGCCATGGAAAAGAGAGGGTACTTTGTCATATCACATTCCCCAGTTTCTTTCTTTTTCTACGATAGTATAGCTACTGCTTCTTCCTTCTACCCCTTTTCAAGGGTGTACAAGGATATTTTCGTAAACAAATATCTTTTTATAAAAATGACGTAAATAGATATTATCTTTAATACATCAAACCAAACGATGTATAAAAAATAATGTTTGCATAACTAATACCAACATTACTAATACTTGCATTAATAATGCAAGTATTACTAATACACTTTATTCAGCATTACTCTTATACACCCTACCAAACGACCCCTAAATGGGTTAATTTGCAAGAATCAAAATTTTGAAAAGTTGGGTGCTCATCCATATGGCGTACAATGCACGCATGCTCGGAACTCGGAAACTAATATCAATAAGAAGCAAAAACTTTTCGCAACTCTTAAAAGTATATGAAAAAAATGGAAATGACTCAGCAAGACGGAATAGAAGAATAAAAAACAAAATAAAAGTGCAGCTGTGGACAAGATAAAAAGATTTCCCTAAATAAAGCATTAAAATTAAATTTTATCCACAAGATGACGGTGCTTAAAATACTTACAGAACATTGGAAATTAATCCTGGACGACCTCAGAAAATAGTACAAAATGCAATATAATGCATCTCTACATGGTTCTAGATATTTGTAATATCCTCGATCCTTGATCCTCGATCTGCAGCCTAGCTGCCAAAAATTGCCTCTTCTAAAAGAATATTACAAAGGAGATATGAGCACCCTATCACACAACATAATGGTTATTTTATCTAGCCTCCATTTGTGCCCATCAGCAATCAACTGCAACCTGAAAGAATTAAGGGAAACAGCCCCAACTCTTAACAAAAAAGAGGACCGAATTGCGCGCTTCTCTCTTGTAGTGTTTGTTTGTCTACACCAGTATCTGAAGTAACATTGAATTAATAGGGACCCATGGGTGGCATACCAAATGGAGGCATCGGAGGCATTCCCATTCCACCCATTGGAGGTGGCGGCGGTGGAGCAAAACCTCCTCCCATACCTGGCATTGGTGGAGCAGGCAAAGCCAGAGGCAGCAGCTGCGCATACATATTCTACAACCAAAAGTGAAGAGGCTTAGCAATGGCTTATTTACACAATATCAAGCATTACAGGATGGCCATTTTACCACATAAATGCATGCATTTGATGTCGCCCTTCAAAACATTACCAAAAGCTTTTGCAATGTTGGTTATGTTCCTAGCTATTAAGTAGACTACGAAATTACTTATATATTACAGAATACCTGCTGCTTCATAACGTCCTTCTCTTCATTCTCTTTGGCTTTTGCTTCACTTTGAGCCTCTATTTTATCTTTTATCAGCTCATCAACCTTGCCAGTATATTCTCGAATAAACTAAGAGAGAGAGAGAGAGAGAGAGAGAGGAATCAGAAAATAGCTGCAGATTACACTAGATATCAACAACAGAATCAGAAAACTAAAGTAGACAACAAAACGATTACTGCAAATGAGTAGAAGCTAGGAGGCAACAATAATGATATGACATGCAACGCATCATTATATTTTTTAAATTGCCCATAATCATGGTGAACTATAAACTGGAAATAATCAGAAACAGATTCCAGAAGAGATTCAATAAGAATATCATGTGAAACACACCCAAAGGAAACACAAAACCTTTTTTATTTTTCGGACAAGTGAACAGGTTTTTCCAGAGCAAATCAGATATCCTTGCAGCCTTGCTCTGACAAGTTCAAACAGGTTTTTCCAGAGCGAATCAGACATCCTTGCAGCCATGGCACGGCTGCAAGGATGCACTAGCATACACATCCATCAGACAAGGCGTATTAAAACTTAGGGCTAAATATCCACAAGGAAAATGAATGCAAAAGAATTTTCTCCTTGAAAGAAGATAAGCAAGCGAACATATAGACACAGGGTTAGGGTGGAGAGTCAGTGTACCTGTAACAGGTAAGGGAATGCAAAGTCGATCATATTATTCATCCACGCTAGCTCGAGGGCAACATCCGGACGAATCAATTCATAACAAACAAACAGGCATGACGCGAAGCATTCTTTCTTTCCCTGCGAGAGCACATAGCAAGAATCCAAAGCTTCAATCCATCCTCAATTCGTATAATATTCAAAGTTTAACAAATAACTAACAACTCATAATTTCAGATATCAGTTATTACAAGCTAGACAAGTATAAACCAATGCAATATAAATGCACTCCAAGTTACGTATAGACTTTTCCAGAACAGAAGATCAACTTCCAAGTAAATATGACCAACTTCTCCCGAGTCTTTCCCAAGCAATAAATACATTGTGTCTGGCACTCCCAAATTTATCTCTACTACCATATCCATACCATGAACTGGTTCTTGCATGTTCTAAGATCTTTTCTTTATGAAGAGCTCGTTGGAGTTCTAGGGAATCCTCCAACTTTATACAATTGAAACCCCAATTATGCCAAAATCTTCTTCGCCAACAATACTATTAACTTGGTACAATTTCTGTTGTACTTTTCTCACTTACCCTTCTCGTTAGGTTTGTTTGTTTGTTGAGGGGGAGAGGGAGAGAGAGAGGAGGGGGGGATGGTACGGGTGATTTTTGAAATACCACTGGTACCTGTTCAATGAAGTAAACAAGCAACTCTTCAGCAAGTTCACGATCCCCAGATTGTGAGGCAGTTTCCATTGCATCTTTGTAAAGATTATCTTTCTTCGACAGGGCAATGGATTGTTTCCACCGACCAGCCCTTTTATAGATATAAGCAGCAACACGCCTCATCTCAAGAAGCTCGTGTTTTTCTATCTGTTCACTCACACAAGAAAAAAGGAACTGTTATCAGATATCTGATATATACAATTACATGAAAATTATTACTTGAACAAAAAAATATCTGATAGATACAAGGGAAGGCAATTTGGTGAACTATCCTTTACCTTCTGCGCAAGACCAATCTGATCAAAGTTATCATGCAAATCTACTGATTCACGTAATCTATCATAATCTTCTTCTTCAACATATATCTCATTAAGGGCTTCATTTACAGCAGAAACATTGTTACTCTGAACAGCAATCATGTAAGGCTTCACTAGGCGAAGATGACCAGCCTGTTATAAATACCAGAAGAAGAGAAGAGGAGAAAAGGAGGGATTAACATCAACCAATCAACATCCAAACAATCCTTGCAAGTAAGTAGAGGCTTCAACAAAAGTAAGACCTTTCTCATTATGTCGACTACACGGGTGTGGTCCACCCTAAGTGCAAGAACATTTAGAAGATCATTGATGAGATCAGGATGTTCTTGCAAATAGAAGTGGACGGCCTTGTAATAAAGCTCCACATTAGCAACTTTGACAGCAATGTCTTTGAACTGCATATGATCCCAAGCATCTGGAGAATGATTCATGACGGTAGTGGCAGCATTATCAAATTCATCATATTGGATATACAGATAAGTGAGTTCTTTCCAGTGTTGCTGCTCATCACAAGCACGAATAAGCTTGGGAATGTTTAGACGGGTGGAAAATAATTTTATGTGTTCCATGAGCTTCTCGTAACGGTATCTGGCATAAAGAACACCAAGTTCTGTGAAGATACCCATATGGGCTCGCTCCAAACCCAGTCCACTCTCCATAAGGGAGATCAATTCATTGAAACATCCTCTGTTTTGGTAATATTCACTCACTTCCTCCAGATCATCCACCTGACAGTAAAATAGATACAACCAATCATCAGTATTCCAGATATTTTCAATGCAATTTAGATAAGCATGTTGACACAGAAAATAAACAAGGATCTCCCGGTAGTAACTTATGAAACGCAATGCTAAGTTACCTGTACTATAATGTTAAGCCCACAAATTTGAGCTAGGCGGAACTCTTCAGCGTCAACACAAGCAAAGCAGATTTCTTTCCACGTTTTTGAACTATTTGCTTTGCGTGCTGCATCAACAGCACCTTGAAATTGATTTAGCTTCACAAGTGTGCTAGCCAGCTTTGCCCAGTTAGAAGTAAAAGCAAATATGATCTTTGCAGCCTCATACAAGGCTTCATCATACAACTTGTCACCAACATTCGGTAGATTGGCAACATTTGGCATGAGAATAAACTCTTCAATGTCACTCAATCGATCTATTTTAGCATATGCATAGATTAGTTCACTGTCAACCTTGGGCTCCTTTGTCTTTTGCCTTACCATCAGCAGATACTTCACTAAGTCATGGTAAACATCGGCATCCTCTGCAGCACGAATGACATCCAAAAATTGGGTGGTATCATCTGCACGAATAAACGACTCAATAGCATCACTGACTAATCCTTCTCTCAATTGAGCTTTAGCCACTTGGCTCCAAACAGCATCTTCTTCAACTCGGAAGGCAAACTCGACAGCCCGGTTTATATCACGAATATTATCTAGAAGAACATTGGCAGCCTGGACATTTAAATTGAACTTCTTGAAGATTGCAAAAGCTTCTTCATAAAGTTGGGCTTCTACAGCTACCTCCCCTACTGCAGGTCCATCAAAATTATCAAGCCTGTTGATATAATCCATAACTCTAGATGGATCAGCTTTAATGGCTGTCAAGATAAGCAAGTTTTGCAGATTAAAGTTCCCACTGAATGCAGAGTTCTGGAGGACAATCTTTTCAAGAAGCTCAATCAGTTCATGTGGAAGATCGGCAGTCATGAAAGCTTTAACAGCAGCAGAAACTTGTTCTGGGCTTTTGCTCTCAGGCAGAGCAGTGGAGACAACTTGATCGATAAGCTGCCTTCTGAACTCATTTTCAGGGTTTAGAACTTTCTCCCAAAGGTCACCATCCATCCTCTCAACGACATACCTAGAGACATTAGGAAAATTAGGTTGTTTACCTCTAGACATCTGATAAATCAAGCATTGAAAGAGCAACTACTAAATGAATAACAAACCTGGCTTGCAGTTTGAACAAGGAGTTCTTGTTTGTTACATTAATAAGTTCGTCATCACATTGTCCTCTCCTATATGCAACAACAGCAAGGGTAGGATCGCGCTTCTCACAATATTTACCCACAACACGTGAATCATAATATGGGTTGGTTGTCAGGAAGTGCTCTGGGTTGTTGTTACTATCTATGATGATCTTACCCAGAGCATTGTGTACATGCACATCTTGGCTTCCTTCACTCACGAGATGCTCCAAGAACTGAGTAAGAAGTCGGAGGCGATTCCTGACAATAAAGAAGTTAAAGCTTAACATGAAAGTTTCTAAGGACCAACTATAAAACAATTGCACCAGATGTATTTATATTAAAAAACCTCTTTTCACATTCATCCACAAGGGGCTCAACAGGTAGCAGGGAACGAACAGAAAGGATCAAGCCTTTGATAAAATCCTCAGGACACTCATCATCCAATAGCTGTCCCACAACTAAAGGAGCATTTCCTGGGTTGACCTATACAATGGCAGATAAAAGTTCAAAAGTCATAAAATTGCAAAAAGTTCAATAAAACAAGTACATTGAAACTGTACCAACCTTTTGGACATAACCTTCAATATACCGTAGCATGTTATTGGTATAGAGATAGTGTGTGAGATCAGGAACAAAACCAAAACGGTCACAAACATTAATTAGAGGCCGAGCATCAGGAAGTTTGGCTTCCATCAAGAAGTTCTTAGTCTTTTCAGGGTCATAAAAGTTTGATTCTCTTGTCACACGCTCAACTTCCTTGATTTGTCCAGTCTTGGCAGCGGCCTCAACATACTTGAAGTGAATATCGGGATCCTCACTGCAGGAAATAGAAAAAGCCAATTAACCAAGCCAGCCAAAAAAATTTAAAAGAAAGCTAGCCAAAATATCAAGATATCATCTCCATGAATAATACCTGGAACTCAAATATGATCCCAAGAAGAAGTACAACCCATCATAAGACTTGAATTGCTCAAAAAGCTTTATGCAGGCATCAACACCCAACTGCTCACAATACTCTTTCGCCACCTGCAATAACACAGCATAATCAGACATGTTGTTATTGGTATGTCCCGCTGCCCAGAAAATAACAATTGAACATTACGGAAAAAGATGATGTGATCACATGATTCAAAAATCTTTAATTTATTGTTTATTTGGCCAAGCTTCTAAAAGCAACTTATTTTGAGAAGCACTTCTATCAAAATAGCTTTTCATAAAAGTACTTGTAAAGAGTAGTGGTTTGTGTGTTTGGCCAATTCATTTGAGAGGTACTTTTTCAGAATTTGATAAACAGACTAGGTTTGGCCAATCATTCCAAAAAGTGTTTCTGGGTTGATAATTATGATAAGGATATTATCAAGGTTCATTTAAAGTTGGTATTATTTACACAGAAATAATTTGAAATATTTATCATGTAAGAATTCAGTTAAGTTTTTTTTATTTAATTAAAATATAAAACATAAAATAAAAACATATATTAAAAAAAATTACCAAGAAAATAAAGTTAAACCAAAAAAGGAAAAGGAAAAGCGGATTTTATTTATATTTGAGAGAGATAAGTTAATTAACGAGGGATAGTTTGATAATATAATTTTTTGGCAAGAAAAAATTATTTTCTGCCTCCGTTTCTATTTCTTGGAAGGAGAATTTTCTAGCTTCTTCCCAACAACAAAATAACTGCTTCTCAAATTCTCTTTTTCCTGTTTGGCCAACACCTCCAATCTTATCAGAAGCGTGGCCAAACAGGCAATCATTTTCAGCACACGTACTCCTGTGCAAGAATATATAAACCAAAATGAGTACCTGAACAATTATTTGAAGGTTGCCTTTAATATTGATCACTAGCAAGTCCTTCATGCACTCAAGAGCCCATTCACGCGAAATAGTCCCAAAGAACTCAACCAGAGCCTGAGACAAACAATATAGTTAAATACAAGTCTGCTCTCTCGAAAGAAAAAGTCTAATGCAATCCATAGAGCATAACAACCTGAGGCTCAATCGCATGTGTGTTCACAATGACGCGCTTGATATCAGGGAGTTCAGTATAGTGCTGCAGAAATTATACACCAATTAACCAATTTGCAATCAGATTAAAATAAATGCAAATGATGAAAACCATCCAACCTGCAGAGCCCGCACGTATAGACCAGCTTTTTCACAAAGTTGAGCAATTCGAGGTCGATCATAGTGACTGAACATTCCGTTTGCTAATATAGCATCTGCTACATTGGGGAAAGTCACGAGATTTATTTCCAATACCTGTATAATGGAGGCATTACAATCGAGAAACAAAATGCATAAACAGAAAAATGTCTTTCTACAGGAGAAAAGAAACCTTAGTCTGCAAAAAACCATGTTCTGGAAGGTTAGGTTTCAGAACATCCAACAAAAATGCAGTTGCCTCGCGAATCATGTTCCTCTGATGACAAAAAGAAAAAAAGAGAAAACCTCATCAGCTATATGTTGCACACAGTAGAAAACGGTAAATAAACCTTGTAAAGCGCCTAGTTTAAAGCCCTTAACAGAGAAAATATTGGAGTGAACTGTGTCAGTATAATAGTAAACAAGCATTTTGTCACCATTAAGGAGCCAATTAACCTGTAGAAAAAGGTCAGTGATTGTATTATAATCAACTGGACAACCACCTTCCATTTGGGACATCATTAGTGCGAAGTTAACAGCTCCCTGCATATACAGACACAATAGTTCACATCAATCCAGCAACTAAGCACCATAGGAGAAGTTGTGTTGATTTTTGCTTCAAGAAAGAAGCAATTTCACAACCACAAGAGCAAAATTTCAAAGGTATGTCATGGAGGAAAACAATCAAAGCAATTGTTCTCTCCAAAATATAGGCATGTGAAATCCGAAACTGTTGAAGATTTAATATTTATAATTAAACCATATCCCGCACACCTGAGGATCAGATCGAAGAATTGTTTGCAGGAGGAACAGATAGTCAGGCGTATAGCCAACCTATATCAACAAAAAACATTTATAATTACCAACCTCAAATACAGTCACCATAGTAATGCTTGACTGAGTAAAACATACATGACAGCTCAGGCCAAAAACAAATTTACATGATGACCAGCAAAAATGCATATCTAACCTGCTTGGAATATATCAGAATCTTGTCAAACTCCCTGCGCTCAGCGAAAGCAGCAACAACTTTTGGAGTTGCTCTTGCTTTGATGTATATCTTCAAGGCGAGATCATTATCAACAGTCTACAATAAAAGGTTTACAGTTACTGTCAGCACCTTAGGCTATGTTAAAGAGAGAAATCAATCAAAGTGGTGAACAGAAGAAAAACTAGTAGCGTTGAATTTTAAATTTAACCTTCACAAGGTCGCCAAGTTCCTCACTGCACTCCAGCTTATCCTCAGCTAACCAGTTCTCCAAAAGGTTCTTCTTATTTTGGTTGACAACAAGGCGTGACAGTTCCAATGACTCAAAAGCATTGAGCTTTCCTTTTGTCAAAAGTGTCCCAAAATACTGCAAAAGAGGAGGTGTTTGCCCTGGTTGAACAGGAACGCTCTGCAAATAAGACAAAAAGACACATAAATACAGTGCGCATAACCTTCTGTAGAATAAAACTAAGAACTACAATCAGTTTATTCTTGAAACTCACCCTTGGTGAGCAATAAATATTGTGAGGGAAAAATTGTCCAGGTAACAAAATAAATACCTGAAATTTGGCAACAGTATCAGACGTACGGAGTATGCCCTGAGGTGATTCCGCAGCAAGCTCAGCAGCCTCTTTGTACTTGGTTTGAGCAAACAATTCTTGGAAGCGCTGGACAACCTGAGACAAAATTAATAGATGTAAGACCATTAAAGGAGCAGAGAGTAACAAAATTTCCCGATGTCGATTCCATCAAGAGTAAACAGCTTCTGATAAGATCACCAACTGCTGAACATTGACAATAAAGTAAGAGGGACTAGCCACGTAGAATTTAGTTCTAGCAAATGATCTCAATAACAAACAATCTATTTTAGTACTTCTCAATTTAAAAAAGGAAGAGTTTCAAGAGCAAAAACCAAGCTGCAGAGTGAACTAGTTACCAGAGTTAAAAAGTTCCACGGGCAAGAGATATCATACACTTAATAAAAGGGCAGAATTCTCTCCCAGTGCGAAATCATTTCAAAACAATGCTATACTGAAAAAGATATATCAACTTACCAAATTCTCGGCACCGGGAAGGTTTCCTCTTTTGGCAAGGTTGACAGCAAGCTCCAGATTGTTCAACTGCAACATGTGTAAAAATTTGACACCTTAAAAGAGTTCATCCAACATTTACACTTCCGGAAACAAAAATTTAAAGAAATAAATGTCGCAGAAAGCAAAGAAATAGACATACTTGGCCACTGACAAAAGGTATAATAGTTGCTTCATTTACTGTGGCTAGCAACACTTGGCCTCGCCTGTTGATGGCATAGAAACCACCAATTGACGAAGCTTCGGCTGTCAGGAAAATAGGGTCTGGGCTAATCCTATTTCTGTACACTGCAGTAGCTGTTTCCAGGTCATAAACGAAAAGAAGCCCAAGCTTTGTGATGACATAAACTAAACTATACTTATGAGATATCTGTGGAAGAAACAGAATAGTTGTGTCAGAAGAAACTGAATACACAGAAACACAAGACAAAGAGACAGAACAAGAAAGGCAACTGATACCTGCATGGAAACTGGGAAATCATCAGCAAAATCTGGAGGGAAGAAAAGATCAGCCTGTTTTTTCGTAAACGAAGGCTTCCCTGCAAACATTTACCATGTTAGAAATTGGACAAAGTTATACCAGGCAATTCTCACCACAATGTTACTAAGAAAACCTTCAAGGATAAAATAGTGGTGAAAGGAAAATAGGACACAGCATATTAACCTGGCTGGGCTCCCAGCTCAATGACATGCAATTTTGATATAACCTGTCCAGCATTCAAGGATTTCGTGGCAAAAGAAATGAGTATGGAATCCCTATCACTTCCAGGTACCTGAGTAAAGAACACAACAGTTACAGAAGGAAAACATCGAAGCAAAGCTAGCACAAAAAAAATTATATAGAGGAGCTTTTCTCACTCTGAATGATGCAAATGATGCAGCGTGTGCCTCTAGGGATTGACTTCGCTGCTGATCCACTGAATATAATTGCATATTTCCTTTGACCAGTTGGGGCCTCTAATGATATGAAGGAAAATGGTAAAATCAAATGACAAAAGAATGTCTTTGTTATACGTTGTAAATTGGGAGAAATCATCAAGAAGTAATGTATCCACCTAGAACACATTTCAATGAACATTTAAAAAAGCCAGTCGTTTGAACTTCAGATTTCCTCTCCATTCCTCTTCCCCCACTCTCCCCTTGTGTAGAATTTACCTTGTCAATAACCTAATTTTCAGCCCTTCATCAACATCATCTAGTGCATACAACAAATGACCACTTTTGGTCCAGGTAGCTGCAGCTTAAAGTATCTAATATTCAGGCAACAAAAGAAACTGCATACAGTACAATGACCAAGTCACTACATGCAATATTCATTTCCGTACAATACATATATTGAAAACCACCAACAATCAGCATGGTAAAAACAAAAATAAATGAGGGTAGATAGAGGAACAGTAAAACATTACATAATAAAATGTAACACAACCATCAAAACCTCATATGACCTTTCCTGGATTTCCCTCGCTGATTATATTTAGGGAAGGGGTTTAATTATAGAAACAAAATCTGCTCTCAAAATAAAACATCAAACTTATCATTAGCAGCATAGGTTTAATAGCATTACATACCTCCGGTGAACCAGGGGCAATACCGATCAAAACCAACCATTTCTCTGAAGGATCACAACGATAATTGATTATTTGATTATTGGCTAGATTGGCTGTTCTATCAAACATCTTTATAGGCTCAGTATCACCTGAATAAAGACAATAAATTCATCTTAAGGACAGACAATCAACCATCACTTAAAAAAGAATGGCCAGAAAAAGTAATACACCAAAAAAGGACCTTTATACACTCAAACAGGAGACAGAAAAGTTGGTAAACATTATCACAGAAAAAGGGAAAATGTCTTACCATCAATTGGCCAATGATACACTGAGGTTTGTGTGACAATACCTAAAATCTGTGGGGTAATCCACTTCCAGAAAACAACCTAAATATAGCATACACCGAGAGTTATATCAACACTATCAAAAGCCCCAAAGAATGTAATAAACTAATATAAAAGAAAGAATTCATATGGCTATTTATACCTGCTCAGGCATCTGATGTGACTTCATTTTCTGCTTTGCCTCAATATTGAAAATTTGTAGGTGATCTTGAGTAGTTCCTGGTACTTGAGCTTCAAGAGGAGAAAGAAGAGAGTTTTTCTTCATCAGGAAACATATTTCAACAAAATCCGAAGTAGAAGAGTGGTCCCATCAGATTGTATTTTCCTCTTTCCCACTTATAGCATGTATATGGATGACGGGAAACAAGATCCCCAATGATTCAATGCTTCAGCACTGAATTAACAAATACTTTGAAGATAATATCAACAATGAACAAAAGAAATCCACTACATCTTTGGGCATGGAGGAAAACAAGGTAACAGTGTAACAGTGATTTGTCCAAACTACAGTCGGCTGGTCCTAATTTAGAAGTCAACTTACAACTTACTAGCGAACCATTAGGTAGGATATCTATGTCAGAAACAATCTGCTGGTAACAGCTGACTTATCACATGAATCACAGATTTTTTGAAATAAACATGGGTCACAGATTTTTGAGAGAATAAAAATCACATATTTGGATGAAGATTCAATTCACAATCTCTCGGTTCTACTTAAGTTAAACTGCACTGACCAGGATCAGATTGACTGTTATCAATTCAAATGCAGTAGTTAGAGACCTAAACATATTTCCTCTAAAATTTGAGAGTCAAAGCTATTTCTGCAGATAAAGCTTCCTCACTATCATCAAAAAAAAGTAATATCCGCCAGAGTCTTCCCCAAGAAGGAACCACTAGCAGAAGCTACATCACAATGTCCAAACTCACCCTTCGGTGACCCAAGCTTCATATATGCACATTAGACTATACTGTTTGACTTCTTTACTCGAGCTTCAAATTTCTTTCACATATGTAATAGTGAATAAAAAATTTGACTTATCCACGTTTAAATATGAATAACCCAACAAAATACCGAGTCAGTTAAAACATAGATAGCACCATCACTTCAGGTATCACAATTGCAAACAAATCAATAACTTGAGCCAATGATAGAACATTCAGTGAGTAATCTAAAAATTCCTTAGTAAAGTTATACCTTTTAGAGCCAAAATTCTGGAATTGGGATTCATAAGAGCAGAGTCTGCAGTAATAGGGCGGCGCAAAGGCTGCATTGGCATATTCATATCAATAATCACCACACTATTTTGTGGTGCAGTCTCCCGAACACATATATACTTGTCTGATTCCATGGTTACATTTGTGAACGTGATGAACTGCGGATTGACCCCTATACTTGACAACTGCAACACCAAGTCATTCAATATCAAAATTCAATCCAAATTTCACATTCGCAACCAAACTGAATTTGGAAAATTCAAAATAATATGATAATTTAGGTAGCAGATCCGACAATTAACCAACCACATATCATAGTAAGACTAGAAAAATAAAGCAATTTCAAAGGAATAGTGGAGTGCTATTCCGAATTTGGCAATGAGAGTAAATAAGGACACAAATATTCATGCAAACTGTAAGAAAGAAAGAGTACGCATAATTACAGTAAGGGCTTCTTTCATAGTGATCGGAGCATTAGCAGCCGCCATGATGGAGATCTGCGAAACAAAGACCAACACACTAGGACGCGCAAGCTGGCCCGAACACACGAGATCTCAGATAAAAAAGAAACCCTCCGAGACGAGAAGGAGATCCGGAGAAAAATAGAGAGAGATCGAGAGGGAGGAGGGGTAAAGGGTTCTTCTAAAATGCGACTGGGCTTCTCTCTATATTTTTAAAGGGGTGCGAAATGGAATTCTGGGTTGGAGAAATGAATTGGGGAAAGATATTGTTGAATTCCAACTACTAAGGTAGTTTGGTACAGTGTATAAGAATAATGTTAAATAAGATATATTAGTAATATTTGCATTACTAATGCAAGTATTAGTAATAGTTGTATTAGTTATGCAGATATTATTTCTTATGCAGTGTTTGATTTGATGTATTAAAAATAATATATATTTATATAATTTTTATAAAAAGATGTTTGTTTACCAAAATACCCTTCTTTTCATTAAAAGCTTCACAGATATCTTGTGACAATTCAAAAAAATGGCAACATTTGCCTACAAATACACTTCCCGTAGAGGAACCGTTAACTCCAATTCTTCATCTTCATCCTCTAACTAGAATCTGATTTCCGATTTGTTCATCAAATTAAAACTAGAATCTGATGAACAAAATAATAAAGCATAACATTTTGATGGAAAAAGCAACCATTGTTTGATTAAATGGAAGGAAGAAGAAGAGGTGGAAAAATCGACACTTTGCTATGAAAAGGAAGAAGAAGAGGTGGAGAAGTTCGGCACTGTTGCTTTTCCATAGCAAAGTGCAGTGAACAGAGAGAGACAAAATATTTGAGGGATAATTTTGTAATTCATCAAGTTAATGCATGTGTTAAAGCCTTTGTATTACTAATACATGGAAAATGGGTGATATTAATAATACATACCTCAATACACAATAGAGTGTATAACTAATACAAGCATTAGTTATACATATGATGAAAAAGTGTATCAAACAAGGTATTAGTAATACACAAGACTAATATATGCATTATTTTTGTTAATACGCTCTATCAAACGACCCCTAAGAGTATGTGCCTGTCTCTCTTGTATCCATGGAAAGTAAATATATATATATATATATATATATATATATATATATATGAAATTAATGAAAAGATGATAGATGTTATTATGACAAAAACCTACAGCAACATTAGCCTCCAAAATGAGTAGCAAACCGATGAAAAGTTTTACTTTAATCTTACGATTCAGGAGAGATTATACCAAATACTTTATTTGAATTGTTGTTTGGTGTGTTATTTTGTAATGTATGGTATTATTGTTTAATATTTTTATTACTAGTAAACTTGATCGTGTTTTGTGCGGTTATAAAAGATCTCATTAGATTTACAAATTAATTTTTTTATTATATCCAAAAATTAAAAATATTTTAAAATATTCTATTTAGTTCTTAAATATAATCCAAATAGATTAAATTTTAAGTTGTAATTCATTTTACTATTAACATTTTGTTTTATATATTTTTTTTTCTAACCTTTCATCACCCGATCATCTAATTATTACCTAATTCTTAGGAAATTAATTCACCAAGGAGAAAAGAAAATAGTCCCTCCTCATCCTCCTACTCCTCCTTAGAGTTGTTGACACCACGTACTTTTTTGACTTCCTATCAAATGTTATAGTAATAATCGTTTTAAATAATTTAATTCATTCTCTATAGTAGTACACTTTATAGTTTGGGAAAGTTGTATAAACTTTATATTTGTTAAATTTCTAGAAGTTTTCTACTATTTCAATTGGGTGAAAATCGTTTACACCCCCCTAACTTTACTTTAAAAATCAAACTCTCTCCCTAACTTTAACTTTAAAAATCAAACTCTCTCCCTAACTTTAAAAAGTAGTCATTGTCTCCCCTTTTTCTATTTGATTTTTTTAATGTCTATTCTACCCTTACATTAACCTTTATTATTTATTTTTATATCTTTAAAATCATGATATTTTTACTTTTAATAAAAAAAAATTCTATAAAAAATATTCATATCGTCGAAAAAAGAAAAGTGAGAGATATTGTCATGCCCCAATGTTAAAATCTTGATTTTAAAATGTTCAAATCCGAGCTCCAAGTTAAAAAATGATGGAAAATGGGGTTTAATCCCTAAAAGGAACTATTTAAAGTTGTCATGGACTGCCTTCTACGCGATCGCAAGGGCATGGTCGCGATCGTGACTAACCCGACCCAGTCCCATTGCGAACGCGACGTTATTCATGAAAATATGAAGACTATTTCAGAACCGGATCTTGTTTACTCTCCGCGATCGCGAGCCCACCTCCGTGATCACGATGACCAGAAATACTCCCTTCTTCGCAAATGCGTTGGAAGATCGCGAACGCAAAGAAGGATTTGTTGCACCAGGCATCAGCAGTAAAGGTCAAAGCCAAAAATCTCCGAATGGTCCCTAGAAATGTGTTGGGGACCCCACAGAAATAAAATCAACTATGCTACTAAATCAAATTCGATATTACAGACTCAATGGTGCGGTCAGAATTTTCAACGGAGGTCATTTTCATCAGATGTTGACCAAAGTCAACCTTAGGCCATAACTTTCTAATATCTCGTCTAAACGCTTAAAATCACACCAGAAGCCTCGGGACCTGAACCAACCATGCTTCCAACCTAAAATCAACGTTCCGGAGCTAATGGAATTGACTGAATTCTAATACGATACTCGGATCTCCAAATGTTGATCAAAGTCAACCATTCCAACTTAAAGAACTTTCAAAACGGAGGATATTAATACCTCAGTAAAAAAAAAATATATAAAAAAAGATATTATATAAATGTAGGATTGCAAATGTAAAGGGTAAAATAGACATTGTATAGGATGAGGGAAGGGGAGAGGGGGGAGAATGATTATTTCTCAAAGTTGTGGGGGAGGGGGGGGGGAGTTTGATTTTTAAGTCAAAGTTGGTGTGTGTAAATGATTTTCACCCTATTTCAATTCCTTACATAATTCAAGTGAATTATTATATTTAACTTATAACTTTTGTTCCCCCAAGGAAATGATAATATCTCTATTATATTAAAAGTGTGAAGGTCCTTATAAATGTTGTTTGAACTTTTTGCCCTTCATTAAAACTCTTCCCTTTAGACAAAATCGTCTTTTCCCTTTTATGTTATTAATAATTTAACAATTATAGGCCAAAAAATGTTTATAGGCCAACAAAATTCTATTCTACTTAAATTAGGACAAACAACAACAAAATCATATTATAATTAAATTAGGACAAACAACTCGACTGTTTCACCCAAAAAAAGCTATTCAATCCAAAAAAGGGCAAATCCTACTCTAATCAAATTAGGAGCAACAAGTCGGCTGTTTCACTCCTTTACTTATCAAAAAATGGTTGAATGTTGCTTCTATAAATAGGATTTTATTTTCGTATTTTCTTCATAACATCCAACAGGTTTGTCTCGCTACTGTCTCGCTGCTGCTCTCATGTTTTCTGCATGCCATCAAACAGTTTTGTATCAGCTTTTGTCTCTTCCCCAGATTTTTAAATATAGATTCTTTCATAAACTCACCTTTTTGCTTATATTTTCTGCTCCTATATTGTTAATAATGTTAGTAATTAATTTAAACACAATATTAATTGTTATGCCAACTTAAAAATTGCTTCGTTTACGTTAATTTGTGGTTGCTTTATTTAATTTAGCTTACGTCCCAAAGTTACTTGACTTACCTTCGCTTATGTTCTTAATTCATCTAATTTGTGTTCTTGGCCGAGTCTATTTAATATATTTTTTTTTTTTATAACTAACATTCTTCTCCTACTATTCTACTAATCTACCAACAAGACTCACATATTCAAGTAAAATAATCTCGCCTCATATAATAACTTTTGTTATATAATCATGTATTACTACTATTCTAACTTTGTTTTTAAGGGTAATATTGTAATGGACTCAATTACCGAATTAACGGACTCAATTATCGAAGTTGTGCCTCTTAACACAGTGAAGCTCCACGATCGTACCTCCATAGTAAAAATCTTGGTGATAGGGTGTCAAGCAACAAAAGAATTTATGGGATCAACAAGTGGTACTCGAAAAACTCACACATTTGTCGATGAAGAGATACTTGATTCATCAACCACTGCACTTATTTATAACTAATGTTCTTCTTCTACTATTCTACTTATGAAAAACATCTTTTTACTGCTCAACCACATCCGTATTACCTAAATACCAAATCTATTCTTTATTCATCTTCTATTTGTAATGTTTCCTGCTCCTATATTGTTAATAATGTTAGTTATTAATTTAAACACAATATTAATTGCTATGCCAGCTTAAAAGTTGCTTCGTTTACGTTAGTTTGTGGTTGCTTTATTTAATTTAGCTTACATCCTAAAGTTACTTGACTTACCTTCGCTTATGTTCTTAATTCATCTAATTTGTGTTCTTGCTATTTAATATTTCTTTTTTTTTATAACTAATATTCTTATCCTACTATTCTACTAATCTACCAACAAGACTCACATATTCAGGTAAAATAATCGCGCCTCATATAATAACTTTTGTTATATAATCATGTGTTACTACTGTTTTTTTAAGAGTAATATTGCAATGGACTCAATTATCGAATTAATGGACTCAATTATCGAAGTTGTGCCTCTTAACACAGTGAAGCTCCATGATTGTACCACTATAGTAAAAATCTTGATGATAGGGTGTCAAGCAACAAAAGAATTTACGCGATCAACAAGTGTACTAGAAAAACTCTCACATTCGTCGATGAAGAGATACTTAATTCATCAACACCTGCACTTATTTATAACTAATGTTCTTCTTCTGCTATTCTACTTATGAAGAACATCTTTTTACTGCTCAATCACATATGTATTACCTAAATACCAAACCTATTCTTTATTCATCTTCTATGTGTAAGCCCTATTATTTATTTATCTTATTTTTGATTTTTTCAGGGCACAAAAGTTAATGTCACCCTTTTCAATGGACATATTATAACATGGGAAAAACTTTTACAGCAAGACAACTTTTGCTATATTATGAACAGCCGCATTGCTCCTCTCAATCTTAATGTTCTCTCAATCAATAAGGATATTGAGGTTGGATTCCTCGACACCACTATAGTTCAAGAATACAAGAGTCCCTTCTTTACACATTGTTTTTCGAACAATTTTATTTCGTTCGAAGATAAGTAAATATTTTTCGAACAATTTTATTTCATTCGAAGATGAAAAGTTGCATACCACGGAAACAGTCTTGGATAATTTCTTTAGATTCCGTTATCTAATCTAATATTCAGTATAAGCCCAATATTTTATTTCTATTTACCTAACAATTCATACTTAATATTTTCGTAGATATTTTAAAATCTTGGTGTCTTCTAAGCTCTTCACAAAAGGCAATAAGCGTAGAGAGCTGATACTTACGAATGAGAAGGAAGTTGAACTTTTTTTAAAAAACACACACTCTTTCTTTCTACTGTTCACCTACTCCAGTGCAAATTTCTGAATTTAACCTTATTTGTTTGATCGAAAAATTCAGGCATGATCGAAAAATTATAACATTAGGGGGCAAATTCTCAGAAATAAAAGATGAACTCTTGCAAAAGCTCGATGCTGAAAAGTCTATTATCGCATTATGTGATGTTAAGACTAATCTATACCTAGGTACTATCTTAGAAGCTGTGTTTATAGCAATTTTTTTTATCTTTTTTTTGTACTAACTTTTTAAAAAATCTTTGAAGGAAAATTTGGGATAGCTTCTACATCTATCAGTAGTATGTAGATAAATCCCACTTTTGAAAAAGCAACCTCTCTCCAAGAATGATACTATACATTCTCATACTCAAAATAGTATGATATAGTTAGTTTAATTCACTAACTAAATAACATGCAGGACTTTTTTGAAAAATAAGAAACACGCAGATATTATTCTGCTGTCAACTTTACAAATCAAAAAGGCTTAAGAACTAAAAATTGAGGATATAGCTTGGTACTTTTTTCAAAACAACTGGTTATTGAAAATAACAGCGGTAGTACTGGCGAAGATACCTTAGTAGAACAAATATTTTCATCACTGGATAAAAATGCAAGTTGTGCAAAATACATCACAGAACGGGCTATCCTAGCTAGCAGAAATGAATTTGTTGATCAACTAAATGATATGTTAATTTCTAGACTTTCTGGTGAAAGTCGAACTTTTCAGAGTTTCGACTCTGCAAAGGATGATACCAACAATTACTATCAGGAAGATTACTTAAATACTCTAACACCAAGCAGTTTGCCTCCACACAGGTATATTCTTACATATTTAGTAATAATCAACTTTTCTATTTATTAACAACACAATTAAATATTTTTTTCAATTTTCTGATTTAAGCTAAAAAAAAATTATAATATGCAAACTCGGAATAAATTATATTAACTATTCTTATTAATCGTTTTGAATGTTTGAATCATAAATATCACAAAAGTTTCAGAAGATGTACGAGCTTGAGAAACACATAAGTTCACAACACATTAGTTAATATAAATTGTGTAAACATAAAATTATCTATGGTTCATAGGATGGATTAATTTAAGTGTATTTGATTGGAAACACATGACATGAGATAGCTATAAAATTAATTTAACAGATTATATTTTAACTTATTGTGTGCCACTTTAATAAAAAAAATTATTATTTCCCCTATATAGATCAAGACAAAGTTTCTCAAGCCATTCAAAAGGTTAACAAATATATTGCTGCAACTAGAACAAATTTAAATGCTGGAATCGACAATACTCATGAACTAGAAAATTTAGGTACTTGCTTACAGTTCAAATCTACTTTTTAACCTCAAACCACAAAAACAATGACCACACTGTTTTCCAGAATAATGTATTAATTTATTTACTGTTAGCTTATAGCAGACCATAATTTTAGAAAAGACTACACTCTAAAGTACAGAACACAATCGAATCAAAATGACTAAGTTTCTGATCGAACCCTCGGGATTGGTTTAGAATCCCATGAACGCAAATAAACTATGCTACCCTCTCAAATTCGACATTCTGGACTCAACTGCGCAATAGAAATTTTCATCCGGGGTCGTTTCAATGAAATATGGGTCCAACACCCAGATGGCCATTTTAGTCAATTTCTACACAATAGTCTAAAATGAGTCCAAAAGCCTCGGGACCAGAACCAAAGATTCCCCTAACCTAAACTCGACGTTCCGAAGTTGTTGGAACTATCAAAATTGGCATATGAGGCCATCTACTTGATGTTTAGGCCCAGTAGCTAAATTAGAAAAATGCTGATTTAAAATTAGAGAAATGGCTCTAAAAACCAAACGAACTGCCCCGGTAATCGAACTGTCAGTTCCAACAAGTCATAAGTGACTTGGGGAAGCTATGGTAAAACTCTAAAAATCGAGATTATGTGGAGAAGTAGAAAATGATCGGGAGGGTCATTACAACATCCACTACTAAAAAGACTTTCATCCGCGAAAGTAAAAGATCAAGAAGTATCTGAAGGTTCGAACATGTGGGGATACTGGGTCCACATCTCACTCTCGACCTCCCAGGTAGCCTCCTCAATTGGACAGTGCCTCCACTGGACCTTAACCATTGAAATCTCTCTAGAGCGCAACCGTATGACATCTTTGGCTAAAATAAGGACTGGTTCCCCTATGAATGCTAACCTCTTGTCCAACTGAATCGAGTCCCACCAAAGCAAGTGAGACTCATCCAGGATGTAACGCCACAATATAGAGACATGGAAAACTGGATGAACAACAGAGAAATCTGGGGACAAGGCCAACTCATAAGTTACCTCTCCAACTGTCCGGAGTATCTCGAATGGACTAATATACCGGGGCTGAGCTTACCCTTTCTCCCGAACCTCATCACGCCTTTCATGGGCGATACTCAGAGGAAAATTCGATCACCAACCCCAAATCTCAAGGCACAAAGTCTATGATCAGCATAACTCTTCTGCCTACTCTGAGTTGCCCTCAACCTATCTTGAATCACCCGCACCCTATCCAAGGACTCACTAAACAAGTCAGTGCCAAGGGGGCTAATCTTTGAAGTCTCAAACCAGCCAATTGGAGACCGACAATATCTACTATATAATGCCTCAAATGGTGCCATCTCAATGCTCGAATGGTAGATATTATTATAAGCAAACTCTGTTAAGGCTAAGTGCTGCTCCCACGGACCTCTAAAGTCCATCACACACGCGTGAAACATATTCTCAAGAACCTGAATGGTCCGCTCCGACTGACCGTCGATCTGAGGATGGATTGTGGTGCTAAGATCAACCTGAATACCCAACTCCTCCTAACAAGTCCTCCAGAAGCTAGAAGCAAACACTAAGCCTCTATAAAAAATAATGGACACGAGTACTCCATGAAGGCAAACTATCTCTCGAATGTAGATAGGAGCTAACCTCTCGGTATTGAAGAAAATCTAAATCGAGATGAAATAAGTTGACTTGGTCAACCGATCTACGATGACCCAAATACTGTCAGAACCACGTGAAGAATGAGGTAGACCAGTCACAAAGTCCATAGTAATTCGCTCCCACTTCCACTCTAGAATGGGTAGCCTCTGAAGCAACCTACCTAGTCGCTGATGCTCGGCCTTTACCTACTACAACAAAGGCAACGAGCTACAAAGTTCGCAATATCTCTCTTCATGCCACTCCACCAGTAAATATGACTCAAATATCTATACATCTTGGTTGTCCCGGGGTGAATAGAATATCTGGATCTATGAGCCTCCCACAATATCAACTGAATCAAGTCTCTAACCCATGGAACACAAATGTGACCATCAAACCTCTGAATCTAGGGTAGCCCGATTGGACTCACCCCTCCCGACCTGATCACGAATGTCACAAAGCCTACTATCCTCGAATTAATGACTCCAAATCTGCTCAAATAAGGTAGACCTAGCTTCAACACTCGCAAGGATCCTCCTGGAGTCCTAAATATCGAGCTGAACCAACAAGTTGGCTAAGAACTGAACCTCCAAAGCCAACGGTTGCTCTGAAGCTGAAATAGAAGCCAGACTACACATGCTCACTGCCTTCCGGCTCAAGGCATTCGCCACTACGTTCGCCTAGCCCAGATGGTATAAGATAGAGATATCATAGTCCTTCAGCAACTCAACCTACCTATGTTGTCTAGAATTAAGGTCTCTCTGAGTCATAAGGTGTTGAAGACTATGATGGCCAGTGTAGATCTCGTAATGAACACCATACAAGTAGTGTCTCCAAATCTTAAGAGTGAAAATTACCGCCGCCAACTCCAGGTCATGAGTGGAGTAGTTGCGCTCGTGAACCTTAAGCTGCCTCGATATGTAAGTAATAACTCGGCCCTACTTCATTAGAACACAACCCAAACCAACACCAGAAGCATCACAATAAATTGTAAACCCCTCGCCCTCAACAGGAAGAGTCAATATTGAAGCTGAAGTGAGCAAGCTCTTGAGCTTCATAAAGCACAACTCACAATCCTCGGATCACTGAAATGGAACCACTTTCCTAGTCAGTCGGGTCATAGGCGATGTAATAGAACCAAAACCTTCAACTAATCATCGGTAGTAACTTGCCAAACCAATAAAGCTATGAACCTTAGTCGGAGATGTAGCTCTGGCCCAATCACGAATAGCCTCAATCTTTGTTGGATCCACCATAATCCCATCCTTAGACACCACGTGTCCTAGGAGTGTAATAGAATCGAGCCAAAATTCACACTTTGAGAATTTGGCATAAAGCCTATGATCTCTCAAAGTCTGGAGCACAATCCTCAAATATTGCTCATACTCCTCCCCACTCCTCGAATATACAAGAATATCATCAATGAAAACAATCACAAAGGAGTCCAATGAAAACTCGATTCATCAAATCCATAAATGCTGCTGGGGCATTGGTCAATCCAAAAGACATCACCAAGAACTCATAATAGCCGTACCGCGTCATGAAGGCTGTCTTAGGGATGTCTTTAGCCCGAATCCTCAACTGATGATAGCCTGATCTCAAGTCAATCTTAGAGAACACTGCCGCACACTGAAGCTGGTCAAATAAATCATCAATGCCAGGTATAGGATACTTATTCTTCACTGTCACCTTATTCTTCACTGTCACCTTATTCAGCTGCCTGTAGTTAATACACATACGCATAGATCTATCTTCTTTCTTCATGAACAAGACAATAGCACCCCAAAGCGATACACTAGGCCGAATGAAACCCTTACCCAAAGATCCTGAAGCTGAGAATTCAGTTCCTTAAGCTTTGCAGGAGCCATGCGGTAAGGTGCCATAGAAATAGGTCGAGTGCCCGGCTCAAGATCAATAGCAAACTCAATATCACGCTCAGGAGGAAGGCCAGGCAGGTTGGTAGGGAAAACATCGGTGAACTCACGAACAATAGGAACTGTTGACACCCAATTTTGGCTCTTCGTGCTTAAAATTAACGTCTTCAGACTTTCTTATTGTTAAAGAGCACAAAATATAATTTTCACCCATTTTTTACAATTTATTGATAATTATCCTTATTCTAGGATTTTCATATTTTTACTTTTAACAATTTATTGATAATTATCCTTAATTTCGTAAATATTAAGATTTTTTGTCATTTTAATTCTTAACAGTCATCTGCACATATGCAATACAAGCAGTATAATTTTTATCCTTTACTACACAATACATTTATTTTTACATTATTTGTATTTATACTTATATTTTAAAAATTATATATACATTAGTTATATTTTTTCATACATAGCAAATACAACTAATTCACCGATATTTCAAAACTCACACTATGCAAATTATTCAAAAATAAAATCACACAATGTGTAATATTTTCTTGCCCAATCATATTCCATATTTTACTCTTAGAAGGAGAAAATAAAAAATAACACATCCCCTATTTTGCTCCCAAAGAATTAAAAAATATTATCCTTTAAATTATAGATCTTGCAACTGCTACTTTGACTATATCACACATACAAAAGAAAAAAAAGACATGAGATTTATTTATCTCTTTCTTTCTTTCCCTTTTTCTTTAGTAGGCCCTACTCTTTTATCTTTTTGCCTTTGTCTCAACTACTTCCCCAAATTTAAGAGATTTGTTTGAAAAATAGATTTGATAAGTTATTTATTTATTATTTTGTTTCCTTTTAAGTACTCCACTCCTTGTCTCTCTTATTTTGGAGAAGAAAGACACACACATGAATGAAGAAAAGGTGATATTTTCTTTCTCTCTTATCAAATGTTTTTTCTCCACTTCTTTTCTCTACGGTCTCCACATGTTCCCCCTTTCTTGGCTTTTCTCTATTCATTTTCTTACGTCATCCACTCAATTGTCTTTTTTTCAACTACTCCCTTGACTTTTTATTTTTAATTCTTTTCTTACTTTTTAAATTTTCTCTCCTTTCCCTTTCAACTTTTTCCTTCCTTTTTAATCTCAACTCTTCTCCCTATTTTTCTATAAAAAAGAAGAAGGAAGACAACCCTTTCTCCCTCTAATTTCCTTTATATACACATACCCAACACAAACACTACACTTTTAATTCTTTATTTTAACACAATCGGTAAATATAAGAAGTCAGAGTAATTAAGTTTAAACAATTACAAATTATTTAATAATCAATTCCCTTTTCTTCATTAAAAAATATAATAATAAGAAAATATAATCTCACTATTTAGGCTTTTTAGAAGATCACTTTCACCTACCCATCAATTAGGTTTCTTTCCCCCATTTTTCTCATGGTGGACCCCACCCCTTTTAAATTCTCTCCTTTATTATTTTTTCTTTCATCCTTATATCACTCCCTCTATTTATTTTGTCATCTTCTCCATTTCAACTCTCTCCTTTCTTCCTCTCTTTTTTCTCTTCTCTCCATCACACCAACCAACACCACCAATACCACAACAACCCTCTTTCATTTTTCCCTCCCTTTTTATTCTCTTAATGCTCCCCTCTTTCTCCATTATTTTTTCCTTAAAGAAGAAAAATACTATTGCTTATTTTTTAGAGCTCCTTCTTTTAATCTTAGGCTCATAATTATCTCTCCTCTCATATTTCTTGTCTTTCTTCTTCAGTGAACTACTACCTGACTCCAACAAACCTCACTTCACGGTTGTGACTACATTTATGTATACATATTTTTATTGAATCTTGCTTCTTATTATTTTATTACTAATATTGCAATCTTTGTCTTAGTTTTTGCATGTTTTCAGTGGCTAATGACAATATCTCTCCGTCGAATTTTTGAGGCCTCCCCATAACAAAAGACAGGTTTTAGTTTTCAAGATAAGTCATTTTACATCAAATATCAATACATAGCCAATGATAAAAATTCCCATCGATTTTTGAGGCCTCCACAAATAAACAAATAAAAAGACGAACATTACGTATACAAATAGGTAACAACAAAAAAATTGCGCGATGAAAAAATCTTCATATTATTACAACAACACAGAAGTTTTACAACTCGTATCTTGACAAAGCGATTTAGGACGACCGATAATTCGAGCTACCATTTCGTAGTCATGGCGTATCTAAAACTTCATCCGAGCCCACTATATAATAAAATACTATTTTTTTATGTATACATTTATATATATATATACACACATATTTTTATTTGGATAATTATTTGTTTATCACTAACGTTTCTACTAAGTGTTTAGACAGGTTTTAGGAGATACTCTCCGAAATGGTATTCAAAAAAGTAGTTTCATACCCTTATGTTTGTATTTGTATTTCTTATTCATATAATTGTACGCAAAGATAAAAATATAGTGAAAACTTTACTTTTGGGGCGTCGGACGGGAATATCCTTTACTTACATATGCATTAACACGCGCTTAAGCAAAACTTAGGCCGTAAATACCAACATAAAAGATTAAATTGATTCAAGTATTTAATTAGTCAATTTGCATCTTTTGTTAGAAAAATATTGTAGTTTCCTCCTTTAAAATAAATGTTTATCTTTATTTAATCTTTACAATTTATTCTTTCAACAATTTTGTTAAATTAAATACTATTGGAGAATACTTTTATATAATATAAAATACTTTTCTTTTCATCTATTACAAACAAAAAGTGATTTTCTTTCATAAAAGAGCACTTTGCTTTTCATGCATATTTCATACATATTATATACAATATACTCTTACATAATTTTTATACATACATTTTACAACGATAGATTTTATTTATACATTTAATACATCATTTATATATATATATATATCTACTTTATTTTAGTACATACTTTACATATTCATACTTTTTTTAAGAAAATGATTTTTACCTCCTCCCACTTTGATAAATTTAGTCTAGTCGGGTACCATATTTATGGATTCTGAAAGATGTCTAACCCCTTCGGAATAATTTGAACCCTTACCTAAAATCTAAACTAATTTTCACAGATTAAAATGCAAGTCATACATGTCAATAATTAAATAGGTTTCCTTATTTTCCTTAAAAATTAGGTGGCGACTCTGTTCAAAATCAATTTATTTAGACTCCATAAGTCGCGCTTTATTTAAACCTTGATAAAAATAGGGCATGACAGGAACATAATCAAGTGATGGACTCTCAATACTAACATCACGAACATAAGTGAGGTAAGACTCGCAACCCCTCGACACCAATCTCCTAGCCCGAACATAAGAAATAATCCCCATCGATGCGCGGCCGAAAGAACCCTGCCACACAATCGGGGGTATGCCAGGCATGGCTAAGGTAATGGTCTTGGTGAAGCAATACAAGACCGCATGATAAGGGTATAATCAGTCCATGCCCAGAATCACATCAAAGTCCACCATATCTAACATAATAAGATTGGCCCAAGTATCAAACTCTCGAACGGTCAACACACATGATCTATAAATCCGATTCACTACTACAGAATCACCCACGGAATTAGATACACACAATGGCACAGATAAAGGCTCCCAAGACAACTCTAACCGTGGTGCGTAATAAGCAGAAATATACGAGTAAGTGGATCCCAGATCAAATAAAGCAATAGCCGGCCGACGGCACACTGAAATTGTACTTGTAATAACAGCATCCAAAGACTTTGCCTCCGGTCTACCAGGTACAACATATAAATGACCTCGCCCACCGCCTGGCTGGACATCTGACCTACCACCCGTCCTACCTGCCTGAGAACCTCCTCGAGAACCATTGGGACTACCCCTGCGACCCTAAATACCACCTCTGGCTGGAGCCAACACTGATCTAATTGGTTGAACACTCTACGCTGCTGGCTGAATCGTCCCATACTGGGGACACTCTCTGGAGAAATGGCCAAATACTCCACAAGTATAGCAAAGCCCGAAACACCACTCGATCCAGAAGATCCGGCTGACCCGGAATAGATACCATGGCTAGAAGACCCAGAATGTGCACCACTCAGAGACTGGCCACTGCTCTGGCCTTAAGAATCATAGAGACGGGACTGATCTCCGTCAGAAATCTAAAGTGCTACCTGAACAGGCCTACTGGACTGACCTTGGTGCCGATATGATTGACGTGGAGGGTACCTACCCTGAGAACCTCTGCCTCTGAACTGTGAGCCTCTATGTCTCCCACTGAAACTACCCCGATGACGTGGTCTCTTATCGCTGCCCCCTTGGGCCTCGCGATGCATCTCCTTCATAGTCTGGGCATAATCAGAAATCTCAATGAAAGACCTACTAGCAGTAACCAAAATCTGGGTAGCCATGCGAAGAGGAAGTCTCAGTCCCCTAACATAACACCGAATCCACTCATACTTGGTAGGCAAGATCGCAGTAGCATGTCTGTCCAACTCATGAAATCGTGCCTCATACTTAAGAACTATCATAAAACCCTGTTGTAACCCTATAAACTAATCTCTCAAGTGCTCACAAAGACTGTGGGGCATATACTTCTCCAAGAAGACCTTGAAGAACTGAGTCCATGTCAAAGGGGAGATTCAGCTGGTCTGGAATCAGAAAAACCTCTCCACCAATGTCTAGCAGCCAAGTCCAGCTGGAAAGTAGAGTAATAGACCCCACGAGCCTCAACTAGGCCTAAATTATGGAGCCTAACCTCACAAGCAACCAGGAACTCAAATGCATCCTCACCTGGAGCCCCTGTTAACCTCGGAGGAGTCAATCTCAGAAATCTACCCAACATCTTCTGCTCCTCAATAGACAAAGAAGGCTAGGCGACTACCGACTAAGCAACTACCGGCGCCGGGGGGAACCTGAACTCTGGTGTCGCAGCTACAGGCTGCGCCCCTACATCCGTACCACTTTGATCTGCAGACTGTGCACTATCAGAAGGTGCACCACCAACTAATCCCAATAACTAGATCAAGGCATCTCGGAGCAATGACGAAGAAATAGAACTCGGTAGAGCCTGGGCTACCCCCTGGCCCACCAATGGCTGGGGTGGCTGAATCTGTGGAGCGACCTTAGCCTCGGGAGCAGTACCTGGATCTGGCGAAGGCTCTCTATCCTGGCCCCTGGCTGGGGCTGTAGCTCTAGCCTGACCGCGACCTCTGGGCCAGCCAAGGCCTATAGCAGGTGCCCTAGCAGTGGGTTCGGGGTCACCGTCACCCGTCGTCGTAGCTCGCGTCCTAGCCATATGCGAAAGAGTGAAACAATGAGAACCTTAGAAACCAACACAAACTCGACGCAAGAAATGAATGAAGAAAGTGAAGTAATCCTAAGAATATTATCTAGCCTCTCAAAGATAAGATACAAACGTCATAGTTTCGATCCGCGGGACTCTACTAGACACTTGCTCTTGTACCAACAAAAATAGTGAACCTAGGCGCTCTGATACCAAGTTGTCACGAACTAATTTTTAAGTCATGATGGCACCTACTACGTCCCACCAGTAGGTAAGCTAAACCATAGCCCGGAACGATAAGTAATGGGTTAAATGACGGAAGATAAAAAAATTACTAGAAAATATCATATACATAGATAAAGTAGGAAGGGAGCAAAAGAATATCCCATGACCTAGTAAGGCCGGTATAAGAGCCACTAACCAAAAGAATAAGAGTACTAGTAGTATCGATATACAAATAGTCTCTAGTGTAAAGACTGTCCAAAATAAAGAAAGGAGAGGGGATCACCTCCGGCTCTAAAAGCTCACCCTATCTCCTGATCTCGTAAGCAGCTAGCTGGAATGTCAACGACGTCGGCTTGTACTTGGATCTGTACCAGAAAAGATGCAGAAGTGTAGTATGAGTACCAAAAACAACGGGTGCTCAGTAGACATCATCGACCGACTGAACAAAATTATAATAAAAGTATAGTAAAAATGTGAGAATGTAAAATAAGTGAAGGGAGAGGGGCAAACTTGAGAACAGGCTCTGACATAGGTAAATAAATAAGGAAACACGCGATACCAAAATTAAAATAACTAACTACAACCCCCTATAAGCCTAGAGGGTATAAACAAGAGAAGACTAATCCAAATGAACCCCCATAAGCCCAATGGATGCAATCGAGGAATATACCATTACCATACTTATGAACCCTTCAGTACCACAACTCATCGGACTCGAACCGGTACCATAATACCATGAAATAACCCATAAGCACCAGACTTGAACCGGATTTCCCTCCTCATAACTCACCACAAGTGCCGGACTCGAACCGGTCTTTAGATGACATAAATTAATAAAATATGCCGAACTCAAACCTGTCTTTAAATGCCATAAATTAATAGAATATACCTGATTCAAATCGGTCTTTAAATGCCATAAATCAAGAGAATATACCGGACTCGAACCGGTCTTTAAATGCCATAAATCAAAACCATTAAGGATACTGTCACGAAAGAAGGCCTCCTAAGTCTACAAGGAAGTAAGTGCGATATCACAACCCCTAGCATAAATTTACTTAAGGGAAGGGTAAATGGGTCGATTCTACCTCCGAAACGGCCCTCAAATCGGCCAAATAATCCAACATTTACTAACTAAGCAACCAACCATAAATTCCAACCTAAAACTAGCATATTATCATACTAATAATATCAATCTATAAGTAGGGTAAGCCTAACCTACCTGGACGCCTAAGAAAGCTCGATAAAGTCCACTAAAGTGGGGCTTTTCCCTTCCGAGAAGCCTCCGTGTAATGCCATAATATCAAAATAACAATCTACTCATGAATAGGAGAACAGCAATACCTATATTACATATAAATACATCGGCTCCAAAATCGAGTCGAAAATCCCATATGGGGCCCGCTTACGGAATCACAAGTTTGAAACCGTCAAAACATCCCTCAAGGCTCAAGGATCATTTACCTCAATAATGGATAAATTTGGAGCATAATAACATTCAAAATCAACCCATAAATGAACTAGGGTTATAACTTTAAAACGGGGAATTTATCGATAAGTTAATGAAAACTTACGATAATATTGATGAGGAAATGATCCCACGCACTCTCCAACTCACCCCGAACACCCATGTATTGACCCTTTCACTCTCTTAGCTCTCTAGGGCATTTAATGGGGTTTGGGACTTATGGAAATGAATGAAAATCGAGTTTGACATATATTTATACTGCCAGGGGTCCCTTCATCGCGAACGCAGGGACCCGTCGCGAACCCGACCTTAGACCAGAAGGACCCTTCATGAACGCGACTTGTCGACCGCAAACGCGAAAGACAAAGGTGAGCCGGACAAGCCAGCTTACCTTTCGTGAACGCGATGGCCTAAAGGCTTGGCCTTCGCGAACGTGGCCAAGGCCCCGTGAACGCGAAGGACATTCTTGGCCTGCACCAGCTGATGTTGCATCAGCTAAACTTGACAATTGCTAAGTTTTCGATCTGACCCTCGGGATTCATTTTGAATCCCGTGAACGCAAATAAACTAAGCGACCCTATCAAATTCAACATTCTGGACTCAACGACGCAATCAAAACTTTCATCCAGGGTTGTTTCGATGAAATGTGGACCCCACACCTAAATGACTATTTTAGTCAATTTCTACACAATAGCCCAGAACGAGTCTGTAAGCCTCGAAACTCAAATCAAAGGTCTCCTTAATCTAAAATCGATGTTACAGAGCTGATGGAACTGTCAAAATTGTAATACAAGGACGTCTATCTGATGTTTAGGCCTGGTAGCTATGTTTGAAAAGTGCCGATTTAAAAAATAGGGAAATGGCTCTAAAAACTAAACGAACTGCCCGGTAACCGAACTGTCAGTTCCAGTAAGTCATAAATGACTTTGGGAAGTTATGGGAAAGCTCTAAATGCCGAGATAATATGGAGAAGTAGAAAATGACCAGGATCAATATATCATGATCTATCCTCATTAATTCCACGTGATGATAAAACATGTTATTTTCAATTATACTTTTTTGCCATAGAAAATGAGGTCTGCAATAGGATTTCAAAACTCAAAGAAGCCAATTTATCCGAAGAAGATGTGGCGATTATTAGACAGATAATGGATGTCAATCCTTATGCATAATTCTTTCGCCAGCTAAAGGATCATTCAAGCTTTCAGAATTTAGAAATTCGAATTGCTTCCGATGCTAAACTAGATCAACGTGTCTACAACAAACCATCAGTAGATCAAGTTGCTGCTATTTGGATAGACGACAACAAACCCAATATACCATTTGATCGAAAGATTATTGTTCATGAGCATTCAGGCAATATGCATAGAGGTAAACATTATTATGGTTGTTATGACCAAATTCAGTAGCCTTTACTTTTTCCAAATGGTGAACCAGGCTGGCACCAAGGAATACGAAAATATTATAAACCAAAAAATGGTTCACGCAGAATTTATGTTGAAAACCTCAACCATAATATTCCAATATTTGTGTCCACTGATGAGGTATTTGACAATGAGCAACAAGGTATAGTTTGAAACAGAATTACACAGACCCTTAGATTTGGTTATCAAAAATTTTCATATCAATGTGTATTAAATTTTTTTGTAGGTGTACGACGGGGAGGTAAACATTATGTCTCTTGTAGAGAGTACTACTATTATAAGCTGCAAGTACGCGATTGAGAAGATATAGTAATTCTATTATGCAGAAGATTGTTCCAACAATTTGTAGTTGACATGTACATCAAGTTGGAAACAACACGACTTGTATATTTTAGTTTGGAGGAATCAAATCTTAGAAGGGACATATTGCAAGGTATATTTGACAGTATCCTAGCTGGAGATAGTAGAGAAGCTAAAGTCGGTCAAAGAGTAATACTTCCTGCATCATTCATCGGAGGTCCCAGGGACATGCGTTGTAGATATATGGATGCAATGACTTTGATTCAACGATTTGGAAAATCAGATCTATTTATCACAATGACATGTAATCCCTATTAGATGGAGATCAAAGAAAATTTGGTAGGAGGACAACTTCCTCAAGACAGACCTGACTTGGTTACTAGTCTTTAGAGCAAAGTTACAGGATTTAAAAGATCAAATCTTAAAGAAAAAAAATATTTGGTCCTGTTGCAGCACATGTTTTTGTGATTGAATTTTAAAAAAGAGGACTACCACACATACACCTTTTGTTAATACTTGAACAAGGATACAAGATAACATCACCGGACGATTATGACAAGTTTATCTCTGCTGAACTTCCTTATAAAGAAGAATTTTTGATCTTACATGATTTAGTTGTCAAGCTATGATGCATGGTTTATGTGGAAAAAATCATCTAGAAAATTCATGCATGAAGGATGGACAGTGCAAGAGTCATTATCCTCGGCCATTTAGTAATAAATCAGTACAAGAAAAGGATGGATATATTATTTATAAGAGATGAAATGATGGAAAAAAGGAAAAGGTCCAAGGCATGACAATGAACCATCAGTGGGTCGTTCCATATAATCT
This sequence comes from Capsicum rhomboideum, assembly GCA_031232105.1. Classification (NCBI taxonomy): domain Eukaryota; kingdom Viridiplantae; phylum Streptophyta; class Magnoliopsida; order Solanales; family Solanaceae; genus Capsicum; species Capsicum rhomboideum. The sequence continues at coordinate 45,551,006 of CP124716.1, forward strand.
TTATTTACTAACTAGATACAACTGCCACATCAACATTGAGTCCTGTGTGGGGGTAAAAGCAATAAAGCATCTCTACAAGTACATATATAAAGGACAGGATAGGTGCGCCGTGTATATCGAATCAGATAATGGAGATAAAGTCATCGATGAAATTCGAAGCTTTCAAGATGCATGTTGGGTCACCGCACCAGAGGCACTATGGAGACTTTATGAATTCAATCTCAGTGAAATACAGCCTCCGATCATTAACCTTTACCTGCATCTCCCAAATAGATAATTAGGTAAACTACTTATATCCATCATTTAGCCAATTTAAGTATATGATGAAATAATATAAAACATGTATCAGTTTCATCTACTCTCAATTAAGTGTGTTTTTAGTCTGTTAGCTTTTTATAGTTAAATGAGTTCAAATATGAATCTGTTGTACACATACAGATCACAGAACTAAAACAACAAAAAATATACACCTCCATAGGGGGAGAAAATTTAGAATGCAAATATAAACTGGCAGTCACAAGGAGATTTTTTTTTTCACCCCCCCAGCAAACAGTCTAGCAAAACAAAGATAGTATTGCCATTGGACCAAAACATGAAGAAACATATTTCAACACCCTCAAAGCAGTGAAGTTAAGAAAAAGAAGAAGAAGAGAGACATACCTCAAAAACTCAGCACAGTCTCTCTCACACAATAGTCAAATTTTGTAAAATAAAAAGACAACCCTTTAGCCGGCTTTGCCTTTCTGTTAGCTTCCCACTTCTAGAACTTAAAATGGAAAAAATTCGCAGTGCAAGCTCCGTAGTTTTGTATAATAAAAAGTTACACCCTTCTGTTGGGTTTGCCCTTCTGTTGTCTTTCCACTTTATTAATCCACGGTTGAACGATGTTCATCAAATTCGAAAAAACATTTTAAGTGCATCGACTACTTCTCAGGCCTGTCAAAAAGAATGTAGCTCCGATTCTTGAAAATTTGTTTTAGTTATATGACATTAATATCCACATAAGTTAAAAGTTAAAATCTATTACCATTCCTATTGCGCATATGGCCAGCGTCTTCAATCAATTCAAGCTCAACAAATATAAGATTTCCATTCTGAAATTCCTCCGCAATTGATTGTGGGAGATACTTATCTAATATTCCCCAAGCAACTAATTTTTTTTTATCCCAGTTGAAAGTAGCCAACCGAGTTTCCATATTCCTCAGAAGAAAGAAAAATCAGTGTCAGCAGCAGTTACAAATTTTTATATTTATAATAGTGAAGAATTCTGAACAGAGTTATATGCTGGAATATGTAATAGTATTTGCAACAAGAAAATGTGCAGAATCCATTACTCTTGAAGTATGGATGAGCTTCTGCACTTCTTTATATCAAGAGATTTAGTGACACTGAAAGTGAAGCCACGTAGCTGACATAGTTTATCTGTCAAAAACACCAGTAATGAACAATTTTAGATTTTCTAAACACTAGACACCAAATCAGTATAATGTCTGGAAAGACATTTTCCCCAAAGTCTTTATAAAGATAACTCGCTCCTTCCTTTTTTCTCTTCTATTTTATCAAAAGTTAACTATCTTAACTAGAAAATCTGGGAACGTACTACTTTTCATTCTACTGTACATGAAGAAAGGTAATAATAGGCCAGAGAAAGTAAACTTACCATAAGGATTCTAAAACTTGACTTGTACTGTCATCTCTGCATGAGCCCCTTTGTTTTGAGTGAAGAATGTCTCCATTTGTATAAAAAATTCATTAAGATTAGATATTAATAAAAAATGCGTCCATAATTAAGTATATTTGTTCGTTATTTATTATTCTTCCTAACACTCTTGTTAACATTATAGTGTGATATTGGAACAATCAAAATTTGAGAAATATTATTTCGTGGGAATATGCCTCATATACCATGCTCACAGAGTTTTTCCGAAAATGTTCAACGGACAACGAAGCGCGGAAATACCTATACAAGAAATTTCCAGAGTATTATATTTGGAACCCTCAAGGTAAGATTTGGACACTGAGAAAAGCAAGAGCAGTTATTGATCGAATTGCCATTGGTAAGACATCCAATACAACCGCTCTTACTATTTGTATATATTTAAATTTGATTTATTTATTTATTTTACTTAATGTCACAGCTAACCCAGGAGAAGTGAAAGGTATTATTTGAGATTGTTATTAAATCATGTACCAGGACCAACCACATTTGAATACTTGCTATCTGTTAATGAAAGGACGTGTGAAACATTCAATGAAGCTGCAAAACAAAGAGGTTTACTGAAATCAGATAACAACATTTTTGAATTCTTACGTGAGGCGGTGGTCTTCAAAATGCCATCGGCTTTGAAAAATTTATTTGCAACAATTTTAGTTCATTGTAATCCGATGGATGTTATAATGCTCTGGGATACATATTCTGATGACATGTCGAAAGATTTTAAGAGAATACATAACAATTCTCCTACTGCTCAACTTCAATGCACACTCAAAAGCATAAATCAGTTCTTAGAGAGCATTGGTAAGAGAATTAAAAATTATAACATTACTCAACTTTATCAGAGGTTGGATGATGGAATTACATCAGAATGTAGAGAAATAAGGGAAGAGAAGTCCATAATAATGCCTCCAGAAGATTTGGATGCACAAACAAAGCTAAATCCTGTATAAGAGAAAGCATTCAAGATTATATTAGAAAGGGTTGAGTCTAGACAATCGGGATTATTCTTTATCGATGAACCTGGAGGAACCAGAAAAACATTCCTATATCATGCATTACTTGCAAATATCAAATCGAGAGGCATGATAACTTTAGCAACAACAACAAGTGGTGTAGCAGCAACTCTTTTATCGGGAGGTCGTACGACTCATTCTAGATTTGAGATACAGCTTCAGACAACTGATACAACAGTCACACGTATGTCAGAGCAAAGTAGTGGAGCTAAATTGATTAAAAAAACCAAGCTGATTGCCTGTGATGAAGCGTCTATGGCCAACCGTCAGACAATTGAAATGGTGGATAGGAGCTTCAGAGATATACTGGACGTTGATGAACCCTTTGGTGAAAAGTAATGATTTTCAATAGGTACTGCCAGTAATTCTAAAATCTACCAAGGCTGAAACAGTAAATGCAAGTTTGGTAAAGTCATACTTGTGGCATCAGATGGAAAGGATTAAATTAACAAGAAATATGAGGGCGAGGACAGATCCATCATTCAGTGAATTCTTATTACGTATAGGTAATGGGGAGGAGCCTACAATAAGAGATGATTTGGTACTTATTCCAAAACAACTGGTTATTGAAAATAACAACGGTGGTACTGGCGAAGATATCTTAGTAGAGCAAATATTTCCATCATTGGATAAAAATGCAAGTTGTGCAAAATACATTACAGAACGGGCTATCCTAGCTAGTAGAAATGAATTCGTTGATCAACTAAATGAGATGTTAATTTCCAGATTTCCTGGTGAAAGCAGAACTTTTAAGAGTTTCGACTCTGCATAGGATGATACCAACAATTACTATCAGGAAGATTATTTAAATACTCTAACACCAAGCGGTTTGCCTCCACACAGGTATGTTCTTACATATTTAGTAATAATCATCTTTTCTATTTATTAACAACACAACTAAGTATTTTTCCAGTTTTTTGGTTTAAGCTAAAAAATTATATTATACAAACTCTAAATAAATTATATTAACTATTCTTATTAATCGTTTTAAATGCTTGAATCATAAATATTACAAAAGTTTAAGAAGATGTACGAGCTTGCGAAACACATAAGTTCACAGCACATTAGTTAATACAAATTGTGTAAACATAAAATTATCTATGGTTCATAGGATGGATTAATTTAAGTGTATTTGATTGGAAACTTATTATTAAAATTCTTCATAGTATCGTTCTTATAACATTTTATTGGTTTGCAGATTGGTTTTGAAAAAAATGCGCCTATCACATTACTAAGAAATTTGGATGCTTCCAATGGCTTATGTAATAGCACAAGAATGATATGTAGAGGTTTTGACAACGTCATACATGCAGAAATAATGATGGGCCAAAATGCTAACAAACATGTGTTTATCCCACGAATTCAGCTATCACCTCCCGAAAATGAAGGTTACCCCTTCAAATTCATTAGAAAATAATTTTCAGTGCGCCTATGCTTTTCAATGACGATAAACAAAGCACAAGGATAGATAATACCAACTATTGGACTATACTTGCCATAACACATTTTTTCGGATAGACAACTATACGTTGAACTCTTGAGGGGATTATCAATGTCAACGACAAAGGTTTTGGTCATGACGGAGCAACCAAAGCGAAAAAAAGGAACATACACCATAAGCATCATCTACAAAGAGATATTAGGTCAGATACAACACATGAAATTACCTGATAAGAATTTTTTTTACACTTCCAAATATATTATGAATGACTCACCTCAAATATTTGTGTTTGCAGGTACAGAAGATACACAATTACATTAGATTGAGCTATTGTGTGAAAGTAATGCCATTTATTCTTTTTTTTTATAACTAGCATTAATGTGGTGAGACTCATAAAGAGATATTTAGTTAGATCATTTAAACAATTATGTTCCGTTTCTATAAGTTGATGGTTGAAAAAGAAAAATAGAAAAAAAAAGAACTGTACCACCATTGCCAATATCCACAAATAATTCCTACTTCCTATTTGGCGTTAGTGATCAATTAATGTGGAAGCATATTTAAACTGACAATACAAACCTAGAGTAACAAAACTACTTCTGAAAAGATATCACCCACTGGAAGAAGATCCTTAATTACTACTGTACTTATGTTAAAAGGTAGATTGGAGACTACATGCAATTAGGAAAGGGGTACTTATGTTAAAAGGTAGATTGGAGACTACATGCAATAAGAAAAGGGATTTACATCTCATGTCAGCATGATATTGAAGATATTGGTAATTTGCACTAGAAACACATAATCTAAAGGCATAAAAGTGTCGAGGATAGGACCAACAAATTCCTATTCCTAGATCAAAGGAAGAACTTGAGAAATGAATGCACGTTCTCACCTTTGCATATTACGGTTTAACGCCTGAAGAATTTCTTCCACTTTGCGAATCTGTGGACAAATGGGAGCGTATAGGACATTTTGTGAAATCCTCTTGCAAAACCTATAGATGCAGTTGTCACATTATCACATTTATATATTTCATTGCAATAGAAGCCACTGTAGCATAAACAAATTACATTTATCACCTCTTACATTAGAAGAAAATTTTATATTAGGTAAGGAACAATATTCTCAAACATTAACTTTTAATCCTGTATTCAAAGTGGAGGAAACTGAACTAAAAGTTGTTACCTTTACACGGTTTAAATTGGAAAATCTCTTCGTTACAGGGGCTGCCATGTAAGGATCCTTAAATCATTGGAAAAAAATAATTATGTCAGTAACAAAAAGGAACAAGATGGAAAAACAAAAGATAGAAAAGCTTTTTTTCCACTCATAATTGTTCACCTAAATATATCTTGAAAGTTTGTTAATTCTTAACATTTGCTTTTTCCCCCCTCATAACTGTTCACCTAAATATATCCTAAAAGTTTCTTAATTCTTAACATTTTCAATGTTATATGGTCATTCTACACATGCACACACACACTTACATAGGCATACACTCACTACACTTTAATTCGAAGCCAGTTGGCTATGCCCATTACAGTCTATTTAAACTTATCTAAACAATGACATACAAGACTCTTCTAACCGGATCAAAAGACTCCTAACATTTACTGTATGCATGGGCTGAAAAGAAAAACAAACAATCTGTCACGACTCAATTTCAGAGTCATGATGGCACCTACTATGTCCCACCAGTAGGTAAGCCAAGCCTTAGCCCGGAACGAGAAGTAATGGGTGCAATGGTGGAAGGATACCAAAAGTAATACAAATCATGCCCATAATACAGGCACAAAAATATAGGGCTAAATAAAAGAGAGAGAAGAACAAAATGAATCCCACGACCTGGTAAGGTCGGTACAAGAGCCACTAGCAAAGAATAAGAGTACTAGTAATATCGGTACACAAATAGTCTCAAAATAAAAGACTATCCAAAAATAGGGGAAGGAGGGGGGATCAGCTTCGGCTCTGAAAGCTCACCCTATCTCCGAGAACTGTAGATAGCTGGCTAGAATATCAAAAGTAGCGGCTAGTACTCGGATCTGCACCAGAAAAGATACAGAAGTGTAGTATGAGTACCAAAACAATGGGTAATCAGTAGGCATCGTCGACCGACTGAGCTAAATCATAATAAACGTATAATAAAATGCGAGGATGTAAAATAAGTCAAGGAAGAGGGGTAAACCTAAGAACATGCTCTGATATAGGTAAATAAATAAAGAAACACGCGATGCCGAAGTTAGAGTAGCTATTACAACCCAACTAGGTCCCCATAAGCCTAGAGTGTACAAACAATAGAAGACTAATCCAAATGGACCCCCGTAAGCCCGATGGATGCAATCAAGGAATATATCATTACCATACTTATGAATCCCTTCTGAACAACTCACCGGACTCGAACCGGTACCATAATAACATGGAATAACCCATAGACACCAAACTTGAACCAAATTTCCCTCCTCATAACTCACCACAAGTGTCGGACTCGAACAGTTAATTTAGTGCCATAAATAGATAGAGTATGACGGACTTGAACCAGTCTTTAAAGGCCATAAATCAATAGAATGTGCCGAACTCGAACCGGTCTTTAAGTGCCATAAATAGATAGAGTATGCCAGACATGAACTGGTCTTTAAATATCATAAATCAATAGAATGTACTAGACTCAAACCGGTTTTTAAATACCATAAGTTAATAGAATGTGACGGACTCTAAGGATCAATACCAAAGCATCAATTTACAAGTTTGAAACCGTCAAAACGTCCCTCAAGGCTCAAGGATCATTTACCCTCAATAATGGATAAATTTCAAGCACAATAACATTCAAAATCAACCCATCAATGCACTAGGGTTAAAACTTTAAAATGGGAAAATTACCGATAAACTAAAGAAAACTTACGATAATATTGATGAGGAAACGTTCCCACGCACTCTCCAACTGACCTCGAACACCCCCACGTATCGACCTTCTCACTCTCTTAGCTCTCTAGAGAATTTAATGGTGTTTGGGACTTGTGGAAAATGAAGAAATTGGGTTTTGGCATGTATTTATATTGCGAACGCGGGGACCCCTCTGGGAACCCGACCTGGACCAGAAGGACCCTTCGCGAACGCGAAGGCCAAGGCCTCGCGAACGCGATGGCCTAAAGGCTTGGCCTTCACGAACATAGCCAAGACCTCGTGAACGTGAAGGCCATTCTTGGCCTGCACCAGTTGATGCTGCATCAGCTAAACTTGGCGATTGCCAAGTTTTCGATCGGACCTTCGGGATTCGTTCGGAACCCCGTGAATGCAAATGAACTATGCTACCCTATCAAATTCATCATTTCAGACTCAACAACATAATTAAAATTCCCATCTGGGGTCGTTTCAATGGAATGTGGGTCCCACACCTAAATGGCTATTTTCATCACTTTCCACTCAATAGCCCAAAACGAGTCCGAAAGCCTCGAGACCCAAACCAAAGGTCCCCCTAACCTAAAATTGACGTTCCAAATCTAATGAAATGGTCAGAATCGGCATATGAGGTTGTTTAATTGGAGTTTAGGCTCGATAGCTAAATTTAAAAAGCATCGACTTCAAAACAGAGAATTGGCTCTAAAAATCAAACGAACTACCGGTAACCAAAGCTAAGTGCTGCTCCCACGGACCTCCAAAGTCCATCACGCAGGCGTGAAGCATATCCTCAAGAACCTGAATGGTCCGCTCCGACTGTCCATCGATCTGAAGATGGAATGCGGTGCTAAGATCGACCTGAGAAGCTAGAAGTAAACACTGAGCCTCTATCAGAAATAATGGATACGGGTACCACATGAAGGCAAACTATCTCTCGAATGCAGATACAGGCTAACCTCTCGGTACTGAAGGAGATCTAAATTGGGATAAAATGAACCGACTTGGTCAACCGATCCACAATGACCCAAATACTGTCAGAACCATGCAGAGAATGAGGTAAACCAGTCACGAAGTCCATAGTAATTCGTTCCCACTTCCACTCAAGAATGGGTAACCTCTGAAGTAATCCACCAGGTCACTGATGCTCGGCTATTACCTGCTGACAACAAAGGATATGAGCTACAAAGTCTACAACATCTCTCTTTATGCCACTCCACCAGTAATGTTGCTTCAAATCTCTATACATCTTTGTTGTACCAGGGTGAATAGAATATCTGGAGCTATGAGCCTTTCATAGTATCAACTGAATCAAGTCTCTAGCCCTCAAAACACAAATGCGACCATCAAATCTCAGAATACCCTCTGAATCTAGGGTAGCCCGACTAGACTCACCCCTCGCCACCTAATCACGAATGGCACCAAGTCTACTATTCTCAAACTGGCGACTCCGAATCCGCTCAAATAGGGTAAACCTAGCCTCAACACTCGCAAGGATCCTCCTGGAATCTGAAATATTGAGTCGAACCAATAAGTTGGCTAAGAACTGAACATCCAAAGCCAACGGCCATTCTGAAGATGAAATAGAAGCCAAACTACCCATGCTAACCGCCTTCCGGCTCAAGGCGTCCGTTAACACGTTCGTTTTGCCTGGATGATATATGATAGAGATTTCATAGTGCTTCAGCAACTCAATCCACCTAAGCTGCCTAGAATTAAGCTCTCTCTGAGTCATAAGGTGCTAAAGACTACGATGGTCGGTGTAGATCTCACAATGAACACCATACAAGTAGTGCCTCCAAATCTTAAGCGCAAAAACCACCGCCGCTAACTCTAAATCATGAGTGGGGTAGTTGCGCTCATGAATCTTAAGCTGCCTCAACGCATAAGCAATAACTCGGCCCTGCTGCATCAGAACACAACCCAAACCAACACCAAAAGCATCACAATAAACTTTAAACCCCTCGCCTTCAACAGAAAGGGTCAATATCGGAGCTGAAGTGAGTAAGCTCTTGAGCCTCAGAAAGCTCAACTCACAATCCTCGGAACACTGAAATGGAACTTCCTTCCTAGTCAATCTGGTCATAGGCGATACGATAGAAGTTAAACCCTCAACAAGTCATCGGTAGTAACCCTCCTAATAAAGCTACGAACCTCGATTAGAGATGTAGGTTTGTCCCAATCACGAATAGCCTCAATCTTTGCTGGATCCACCATAATTCCATCCTTAGACACCACGTGCCCTAAGAATGTAACAGAATCGAGCCAAAACTCACACTTTGAGAATTTGGCATAAAGGCTATAATCTCTTAAAGTCTGGAGCACAATCTCAGATGCTGCTAGTGCTCCTCCCTGCTCCTCGAATATAAAAGAATGTCATCAATGAAAATAATAGCAAAGGAGTCCAAATAAGTCCTCAAAACTCGATTTATCAAATCCATAAACGTTGTTGGGGCATTGGTCAACCCAAAAGACATCACCAAAAACTCATAATGGTCGTACAGAGTCCTGAAGGCTGTCTTAGGGATGTCCTCAGCCCGAATCCTCAACTGATGGTAACTCGATCTTAAGTCAATCTTAGAGAACACTGCTGCACCCTGAAGCTAGTCAAATAAATCATCAATACGAGGCATAGGATACTTATTCTTCACTTTAACCTTATTCAACTGCCTATAGTCAATACACATACGCATAGAGCCATCCATTTTCTTCACGAACAAGACAGGAGCACCCCAAGACGATACACTAGGACAAATAAAACCCTTACCCAAAAGATCCTGAAACTGAGAATTCAGCTCCTTAAGCTCCGCAGGAGCCATACGGTAAAGTGTCATAGAAATAGGTCGGGTGCCCGGCTCGAGATCAATAACAAACTCAATATCACGCTCAGGAGGAAGGCCAGGCAGGCCGGTAGGGAAAACATCGGCTAACTCACGAACAATAGGAACAAAATCAAGTGAGGGACTCTCAGTACTAACATCTCAAATATAAGCGAGATAAGACTCGCAACCCCACGACAACAATCTCCTAGCTTGAATATAAGAAATAATCCCCATCGGTGCACGGCTAAAAGAACCCTGCCACACAATCGGGGGTATGCCAGGCATGGCTAAGGTAATGGTCTTGGCAAAATAATTCAAGACCGCATGATAACGGGATAACCAGTCCATGCCCAGAATTACATCAAAGTCCACCATATCTAATATAATAAGATCATATCGAGTATCAAACTCTCAAACGGTCACCATACATGATCTGTAAATTCAATCCACTACTAAAGAATCACCCACGGGAGTAGATACACACAATGGCACAGATAAAGGCTCCCAAGACAACTCTAATCGTGGTACATAAAAATCAGAAATACACGAATAAGTGGATCCTGGATCAAATAAAGCAATAGCCGACTGACAGCATACTAAAATCGTACCTGTAACAGTAGCATCCGAAGACTCTACTTTTGGTCTACCAGGTACAACATATAAATGACCTTGTCCACTGCCTGTCGGGGCGTCTGACCTACCACCCGTCCTACCTGCCTGAGAATGATGTCGTCCAAAATATGCCTCCTAAGAAGTATAATGCGGTCGCTGAATCAAATATAGAACTCAACTAGGTTGGGGTCGATCCCACAGGGAATAGGTCGAAGTATGAGTAGAATACCGGATGGAACAACTGGAAAGTAAATAAAACTGGGGGGTTTAGCTAATAAATAGTAACAATGACGATTGCTGGTTGTATTGAGGTTGTAAACAATAAGAGAAATTCACTAGGACTGTGATCCCCAATGATTCCTCAACTCCACCGATTACTTGTGCTTAACAAGATTGCCCCGCTGCGCTGCATGCAAAATCTAACAAGTTAGGTTCATCTAACTGTCTCTCAACCTTCATTAGACGAATTTCACTCTTCTCCTCTCGGACTCCGAGTGTCGCAATACTAACCCTTGTCCTAGATTTCAGATAACCTTTCCCGCTAAGGCTTCGGTTATTAGATGAAGGTTGATAGCTTCAAATCTCTGTTGTTATCTCTTTTTCCCAACCTCTACCTCTCTCTCGAGCAAGTCTAGAATACAGGCGAGTTTCTAACGTTTGCAACCGTTAGAAAAGCAATCATAACGAAGGAAACAACAATACATGCATACACAGCAGTACAAAGTTGCTTTGCACTTAACCGGTTTCGTCAATTCCTCATGGTTCACACAACCCTAGTTGATGGATTTAGCTGCTCATAATTGTAAGAACACAAGAATAATTCAAAGATGAAAGCATAATTATGATCTCACAAGAATGAAGGAAAATTGAAATTTCAATTATCAATAAAACACAAATTAGGGTTTGTGAATACAAAACCAAATATATGTCTGAAATAGTATGAAATAACTCTCAAAGTAGTAAATTGTCCAACTCTCGCACTTAGGACTACATAGGGGTATTTATAGATACAAAACTAGTCCTATCCAAAACCAAATAGGAGAACAGAGTCACCAACTTCCACGGTATCGTGACTTGGTGTCGTGGAACCAAGTTACGCCACGTAGGTTGATGTCATGGGAATCAGGCTCAACTTGTGGTCTTCAGAAGTTGGATCACGGTAGGCTTCCACGTCACGTGGGTGTCAGTCATGCCACGTGACCCCTGCCGTGGAAATCAGGTTGAGTTTTCAAGTCCTGGACTTGAGTCACGATAGCCACTCACGTGGCGTGAGTGGTTTTCACACCACGTGACTTGTGGCGTGACTACTCCTCTTTTGCAGCCTCTTGTTCTTTCTTCTTCCAAAACTTCGTTCTCAGGCTTGATTCTTCCTCTTTTGCTCATTTTGCCTTTAAAACCTATTTTCCTGCAAATTAGGACAGAAACCACATCATACCAACAAAACACTCCTAAGTTATTGCATATTTTCCTTGTTTTAAGCATCAACAGTGCCATGTAACCATGACACATCAGAGAACCTCTTCGAGAACCATGGGGACCACTCCTGTGACCCTGAAAACCATCTCTAGCTGGAGATGGCACTGATCTGATCGGCTGAGCAATCTGCATTGTAAACTGAATCGTCCCATGCTGGGGACATTCTCTGGAGAAATGGCCAAATACTCCACAAGTATAACAAGGCCCTGAAATTACACTCGATCCAGAAGATTTGACTGACATGAAATAGCCACCACGGCTAGAAGACCCAGAATATCCACCACTCGAAAACTGGCCACTACCCTGGCCGTAAGAATCACTGAAACTGGACTGATATCCTTCAGAAATCTGAAGTGTTACCTGAACAGGCCTACTGGAAACCTGAAGTGTTGCCTGAACAGGCCTACTGGACAGACTCTGGTGCCGATATGACATAGAGGGTACCTACCCTGAGAACCTCTGCCTCTGAACTGTGAGCCTCTATGGCTCCCACTAAAACTGCCCTGATGACGTGGTCTCTTATCGCTGCCCCCTTGGGCCTCGCGATACATCTCCTCCATAGTCTGGGCATAATCAGAAATCTCAACGAAAGACCTACCAGCAGTAACCAAACTCTGAGTAGCCATGAGAAGAGAAAATCTCAGTCCCTAACATAACACCGAATCCTCTTATACTCAGTAGGTAGGATCGCCGTAGCATGTCTGGCCAACTCGTGAAATTGTGCCTTATACTAGAGAACTGTCATAGAACCCTACCGTAACCCTGTAAACTGATCTCTCAAGCGCTCATGAAGACTGCGGGGCATATACTTCTCCAAGAAGACCTCGGAGAACTGAGCCTAGGTCAAAGGGGGAGATCCAGCTGGGTCTGGAATCAAGAAAACCTCTCCACCAATGTCTACCAGCCAAGTCCAACTGAAAAGTAGTGTAATCGACCCCACGAGCCTCAAATAGGCCTAAATTACGGAGTCTAACCTCGTAAGCATCCAGGAATTCAAATACATCCTCGCTTGGAGCCTTGTAAACCTCGGAGGAGTCAATCTCAGAAATATACCCAACATCTTCTGCTTCTCAACAGACATAGCAGGCTGGACGACCACCGGCTGAGCAACTACCTGCATTGGAGAAACCTGAACTCTGGGTGCAGCAGCTACAGGTTGGGCCCCTACATCAGTACCACTCTGATCCGCAGACTGTACACCATCAGATGGTGCACCACCAACTAATCCCAACAACTGGACCAAGGAATCTTTGAGTAATGACGAAGAAATAAACCCTGGTGGAGCCTGGGTTGCCCCCTAGCCCACCAATGGCTCGGTTGACTGAACCTGTGGAGCAACCTCTGCCTCGAGAGAAATCTGGATCTGGCGAAGACTCTCTATCTGTCCCCTTAGCTGGGGATGCAGCTCTACCCTGGCCGTGACCTCTGGGTCGGCCACGGCCTCTAGCAGGTGCCTTAGCAGTGGGCTCGGGGTCATCATCACCCATCGTCGTAGCTCGCGTCCTAGCCATCTCCGAAAGAGTAAAACAACGAGAACCTTAGAAACCAACACAGACTCGGTGTACGAAATGAATGAAGAAAGTGAAGTCATCCTAAGAATGTCCTGTAGCCTCCCGAAGATAAGATACATACGTCATCATTCTGATCCGCGGGACTCTACTAGACACTTGCTCTTGTACCAACAATACCAGTGAATCTAGGCGCTCTGATACCAATTTGTCATGACCCAATTTTACAGTTATGATGGTACCTACTATGTCCCACCAGTAGGTAAGCTAAGCCTTAGCCCGAAATGACAAGTAACAAGCGCAATGGAGGAAAGATACCAAAAGTAATACAAATCATGCCCATAATACATGTACGAAAATATAGGGCTAAATAAAAGAAGGAGAAGAACAAAATGAATCCCACGACCTGGTAAGGCCGGTACAAGAGCCACTAGCAAAAGAATAAGAGTACTAGTAATATCGATACACAAATAGTCTCAAAATAAAAGACTGTTCAAAAATATGGGAAGAAGAGGGGATCTTCTCCGGCTCTGAAAGCTCACCCTATCTCCGAGACCTGTAGATAGCTGGCTAGAATATCAACGGCAGCGACTAGTACTCGAATCTGCACCAGAAAAGATGCAGAAGTGTAGTATGAGTACCAAAACAACGGGTACTAAGTAGGCATCATTGGCCAACTGAGCTAAATCATAATAAAAATATAATAAAAAGTGAGGATGTAAAATAAGTCAAGGGAGAGGGGCACACCTGAGAACATGCTCTGAGATAGGTAAATAAATAAAAAAATACGCAATGCCAAAATTAAAGTAGCGATTACAACCTAACTAGGCCCCCATAAGCCTAGAGGGTACAAATAATAGAAGACTTATCCAAACGGACCCCCATAAGCCCGATGGATGCAATCAAGGAATATACCATTACCATACTTATGAATCCCTTCCGAACCACAACTTACAGGACTCGAATCGGTACCATAATACCATGAAATAACCCATAGACATCGGAATTAAACCGAATTTCCCTCCTCATAACTCATCACAAGTGCCAGACTCGAATCGATAATTTAGTGCCATAAATAGATAAAGAATGTCGAACTCGAACAGGTCTTTGAAGGTCATAAATCAATAGAATGTGCCAAACTTAAATCGATTTTTAAGTGCCATAAATCAATAAAATATGCCAGACTCGAACCGGTCTTTAAATACCATAAATCAATAGTATGTGCCGGACTCAAACCGGTCTTTAAATAAGCTCAAGATCATTAACCTAGCCCCGTACTAGATATATACTATGTAGTCTAAGGCTTAAGATTAAGGATAATGTTGCGAAAGAAGCCCTCCTAAGTATACAAGGAGCTAAGAGAGCTATCCCAACCCCAAAGCATAAATTTACCTAAGAAAAGGGTAAATGGGTCGATTCTACCTCCAAAACGGCCTTCAAATCGACTAAATAACCCAACTTTTAATAACTAAGCAACCAAGTATAAATACCAACCCCAAACTAGCATAATATCATACTAATACCATAATTAAGCTCAATCTAAAAGAAGGGTAAGCCTAGCCTACCTGGACGCTGAAGAAGCTCGATAAAGTCCGCTTAAGCAGAGCCTTTTCCTTCCGAGAAGCCTCCGCACGATGCCACACTATCAAAATAACAATCTAATCATCAATAAAATAACAACAAAACCCATATTTCATATAAATGCATCGGGTCCAAAATCGAGCCGAAGATCCCATGTGGGGTCTGCTTACGGAATCACAAGTTTGAAACCGTCAAAACGTCCCTCAAGGCTCAAGGATCATTTACCCTTAATAATGGATAAATTTCGAGCACAATAACTTTCAAAATCAACCCATCAATGCACTAGGGTTAAAACTTTAAAAGGGGGAAATTACCGATAAACTAAAGAAAGCTTACAATAATATTGATGAGTAAACGCTCCCACGCACTCTCCAACTCCCCCCGAATACCCACGTATCGACCCTCTCACTTTCTTAACTCTCTAGAGCATTTAATGGTGTTTGGTACTTATGGAAAATGAAGAAATCAGGTTTTGGCATGTATTTATACTGCCAGGGGTCCATTCATCGCGAACGCGGGGACCCCACCGTAAACGCGACCTATACCCGAAAGACCCTTTGCGAACGCGAAGTCCAGGGCCTCGCGAACACGATGGACTAAAGGCTTGGCCTTCACGAACGTGACCAAGGCCTCGCGAACGCGAAGGCCATTCTTGGCCTGCACCAGCTGATGCTGCATAAGCTAAACTTGGCAATTACTAAGTTTTCGATCGGACCCTCGGGATTCGTTCGAAACCCCGTGAATGCAAATGAACTATGCTACCCTATCAAATTCAATATTACGGACTCAACGGTGCAATCAAAATTTCCATCCGGGGTCATTTCGATGAAATATGGGTCCCACACCCAAATGACCATTTTCATCACTTTCCACTCAATAGCCCAAAATGAATCCGGAAGCCTCGGGACCCGAACCAAAGGTCCCCCTAACCTAAAATCGATGATCCGGTTCTGATGGAACTGTTAGAATTGGTATACAAGGCTATTTACCTAGAGTTTAGGCCCGATAGCCAAATTTGAAAAGCGTCGACTTCAAAATAGGGAATTGACTCTAAAAACCCAACAAACTGTTCGGTAACCGAACTGTCAGCACCAGAAAGTCATAAATGACTTGGGGCAGGTATGGGAAAGCTCTAAATGTCGAAATAATGTAAAAATACAGAAAATGACCTGGAGGGTCATCACACAATCAGAGGTGAATTGCAAACTAATTCAGATTGGGGCAAAAATAAACATACTATTAGCTTAATACACATTAGTCATAAATATCAAACTGAAATTAGATGATTTTGAAGCTACCGATTTCTTAACCTGATTAGTGTTTTGATTTTTTCATTAAAAAAAATCTCACATCATTTCAAAATTAGTACATCTGTAAAAAGATACTAAATTTAAAATCCAAAAAGTGCAAGCAACGATTATCCCAAAGTCGAGTAAAATAGGGTACATTTCGAAGCTACATACTTGAGTGGGAACAAGGAGCTGGGCAATCTGAGCTTCAATTTCATGGGTATGGTATGAAATACCATTTGTATTCTACAACTCGAGCATGTCCGCAACTTCCTCGAATATCAATTTTCTTGAAGCTCTCTAAGAAGGCAACTAGAACTTTCCTAATTGAAGAGAGGGTAGTCTTTGGCGTACTTTCCAAAGTCAAGTACACTTTCAGATATTCATTGTTGAGTTGGTCTAAATGTATCTAGTTGACACAAATCTTGGACTTATACTAACTCCTTTTTAAAAAAAATTCTTTTTGGCCAATATTTGATCCTTTTATTGTTTTTATACTGTAATGTAATATGTGGATACATTTTGTGGCATCAACCACTTTTGCCCAAAAAAAATACTCACTCCGTCTCATTTTAGTTGATCATCTTACTAAAAATAAATATCCCATATTAGTTGATCACTTACTAAATCAAGATAGAATTAATTAATTTATTTTCATTCCTACAATTAATTACAATTGCAATGTCCATTCCTATGCCCAATGAATATCATTAATATGGATAAAGGGTAAAATAGTAAAAATTATTACTCCATTTATGATTTCTTAATCATAGCATAAAATAAAATGTGTCCAACTAAAATGGGATATTGGATGTCCCATGTTAGTTGATCACTTTCTAAATCAAGATAAAATTAGTTAATTTATTCTCATTTTACTCCTACAATTAATTACAATTCCAATGTCCATTCCTATGCCCAATGAATATCATTAATATGGTAAAGGGTAAAATAGTAAAAACTATCACTCCATTTATGATTTCTTAATCACCGTGTAAAATGAAATATGCCCAACTAAAATGGGACGGAGGGAGTATTTATTTTAAATTTTGCCTATCATATGATTATCAACCCCTCTCATTTTAATTTATGTGTCACTGTTAAATTTTTAAGAGCCAATTAAATTTTATTTTTATCAGGATTTTTTATATCTTCCAAATATTATAAGTTATTGATTTATACGGAAGCTTCTTTATATGTAAAGTAAATTTTGTGCAGCTCAATAATTGTAAATTTTTAATTATTGTGATTTATAGTACATTTTGTATAATTTCAAATATATATATATATATATATATAAGGCATGTATATTTGAATATCGCCAAAGTTTAAAATTTTGACTCTCAAAATTACAAATAAGTGACATAAATATATATAGTTGGTTTTTGTTTGACTATTTTGACTTGAGACATAATTTCAAAAAATTAATGAAAACTTTGAAATTTTATAGTATCAAATTAAAAATACATAAATTAAAACAGTCCCATTAATCAAGCATAAACCTAAATACCACTAACACGTCGAAGATGTATAATCGTCCAAAATACCCTTCATTTTGATTTTAAAGAAAATTGATAAAAATGCAGAAGCCTGAGAAAAGAAATAGTTCTCTATTAAAAACAAAATGTTTATAAAATTTAGGAAATAAGTATAATGAATAAATACTATTTAGAAATTAATTTGAATCATCTCAACTTATAGGAAAAAAATAAATAGTATGAATTGAAATGTCATAAATTCATAGTGCTTTTAAAATTAGGAGATAGGTAGAATGACTTAATTCTTCTTAATCAACTACATTTTATTATCTTCAAAATTGTATGTTCTCTTTTAAATTTTTTTGTACTTAATAAAATAACGTACACACGACTGATATATTTTTTATATATGCTTATTCTTAATTAACGCTTGATACACGTGCAACGCACGTACCCTATACTAGTTTTTAACATAAACATACAAACGTTCAGTTCACGGGTTAAAAAAACACACATGAGTTTTTAATTATTGATAAGCAAAAGCAAAATAAAGATATACTATTAATCTTTACTTTTTAGCCAAAAGCGATGGTTTCTACCATGAAAATATCACTTTATAAACTAAAGTAAGCCAAACTTAAGTAGTGGTTAAAATATCTTATTGATATTGAAAGAATCAAAAAGTAACAAATCACATTTTTTTTAGCCTCGAACCACTTAGAATGCCATGGTATCTTGTAGTCCACTTAATTAGATTGTTTTCTGTTGAAAAAAAAAAATTAGATTGCTTTCTACTCTCCGATTTTCTTTGAGGAGTTCCCAATTCTTTCACTACAAAAAAAAGCGGTAAATTGTGGGAGACTAAAACTGAAATTCGCGGAAGTTATAAGCCTCCGCTATTTGCTGTCAGCAAATGGTGGAGGTTTTAAACCTCCGCATATTGCATTCTTAACCTCCTCAATTTACCATTATTTTTTTTGTAGTGTTTCTTGCTTGGCTCTATCACATATGAATCTTCTTTCTTTCTTGGCTCTGTCACATATGGATCTTCATCATATTTGTTAACCAAGATGAGAACATAGAATTCATTTTACATCTCGATTCATGTTGCCGCTAAGAAATAATAGTATATAAATTTTCTATTTCTTTCTTTGATCTACATCGGCATTTCAAGTTCTTTTGTTAGAATATAACAATATCAGAGTTTCAGCTAATAACAAATCAAGAATTTTTCCTAAATTAATCAAGAATTTAAAAAAATTATAATATTAATTAAGACTTAATTTTATTTATTTATTGAATAAGATATATGAAAGCTTAAGCGGTAATAATCGAAACTTTATTCTCATAATAAGAGGAGAAATGAAAAAAAATATATATGTTCAAGAATAATTCAACAACTGATAAATAACAACAAATCATAAAAAGTTACAGTATTATATTGTTAGCTAAATAAAACTTAAAAACATACTTCTTGTTAGCTAAATAAAACTTAAAAACATACTTCTTGGACTTCAAAGAATCTCCAAATTGCTTGGAGATCTGCAAGAAGAACAAGGAAAAAGAGAATAGAGAATTTGAATTTAAAAATCTATAAGATTGTGTTGAATTTTTTGTATATACAAGATTCAAGAAGAGTCTTGATTGAGTCTTTATTTATCATACCTCCTTAGCTTCTTAACAATTGATGAAAACCGACCACCATAAACCCCACTTTTGTTTAGCATGTTGCATGTGTCATCCATGGACGAATCCATCGTTACGGTACCCGATTCATCTAATTCAGTATATTCACGTGAAACATAAATTTATACATAAAAATTCATTATAATTATGACAAATAATATATATGAACTTATAACTTTAAAAATATAACGGATTAATGCTAAGAACACTAACCATAAATTAAGTTTAGATTCTGAGTTCTCCTCCATCTCTCCATCATATGCTACTTGTTCTCACAAAAAGTTGATTGTGTGTTTCATTGAGAAGTAAGTTAAGATTTTTCTTTTTTCTGATTTTTCTTTTTGGGATTTACAGTTGAAAGCAAAAGTTGATGAGACTTTTATACTGATATAATTAGTCGAGTATTGGTGACTGGTGAAGGAGTGGAAGAGTTTTATCCTCCTTTAATTAGCATGAAATAGTATAACGTAATGGCAGTGGATTAATAAAGAATCAAGATAATTAACTTTTGGATTCTTAAAATATAGTGTATATATATCACTTTCCATATGCAAAATTAAGTAGTGGATCAATAATGCTACATAATGCATGAATAGGAATTTAATTATCATCAAAGTCATGTTAATTACATTACTCCTACGTGGGATTCAGGCAAAATAGTGTAATTGAAATTTATTGTAAATGTACCATAAAGGTAATTTTGATTACTGCTATGTGGATGTGATTTCAATATTTATTTTGTGAGGTTTCTATTAATCCATTTACTTAGTAGATCATGTACAAAAATGAAAAAGAAAATTCAAAAAAAAAAAGAGAAAAAAAATAAATGAGAATGGAGGTTATAGAGAGGTGTCACATTATCTTATCTTGATTCTCCTTTATTATTATATATTGATTGATTTATGAATATTATGTGAAGGTATATTATATCACTAGTTAACATATCCGTACTTCACGCGATCATAACAAATATTTTTCAATGCCATCATTTTATAAATCAGTTCATACCCAAAAAAAGAAGAAGAAGAAATATGACAAATACTTGATTAAAACTTAAGAGTCTTATTCCATCTGTTTCTTTTTTTTGTTTGTTTTCGACCCAATGTTCGGTACCCGCATTAGAGTCCAACTAAATCCGAATTCGCACCGAAAAGTCCCACATTAGGAATAAAGTGCTCTCTAACAAAGGCGACTCCGTATCCAGGGGGACTCGAATCCGAGACCTCTGGTTAAGGATGAATGCGTACTTACCACTCCACCACAACCCTTGTTGTTTTATTCCATCTGTTTCAGTTTGTAAGATATAATTTTCTTATTTTTTTGTGGGAAAAATGAACACATTAAACTATATCTCTAAACTCAATAATTTCATATGATGAACTACTAAAATAAATCTTCTTTCATGTTATTCCTCGATATGATCCATCTAACACAAGATCATACATGTTAGATACATGGTCTTCTTTTAAAAATCTTCATTTTTTTTTAAACTTTTGTGTAAGTTAAAATATGAAAAATAACAAAAGCATACCAACAATAATACAAAGCAAAAGAAAAACTTAACTAACAAACTCGTAAGAATATATAATACTGAAAAACATCGTTATTAATATTCCAACAAATAACTCATTACAAAATAATGTCACTATTTCTAAATTGTTTTAATTATCAAAGAATAGTTCACTGATCGTGCTTAAATAATAAATAATGAACATCCTTTAACTCTTGAGGAGTCATAAAAGTCATTATGTAGAGATCTACATTGAGTTATAACCACTTCATTATGTAGCAATCTAATGAAGTAGTTTTTAGACTTTCCAATTGTAGCTTGGAGTTTTTTTAAATATCATCATAAAATTGAGAAAGAGTATCAATTTGAAAAATGGGACAAAAAAGAAAAAGAATAGAAGGTCTCCTTCTATGTAAGAGGTGTTACATCACTTCTCTATTGTTTGATTTTATATTATACTAAAGTTATTTATAGATTATTTAATCTTGAGTTTTCACATGAATAAAAAAAGTTTGCCCTTGTAATTTAATGGATATTAATCTAAGACTTCAATTCATTTTAAATAAAGAAAGGTTTATGGAAAGTGATAATGGTGTTAATGACCTTAAAAAAACAAACAGAATTTACGTGGGTAAGGGGAAAAGATTGGCTTGATTGGTGTCTTAAAGTTCTGAATTGATTTCTCATACATGGCTTTAGATAAGCATTTAATAATTTGTGAGACTTTTTAAAGTAATTTAGCTAATATATTATACAGAAAAATTGAAAAAAAAAAAGCTCCAAAAAAGGAGAAAAAAGATAAATGGCATTTCTTGATTATGAGACATGCCACATCAGTACGCCTTTGATTCTCCTTTATATGAAGTAGTTTTTAGACTTTTCAATTGTAGCTTGTAGTTTTTTTAAATATCACTATAAAATTGAGAAAGAATATCAATTTAAAAAATGGAACAAAAAGCAAAAGAATAGTAGGTCTCCTTCTATGTAAGAAGTGTCACATCACTTCTCGGTTGTCCGATTTTATATTATACCAGTTACTTATAGATAATTTAATCTTGAGTTTTTACATGAATAAAAGAAGTTTGCCCTTGTAATTCAATAAATATTAATCTAAGACTTCAATTCATTTTAATATGAATTTTAGCATGTTTCATTGTGGTCATTTTATTTCATTACAAAAGTACAAATAAAAATATATTTCATTATTTCAGTACAAATTTTAAAATTCTTGAGTTTCAATAAATAATATATATGGAGAAATCCTCCATTTTTGGACATAATAAAATTATTTTAATGTCACGCCCCGAATCCCAACGAGGCATGATTGACACCCGAAGTCGATATGGCCCGAGAGAACCAACCTTTGCTCATGAACATTCGCATACATAATCTCATATGAACCTTATTACACCTTGTGCAACTATGCGGAAGTCATAGACATGAAAACATAAGTCATAGCTATGTATGTAAAACTTGGACGTTTGAGCCATTAAGTCAAAACGACATGTACCTTCACATTTATACACCCACATCCGTCTACAAAAGCCTCTAACAAATTGCATTGACCAAATGAACTAAAAGTCGGGACAAGTCCCCGCTTTATACAACATGTACAAAATCAAAACACATGTACAACAGTGACTCGGAGACGCCCCGAACTAACTGGAGCTCACCAAAGTTCTGCAACACTGACAATCTACTGTGAAGGCCTACTAGGACCTGCGCCTGCAGCAAGTAAGGTAAATCCCCCGAGGGGGTCAGTACGAAGAATGTACTGAGTATGTAAGGCTCAAATGAGACTGTAAGATATGAAAATATGTCAAGAACTCAAGTTCAAATGCATAACCGATATAGATAAGTCACAATGTAGATGAGTCACTATTCAGTACTTTTGGAATTCATGTACATTACGTTCTTTCTCTTGCCTTTACTTTACTTTACTTTTACATCATTCATGAACTTTCTGGGCCCACATAATGCAGGTGTTCTTTTCACCCCATGGATAACATATCATCGTCATGCAGGTATTCTTTCACCCCATGGATAAGATCATATCGTCATGCGGGTGTTCTTGCACCCCATGGATAAATGGCCATCATCACGCGGGTATTTGCACCCCGTGGATAAACTATCATCATCATGCAGGTATTTGTACCCCATGGATAAACTATCATCATCATGCGGGTATTTGTACCCCGTGGATAACACCCATGAACACTATCAACATGCATTACTTCATTCTTTACCTTTGAGATTGATACCTTACTTGTGAGAGATTGATACTTTTGATAGTCATAACTTTACTTGAAACTTTGGATCAATAATCAATGAGTGAGAAACATGCAAATGAACATTATTGGAAACATAGCCTTCGTGGAAACATAACACTATTTGAACCATTGAACCATAATCAATGAACAAGAGACATGAGTATAATCACTATTGAAACATTGGAACATAACCTTATTGGACTTTTAGAACATTACTAAGAATGAATATGAGACATGTGTATAACTCTATTGGAACTTTGGATCATGACATGATTGGAATAATGCTATTCAAACTAAACAAGTCCTCTTTACCTCACTACTCTTGTTGAGATAGTTCTCTTAGCCTTTATAACATATGACAACTTAAGAACTTCCGTCCATAAATAAGAACTAAGCGGGTCATGATTCGTCTAGGAGTAAAACACATATGAATAACAATATATATCAACCTTAGTTGGAATACTATAGAACCTCTTTGTAGAACACTTTTGAAACCTTAGGACAATGAGCACTAAATAAGACACATGTGGATAGACATATTAGCCAATGAACGTGAGTCAACTAATGGACATGAATCAACCGGTGAACATAAGTCAACCAATGAACATGAGTCATATGATTCACCATTGACCAATGAATAAGGAACATATGAGTAACTCTAGTCAACTATCGGATACGAAATACCTTAGAGTATTTCGGAATCGAATGAGTACTATGACCATGTGAACACCATATGTGGCAGAAAGATATAGAAGAGTAACCTTACATACATTATCTTCCCAATGTAAGTACACAATGAAATATGTGAGAGCAACAATTCCGCTCCTTCTTTACGTTTCACTCTACATCACAATTACATAATGGAACCAACATTAACCACCAACTACCTTACAAATGCATACAATAACAATAAGTCACATGTTTGGCTTTAACATGTTATTTCTTTCTCTACAATACCATTTACGGTATGGTCATATCAATAATACCACAACATGCCCCACATTGACCAAAGTATCATAAACCACTAGTATGTCACACCACATTCATACTTTCCACTCTCCACCATCACAACATCATAATTATACCATCAATTACTTTACATAAGATCAATGAGTTACATGTTTGCTTTTAAACATGCCATTTTCCCTTGACAATACCATTTATGAAATTATCTTACCAAAAATCCCACAATATTCACAACATTTACCAATACATGATAATCAATACATTTCACCACAACACTTCTCCTTTACCCTTTCTTAGCCACACCACATCACAAATAATCCATTAACTTACCATAATACATCTCATAGCACATATCGGTCAAAATCCCACAATATACACTTATAGGAAAATAACAAGTTTGGGACCATAATAACACCATACATGTTATTTTATCCATACCATGCTTTTTCATCAAGACCACAAGTTATAATCCAAGTTACAATCCCATGGATTTCACATCTTTTACCAAAACACAAAACACCATATTCAACACTTCCAAGCCTAACCAACATGATATACATAATCTCTCATGCTCATAATATGTTAAAGTACAAGAATAATCACTTACCCAAGCTTGGAAGATGGTGATCTTGTCCAAAAATGCCTTAGGGTTTTTGGGAGTCAAAGAAGTGTTCTTGAGATTTTTCTAGAAAAAGATAGAAAAAGCATGTGTGTTTTGCTTCAATAAAATCTGATTTTTGCCTCCTTTTATAGACCTCTAAAGTCATGCTTATACACTCTTGGCATTTAAGGCTTAGTCAATGGAAGAATGGGTCATTTGACCCATTCTTGGCCCATGTGTTTCCTTCTCATTTTGGGCCCTTTTTGGCCCAATTCACTTAATCCAATAAAATCAATAATTTCTCATGTTTAATTCATTACATACGCATTACAACAATATTCTCACTCATGAAATTCATACTCGTAGCCTCGATTTCAAAAATAAGCAATTCTAGCCACATATGACTTATTTTGGCTACAAGGGTAAAATCGTCATTTTGGCTCCAAATTCGTTCTCGAGTAATTTTATCATACCAATATAATATTTCACTCATTTAATGTATATTCCCATGGTTGTCTAAGACACGGGGCAAAAATCGGCTCGGTACGTCCCCGGATACCCTTGGGACTTAGAAATTTTCAACTTTCGAAAAAGTGCAAAACCCAAGGTGGCACGCCCCTAGGCGCGCCAACTTACTGCCTATGGGCTAAAAATTTTAGCCCAGAGCGGCGTGGCACGGTCCCAAACGCGCCCCTCCTTAAAATTTTTCAAAAATTTCATTTTTCGACTTCTCTTCGCGGGTTTGGTTAGATACTTCAAGTCCTATTCTTTAACTTACTTCTTAACCTTAATATACTTTGTTTAGGAGTCATCTTAGCCTCGTTTTGAACCCCACAAATGTTCCATGAAAATCATAAAACACCTCCGATGAAGGTTTAATCACATATACGAGGGCCAAATTCAATTATCTCACCAATAGCATTACAAAAGACGTATGTATGGCTCTCGACACCTAAGTAAGGATTGCTCAACATTGTCAAGTAGGGTTAGGAAGGTACGGGGTGTTACATTTAATTATCTTGTTTTTAATAGTTAGCTAGTTGCTATTTCCTATGAATTCATCACAAAATAAAAAGAGAATACTTCAAAAATTGATATGAAGAGCAATTAAGGCATTTCACGAAATAGAGAACCAAAACTACTCTATCTATGATATGAAAAACAAATTGCTCTTACAACCTAAAAAGAAAGAAACAAAGAATGATAAACAATAATTATTTCACATCACTCAAAAATTATATTAAATAAATTAAGAAAATATGACTACATCTCTAATTAATACATGAATAAAGTAAATAAATAGATAAAAAATATTGCTAAGTAGAATTAGAGCTTATGTCTTTTGAATCTGACAATCAAGAAAGATCAAACGTTAGAATAGAAATATCCATGCTCAAGTTTTCAACTTCTCAAGAGACAATTATGAAAGCAATCTTGGTAAACGCTGACAAATATGAACATTTACTTGCACTTAAAATAAAAAAAATTAAAATCCACAGACCCAGAGAAATTCCTCGGCTTCCATTGATCCATTTTCATTCATCATACAGGCTACACTTTTTTTTATATATCGTAAGATCAAAGCATAGAATAACATTTTAAAGGAAAAATTAGTTAGAGCAATGAATCATGAAATGCTCTATACATGTGCACGTTATAAAGTGATAAAAAGGATATTAAAAGACCATACATGAATGCATATTAAGATATCTAATTAAGAGGATAATTATAATGGGAGGTGAAAAGTTGATTAATTGAATCTAAATAATTTTTTTGGATATTTAAAATAAAATAAATAGATAAATAAAGAGAAAAAGTCCAAAAAAACCTTGTCTATGTTATGTTGTTCTTCAAAGTAGCATGACACCCAAAACTTTCAAATTTTGGATCCGTCTATGCAACCAACACACACGGAAAACATCTTTCAAATACAATCAAAATTAAAAATTAGAAACGCATTTTGGTAGAATAAATTCAATTTTTCATAACACCAATAAATGTATAAATACATGTACAGCAGGGAAATGTAATCCATCAATTTCTTTTTCCTTTTCTGCTGAAAATTCTAAGCATCTCCAAAAGCCTACTACTTCATGGTGCAACTCTTTGAAAAGTGAAAAATATATCCTGTAAAAAAGAAAAATAACAAATTAATATACAATTGGAATGAGAATAGAAGGAATAAAATAAAGGATCAAAGAGATTGACATGCAATATTTGTAGTTATGAATACAAATAGCAATTTATAGTGAAAAATTGCAACAGAAATAACGTACATAATAATAAGTATACATAATTGTCTATTATCTTCATTTGTAACCACAATCATTCCGACCCTTTGTCTTCAATCGCTTATTAACGAATTAAAAATCTTAATTATACCATATGGGAGTTTAATTGATAAGGGGAAGACAAAGAATCAAATTAATTAGATATTTTTAATAGCACATAGGTGAAGAAAAATAAGAAAGAACTCAAAAAAATGAGAAAAAAGATACATAGGAATGGAGGCCATAAAGAGGTGTCACATCACCTTCTCTATGTTTCTCTTTTATATATATATATATATATATTGATTTTTTGTGACTTAATAATAACATATGTAGTACTTCTATTTCATGTACATATCTACAATCAATATAACAAAAATAATAATAACAACTCCACAAGTAGAGTCTGGTAAGGGTAGGATGTACGCAGATCTTACACCTTTGTGAGGTAGAGAGGTTGTTTCCGATAAACCATCGACTCAAAAGGAATGTTATTGAAGCAGGATTATAAGAAACATATAACAATCAAGTAGCCGATACAAAATAAATAAAACAACAAATAGTACCACAATAGAAGAGTGAGAGACTAACTAACTACCACAGTCAAACCTCTCTATAGTGACAATGTTTGTCTGAAAGTTTAATGGCTGCTATAGTAAGGAATTGTTATATATGTATACTTGTGTTTGATGTTATATATGTATACCTCACAATACTTGTATATAGTGGGGTATTGTTATAAAATTAGAAAGAGTACGATCGTAAAATAGGCAAAGATCAGTAGCCTTTTCTCGTAAAGTTATGACACAATTGATGGACACCATTTAAATATAATTTTTTTCCTTTGAATTAGATATTTGTACTTAAAATTTACTGCGGGCACCATTTTATTTTATACATAATATATATTTATACGAAATATTATTATATAATATTTGAATATGGTTATTATAGACGAGTAATTTCACAAAGAATGTACTTCTGTAATGAATGTCATTGCTGCTATATGTAGAATGTTGTTATAGACAAGTAAAATATAATATGAAAAATCGGTTCTTGGAAATAATCAAGTTGTTATAATGAAATGCTATTCTAACGAATGTCGTTATAGAGAGGTTTGACTGTATCAATAATGAGAAGAAGAAATGGAGGAGGCTAGGCCCCTACTCTCCCTCATAAAGTGCGACAACACCTAGCTACCTACTAACCTTCTACCGTATTCCTCGACCTCCAGACCTTATTATATAGGGCCATGTCCTTAGTTCCGACATCTTACTTTACTAGTTTCATTTCCGTATGATAGTCGCCCCTTTCTCACTGCTCTCTTTTCTCGGTAAAGCAGAGTGAGCATCTTCTTTGTTTGCTACTGCTGCCATACCGTAAGTTTGAGTTGTGCCAAATCCTGTCTACTCACCTCCCCTAGTTCTTTTTCGGCCTATCTCTACCTCTAATTTTTGCTACAGTCAACTTCCCACACCTCCTAACTGGTGTATCCTTGCACCTCCTCTTCACATGCCCGAACCACCTCGATCTCGCTTCCTTCATCTTGTCCGCCATGAAGTCCACTCTCACCTTACCCCGAATAACTTCAATCCTAATCGTATCTCTCCTAATGTGCCCACACATCCATTTTAGGATCCTTGTCTCCTTACCTTCATCTTTTGGGTGTGGACTTTCTTAACTGACCAGCACTTTGGCCCACCACTCTGTAGAACTTACTTATATGCCTTGACAACACATTCTTATCACAAAGTATTTAGGATTTACGCCCACCTCACACTGATACAATGTGTATCATTATCAATCTCCTTGTCTCCTTGGTTAATAGAAGCAAGGTACACAAAACTTCCTCTCTTGGGTATGACTTGTGTATCAATTTTCACTTCCATCTCTCCCTCATGAGTTGCTTCTTTGAACTTTCACTCAAGGTACAATGTTTTAGTCTTGCTTAAGCTGAAACCTTTAGACTCTAGGATCAGTCTTCAAACTTTCAACTAATCGTTAACTTCATAACATGTTTCATCAGTCAATACTATATTATTTGCGAATAATATACACAACGATACCTCCCCTTGAATATGTCGTGTCAATTCATCCATTACTAAGAAAAAAATGAACTAAGGGTTGATCCTCGGTGTAACCCCATTAGTCCATTACTACTGAGAAGTGTTATGAGACACCTCTTACTGTTCTAACTCGGGTCTTGGCTCCATCATATATGTTCTTAATTGCCCTAATGTACACTACAGGTGCACCTTTAGATTTCTTAGAGGACCTCCCCAGGGATTTTATCACTTGTCTTTTCAAGGTCAATGAATACCATGTGAGTCTCTTTTTTTGTCCCTATATTACTCCAACAATCTCCTTACAAGAAGGATGACTTTTGTAGTTGATCTCTCCAACGTGAATCTGAATTGGTTTTCAGAGATCTACAGACTCATCCTCATCCTCAACTCGACCATCCTCTCCCAAACTTTCATATGGTATGTCTTAGCAGCTTGATACCCCTATAGTTATTGCCGGTCCGAGTATCACTCTTGTTCTTGTATAACAGAACCATCGTACTCCACCTTCATTCTTCTACATTTTTGTTGTCCTAAATGTATTCTATCAAGATTATCAAAACTCATTTATCTATATTAGATAATAAGATAATAAGAGAGAAGTGAGACATAAATATATGCATACACACGCATGTATACACATAAATGATACAAATATACTTAATGCACTTAATATTTAAATAATAATCGTAAGAAAATAACATTATATTTTATGACAAATTCATAAAAATGTAAATTCATAAAAATGTTATTCTTCTTATAATGTTAGTGAACCTAAATAAGAATATATAATTAGTCAAATACCTAGGTTAAGAAATAAAAGGAGTATTATATATTACAAAAAGATACTCCCTCCGTTTCAAAAAGAATGACCTAGTTTGACTTGACACGGAGTTTAAGAAAATAAAGAAGACTTTTGAATCTTGTGGTCCTAAATTAAAGTTATGACAAATGTACCAAAATGCTCTTTAATCTTGTGGTTCTAAACATGCCATATGAAAAGTTGGAATTAAAATGTTGCCAAAAAAGGAAAGGGTCATTCTTTTTGAAACGGACTAAAAAGGAAAGTAGGTCATTCTTTTTGAAACGGAGAGAGTATTAAATAGATGGAGGATTGAAATGTCAAGAGTCAAAATAGACATTGCATAGGAAAAAGGAGAAATAATTTGGGGATGTAAATAATTTTCACCCTTTTGATTGCTACATGTTGTAGTTGGATAATCCAGGTATTAGTCATATTAATGAAGATACCTTAGGCGTTTGTCAGGATGGCCGAGTGGTCTAAGTCGCCAGACTCAAGTTCTGGTCTTCGCGAGAGGGCGTGGGTTCAAATCGCACTTCTGACAATTTTTTTTCAGTCTTTTCTTGCACTATCTGCATATTTGAGCTGGCTTTAAAATACAGAGAGATTCACGAAACTTCCTTTCCTTAGTATTTGTCCTTTAGTTGTTCCCCTTTTTCTGTCTTCCACTTCTTGTTACTTGAACTGATATTGTTATTGCATTGTTGTTACATCTTGGCAAGATGTTTATGGATTTCAAAATCTCTTTTGGTTAGGAATTGAAATAGCTAAAGTAAAAAAGCTTAAATAAAATTAGGATCCATTTGGTCATAGATAGTATTCACTACATTACTTTATTTCGAAATACTTGTTTGGCCATAAATAAACTAAATACAGTTTGATGTTGTATTTGGAAATTTGAAAAACATTTCACGAGGTGTTTTCATTGTTTTTTGTTTTACTTTTATGCACTTTTTAATTTTAAATTTTTTTTTCATAAAATAACCCAATTTTCATAAAATTCTAATTCTTTTTAAAAATATATTTGAATTCTAACTATTAACTCTAAAATACTCTGACCAAACACAACTCCAACTCTATTTTTAACTTCAAAAATTTCAAATAAAGTGAATATATTTTTGTTTTATGACCAAACGCCTACTTAGTAGGATGACTTGATGGATTTGGGTCTGGGCTTGTATGATAGATAAATTGTACTTTGCTAGAGAATGCCAATCTTATTAGGCTTTTATTTACTAAACCTAATCTTGGTTGAAAATATATCAATAGATATTTAATAAATGTATATAAATATCTCATAAATTTATACATTGAACTGCATTCTTTGAGACAACAGTCCGTTCACACTTCACACATTGAGCTTTTACATTTTCAGCATATATAGCTAGAAAAAAATGGCATTCCCCAAAAAACGAAATATGGTGTACTCAAATAATTGTTGCTCCCTCCTTGTTAAAATAGTTGTATGTTTCACTTTCGAGAGTTAATTTTACTAATTTTTTATGCTAAATTAGATTAGATTAGTTTAATATTTTAACATTAAATTTTAAATATTAAAAAACTGTACAAAATTATTTGCCATTCTTTTCATAATAATATGGTGAAAAAGTACATCCTTAAATATTGATCAAATTCATGTAATTTGATTCTCGAAAAGCAACAAGTGACAACTGACAAGTGTTTTGGAACGAATGGAGTAGTAATACTGTGGTATTATTCAACACTAATTACTGCAATACTTCCCTGTTTCTTCTCCCCAACTTTAGAATGTACTTTCTCTGTCTCTTATTAGTTGGTCATTTTTTTTTATACGCATGTTAAGAAATTATAAATAAGAAGGTAATTTTACTAATTCACCACTTAAAAAACTTCTTGAGAATTTTACAAACAAGTGTGAACACTTTCAAAAAAGAATTAATTGCAAGAGTAATACGAGAAAAATTTAATTAATTCTATCTTGATTTTAGTAAGGTGACCAATTAATATGGGACAACTATTTTTAGTAAGATGACCAACTAGTATGGGATGAAGGGAGTACTAAACAGGGGGATGGGGGGTTGAAAAAAAAAAAGGAGAAAAGTGAATGAAAACATGGCATGAGCCATTGGTCTGGCTGGGATCCAAACTTATGGTTAAATCTGTCGTATGGAATTGTACTATGTTGTGTGTCCTGCCCAAAGTTTATGCAGAATCACATTTATTCAATTAATCATGTTTAAGTAATAAAAATGTATATAATAGATATACCTGATTTATTCATTTATTTCTAATGCATCTATCGGGTGTGAATGATTTTTTCCAGAAATTGTGTGCAGAGGCCCTATTGACCAATGTCCAGCTTAAGCTGTTGTTCTGCGGGATCATTAAAAATCTAAGAAAAATTGCATGTCTCTGACACTAATGATAGGACTACAAAGAATTAGATGAAGATATTTGGCCAAGAAAAGAAAAGAAAAGAACAGCACAAGTTTCTGCAGAGATACATACATGCACTTTTCAGTTGGGTATATATTAGTATTCATTTATTTTTCTTCGAAATAGAATTTGATTGTACAATGGTTGTAATTACGTTGATGTTTACCCAACTGGCAGACTCTTTCCTTTGTGCGACCTGCTTCTTCATCAGGCCCTTTGAAATGGAAAAGATAAGCAAAAGCCCAACCATATACAAAGATATGGGAACCACTACAAAGCCCAAGGGCATGCACAACAACAAGATCTTTGGGACCACCATAAAACTCAGGGAAACCGGGCAATCACAGCTACGAGATTTTTTCTTTTCTTTAGGAAAAGATAACAAGGCCAAAAAAAAAGGAGTAATAAAAAGCACCAAAATTAGAATTGTGGTTCTTAAAACCAAAAAAAGAAAAAAATATAGAAATTGGGGTGGAGCTGCACAATGAAGGATTGAGATAACAGATATCCGGTGGAATAATTGAGATGCGCTTAAAATGACCTGACATCACTGCTATAGGAAAACAATTGCCTAGTGTCAAGAATGGGATATAATACGCGAATAGATGAACTCATTCCAAGTGTCAGGCAATCCAGGGAGGCACCAATGAATACAATCAGCATAGGTGGCTGGATCAGCTTGCTGCTCCGGCGTCAGCATTTTGCCTTGTCGAATGGTGTGGACAGAGGTGTGTGCATCTTTCCTGTACTCCGATAGGGTGGTGATATTGAGGAAGTAAACAGGAACATTAATGGATTGAGTAACATTTGCTGCTACTACAAATAGTCTCCTGTCCGTCCCAACACTTAGCGGCATTGATGTGTTTAACACGGGGGTTGTCTCTTTTGCACATTTTAGCCCATCAGGATTGTTCCAATCCAAACTCCTGCAAAGGGTTAACCAAGCAAAAACTCAGAAAATTGTCACAGTTTGGTCCGTAATGTCCTGTAACTCTAAGGCTTGTTTGATACGAGGGATTTAACTTATGTAGATCGACAATGTGAATAATTTTACACACTGTTGTATGTAATAGCTAGGTAACCAGCATTTTTTTTTATCAGATTACCATCTGACATTGTATGGACATTGGACAGTACATGTACTACTTACCATCTCATAACTTTTGAGAGTTAAAATGTTGATATGATATGTATCAAATAGTAAAATATGAAGGAAAATGTAGCTTCTAAGTTAACCAAATGATAGAACATGAAAGGAACAGGGGATTACTTGATATGAAGAGGAGACATGCTCATGAAGAAGACTTTGGTGTGATTAACATCCACATTGTTTTCTACCCACTGCGACCATGTTGTCAAAACTCTCCAATAAGCAACTGGTCTCTCGATCTCATCGTATTCTGTGGCTCCTTCATCGAATGACCCTCGTCTGTTTTTATAGGAAAAATATCAAAACATAAATTTGGAATGCTGCAGAGGAAAAAAAATATCAAGTTGGATTTTTGAGTACTACTTACAGAACTTTCATGGCGAAAGTATTCATCCACCAAATGTATGTGTTGAAGACGAGATAGTCCACATTCTTCCAGTTCTTGCCATGTTTTTCGATTGATTCGGGCATGATGATTCGGTTCAATATACTATGCATGTTTGGGTCATCTGAATTTGACTCCACCAGAAATGGAGCCCAGTAAAATTCCACTGTGGCATTATAATCCTACATGTTCACATCACATCTATTATTATTATATCTACAGAGAGAGAATTATTTCAAAAGCTTCTTTCAAGGGATACGTATGCTGAGAGCAGCCCAACAACTATTCGTAGATGGACTAACCACTTTACCAGTATTAGGTAGACTTAAATAGAGAATCAGTCTGTCTTCTTACTTATAATAGATACCCCAATCCAACCAATCAAAGATTAAATATTAAGCAACATTAGTCATTGACTTAAAATGTAAGCAAGACTACAGGATGGTGAATTATAACTTATGAGTTTAAACTATAAGGTCCCTAAAACTAGTTCAAAAATAATAAATCAGTAAACTTAATTAGATTGATAGTCTGGTATGGAAATTGTTTGCACTATCATGAACTTATAAAGGAGCAATTAGTAAGGTGTTATTAATGGATGTCACTTAAATACAAGAAGCAATTAATAAGTCATAACCATTGTAATTGAGGGAAGTACAAGATAATTGAAAAGTTGATGCTATTTAAATAAAAAATAGAAAAACGAAGATATATACCTCAATCCTGAAAACAGACAAAGAACCATTCTTGTTTAAGCTTTTTCGGCCTGGAGGAACCGCGGATTGAACCAAACAAATCATGGATTCCCATTGATTTCTGTTCAGCGAATCTCCCACAAACATAAGTCTCTTGTTCCTCAGTTTCTCAA
The DNA here is from genome assembly GCA_031232105.1 of Capsicum rhomboideum. Taxonomy (NCBI): domain Eukaryota; kingdom Viridiplantae; phylum Streptophyta; class Magnoliopsida; order Solanales; family Solanaceae; genus Capsicum; species Capsicum rhomboideum. Next base: position 45,585,818 of record CP124716.1, read on the forward strand.
GCAGCAATTTTGGTTTAAACCTGAAAATTTCAATATCAAATGTTAATTCAGAAAATTGGACAAACAAAAAAGAGAGATTAAAGAATCAAGAATTCGTTCATACTTGGGTAAAGAACAGTCTCTGGGTTGCCACCTCCAGTTCTGATACATGGAGTCTTGTCTTCCATTCCGCATGCAAGTGACCTGTGCTGTGAGAAACTCACATTCTGGTTCTTTATAAATTGGGTGTGTGACATTGTCATAAACCCATTCCCCTGTAAAAAGATCACAATCTTCCGGTGGCAACTCAATATTCTCCACCTCTTCATCTTCAGTAGGCATTTCAATCTTTTCCTCCTTCTCCTGCTCCGTTTCTTGCTCTGTTCTTGAATTCATCACGACAGATGAAACTTTACTCTCATGATCACCAATGTTTGGATTAATTTCTTGTACCCCATTTTCTTGATTCAACGATTCATTTCCGATATCTTGATTTCTGGTCATGGAAAATGGGAATTCAGCAATTGTCTTGACGTCTTCATTGTACATGAAACATCCAAATAGGAATATGGAGAATACAACTACAAATATGGAAAAATTATTGTTCTTCCTGCCACTGTGCTTCATCTTGAGAAAGTTGGAGGAGAAGAGGACTGGGGTTTTACGGCTACGAAGTGAATACATGAGAAGGAATAGAGGAATATGTGATGAGGGAAAGATTAGTGATGACAATAGGAAATATAGGGGAAGAGCAGAGTGAAAAATAGACTAACATATTGAATAATTTTTATTTTCTGTTAAGAGTGTAATTGGGTTGTTTAATAGAGATTTGGTGAAATGGAGTTTTCTGTAAGAAAATCAAGTATCAGTTGCTGGAGAGTTGTCCTTCTCAACTTTAGAAATTTCCTTCTGATCTGTTTTGAACTACTTTGTTCCTCCTACTCCTCCAGCAAACTAACTACTATTGTTAGATGAGAGGGAAAAACATCTTAAAGCTTTATTAATTTTGATTTAAATATATAAGATAAAAATATTTAAAAAATATTTCATCACTTAGTTTTTTTCTTCTAAATTTAATATTTTAATCTCCTAAAAAATCTTTGACTTTTGCATAGTCTCTACTCTCTAAGACTATAACGATTGAACTTCAATGGCAAATTCTCACGTGATAAATTTAATTGTCATTAATTAAGATGATTACCAAGAGACGAGAACACAATACTGATCAAAAAATGAAAGTTGATAAGCGTTTTGATTCAATTATTCACATAGAATATCTTACATTATTTTAACCATACAAACCTTTCTTTACCCATTCATCTTTATTGCTTTAGTTACCCTTCGAATTAATACCATATTAGGAGCAAATTATGATTTTTTTTCCCACATTTATTTAAGAGAATAAGACCAAGACCTTTTGTTCGTAAACCAAGAGATGTTCCTTAATTTCTTAATCCCGTGTACAAAATAAGAACCAATACCTTGTTGCATAATTGGCGTTGTAAGTTGTTCAAAATTAGCTCTTATTAATTTGCAGAACATCATTTGATGTGAATAGAAATTAATATGAAAGTAACATCTAAATAATTAAAAATACATTTTTAAAAAATATCAAAAGAACTTTTTCGTGTGAACATATTATTATAAATTATTTTAAATAGATATTGTCAAATTAGTACACATTAATAGGAAGAACATAGAGTGTTTGTGTTGGACTTGCATAGATTTCTTGGTCTAAAAAGTAATATTCCCTTATTTTAAATAGATACTATCGAATTAGTACACATTAATAGGAAGAACATACAATGTTTGTGTTGGATTTGCATAGATTTCTCGCTCTAAAAAGTAATATTTCTTTTATTTCAATTTGTTTTTCTTACTTTTTTTTTTCATAAATAACAAATTTGATCTCAAACAAAAATACAAAGTTGAGATAATTAGAAAGTTACAAACGATCAAATTACAAGGGCCTCATAAAGAGAATGCACAAAAAAGTAAAGAGGAAAAAAAAAATACAACAAACTCATCCTTCTTTGGAGTCTTGACCTTAATCACATGAAAATAGATGTCAAAAGAAATGTAGAACCACGTCATAATGTTCCAAGCTTTTGTCGATATTACCTCCGGCAAACCAATTAACATTCAAGAGCCTTCTTTACCTAGTCAAACTAAAACATAAAACAGGCAGTGATAATATAAGGACACTACTATTTCAAATATGAAATGAAAATGATAACATTGGGTAGGGGTGTCATGAAACAAAAAAAGTGAATTTATATAGATTAAAAAAAAAAGGAATACAATAAGATATCTTAAATTTTAAAATCAAATATTTGGGGGTTATGAATATGAAAAACATGTGAGTTATGAATATTATTAAGAGTAAAAATAAATTAGGTGATTAAATATGAGTTATGGACATGAAGTGTTAAAGCAAATAAAGGAGAGAAAATATAAAGAAGAGAAAAAGATAAAATGGTTTATATTTTAACCAAAAAAACAAAAATAGAAAAGAAGATAAAATGCAAATGAGGGACGCAGTTTGCTCATTTAACTACTATAGCTACGTGACGATTGAAAAAGAATGCAGTTCGTTCCGTCTTCCTTTTCATTGTATCAAATAAATTGAACAATAGAAATGGATAAAAAGATCAAGAAAAAGAGATGAAAGGTTAATATATTGCTGATGATACATAAATACATATATGTAAATATATAGGTTAGGATTTAGGAGAATTAAATGAGGGAGCTTTGAGTTTTGCATCATAAATAAGAGAGTTAAGGATTTTTTTTCTTCATCTTTTTACATTGTATATTTATCACAATTAAGAGAATTAAAGGAGTGATTCTTGAAGTTTTTAACATATCACATAAATGAGAAAAAAAATAGAAAAAAGGGAAAAAAAGATAAATAGGAATGGAGGCTATAGAAAGGTACTGCCACATCACCTTATCTATGACCTTCCTTTATATTATCTATATCTATATCTATATCTATAATCTATAATATATTAAAAGTGTGAAGACCCTTAGAAAAGTGATTTGAACTTTTTGCCCTTCATTAAAAGGCTGTGTAATAGATAAAATCGTCTTTTTACCTTTTTCCTTAAATTATTATTTAATTATATTTATAATATTGACTCCTAAAATATATGGGATCAGAATTTTAAAATATGGCAAGACTTTTTCTTAAATTAAGAATTCTAAAATATATGGTAAGAGGTAATTTTTATTTTGTAATTTATATAAATTTGGTTTGTTCAATTCACGTCCTACCGTACAATTTCTATTCTTAATCTTGCGGAAAGACTTTTCTACATTCTTATAGTAATTTTTTTTAATGTGTTTTAACATTAAACGATAGTCTCTGATTGCTTCTTCTGATAGTTTTTTATAGTAATATTTAATGTATTTAAATAATAGTTTAATGGTGGAATTATATTCATTGCTTCTTCTGATTTTGTTAAACATATAAATTGCAGGCCTGAACATATCAAATTTTCCAATAATTGAACACATATCTTAACAAGGGGTGAGTTCTTGTTTTTTATTACAATTTATTTGCAGGTTTGTTTGTATTAAGTTTTTGGATCTTATAATTGCTATTAGTATTAGTATTCTAAATGCGAAATTACCTATTTTCTTGGCTAATATTTCGTGTAATTTTTCCTTTCTTTGAATTCTTATGAGCATAATTAATTACGGCCATGGCGGAAGGTGCAATTCTGCACAAGGTATGCATAATTTGGCATATTTCAATTTTGTTTGTAAAGAAAGAGGAGTGTCGAGGAAGGTAATAGTGGGGTGGGGTTGGGCTGGCACACGCTTTCACACGCAGTTTGTTTACTCACTTCTATAATACTTATATTAAAAAGCCTTAATTATTAGTCGCTCCGTTCTTAAATACTTGTCATGTTTTATTTTGTACATCCTCAAAAAAATATCAACTAAAAGGATAACTAAGGTTGAAAGTAGACACAAATGATACATTATGTCTTGATATCTTATGAATTATGTTGTTTATTACTATCGTGTCTATTGTTAGAAATTGTTCTGCAGCAAGTGATAGATGAATGTTTGGTCAGACTTTGAGGAATTATCGTGTAAAGGTTAGGTTTAATCTTATTGTTATGATATCTTGATTATTATATTATTTTTGTTGTAGTTTCTACTCTGTTCAAAGGAACTAATAAGTAAAGATTTAATAATTATAATTTCAATTAATTTTAAATCTTAAATATTAGGATAATAATTAAATCAGAATTATTTGACTAAAATGTAAATATTATTTAAACTTTTAGCCCTTCATTAAATAACTCTACAAAATCATCCTTTTATTATTTTCATCAAATTATTATGATATTAAATATTGACTATAATAAATATATGATAGTAAAAATTCTAAATATATGAAAAGTTATACTATCAAGGTTTTCTAATTATTATTCTAATGTTTTAGGACTTTACAATTAATTGTAATCCTAAAAGTGAGTTCATAGAAAAATAAAACACAACCTTAAATAATTTTGTTCATCTTAAAAGTAAATAGGAGTCTTCAGCTTTCAAATACACTCACGTTGAACCCTTTTCCTTTTTTAAGAAAACGTATAATTGGGAAAAATTTATCAGGTTCTTGAGCTTTTCCTAAATATCATACTCACGTTGCTTTCTTGTTTTTTTTAAATAAAAAAATGTCTAATTCAAAAAGAAACAAGAAAGTATAGTGTGTGTATATATCTATCTATAATATATAATCTATAATCTATAATATATATCTATAATCTATATTCTATAATCTATGATTCTATAATATATTAAAAGTGTGAAGACCCTTAGAAAAGTGATTTGAATTTTTTGCCCTTCATTAAAACAATCCGCAATAGACAAAATAGTCTTTTCACCTTTTTTTTTCTTCAATTTTTTTAATAATTATAGTAATATTTAAGACCTTAAAATTAATAAGAACTAGAAAATATAATTTAATTAGGGAACGTATTATTGAGTCCAAATCAAATACTATTTAGGGAAGGTGTCATGGAGTCCAAATCAAAGTCTGATATAAAATCATGTCCATGCCATAATTCTTTTTCGCTTCTTGAAGGAAAAGGGAGGGAACAGAACCGAGCCAAGGTACATGTAGTGGCAAGAAAGAATATTCAGCTTTTCTTTGATGTGAACTGATCATGCTAATGGTATCATTGCATGTAAAGTGACATTATCACGAACTATTTCTTTTTAATTTGGCAGGAAATACATACCAAGCTTCTGGCTCGAAAGAAGTAGAAAATTAAGGTCTATACTGGACATAATAGGTGATCTTCCTACTTAGATGCTAAGAAATTCTGGCATTAATTTCTTGAAACACTTCCTACTTAAATGCTAAAAAAAACTGGAGCATTATATTATAAGTTCTAAATTTCAATCTTGATGTTGATCTTCAAAAGAGAATATTGGTAATTCTTATTGGAAATAATCTCTCTACCCTCATAAGGTAGAGATAAGGCTGCGTACATAGCATCCTTCGCAGACTTCAATTATACAATTATACTGGTTTGTTGTTGTTGTTCTTATTAGTTTGAGATACTTAATTTTACCTTCAAAATCTACTATATATTTCACTTTATATTGTCTTCATTTTGATAAAAATGTAGAATTCTGAGAATAAAAATAATTCTCCGTTATAAAGTTCTTTTAGAATTAGGAAATAAGTATAGTGACTAAATACTATTTAGAGTGTTTAACCTCTGGTTGTCATTCATTCAGACCATCTCAACTTATAGAAAAAGACTAAATAGTATAAATTAGATGGCGAATATATTTTTGGCTACATCTAATTTTGCTCTTAATTATTAGTGTGACGGAGATTTATCATATTCCTCCTTAATTAACTACACTCGTTTATATTCAAAATTTTGTGTTGTATTTTTAAATTTCTTGTACTTAGTAAAATATCATATACACAATAATTTATTTTTAATATACATTTATTCTTAATCTACATTTACATCTACATCTATCTACAATATATGAAAAGTGTGAAGACCCTTATAAAAGTGATTCAAACTTTTTGCCCTTCTTAAAGTCTCTGCAATAGATAAAATTGCCTTTTCACTATTTTCCTCAAATTTTCTGAATTGTATTTTTCATTAATATTGATACTATTTATTTCAGGTACCCGTTAAATATGTTTCTACCGTCTTGCAATACCTTTTTTCCTTAGGGATTTTGTTTTGCCTTGTAATACCTGCTAGAAGATTATGTGATTATCAAAGTCTTAGAGTTACATACTTTTTTCATGTAGGAGTCTATTGAAGGACACGTTTGAATCTGCTCTATTTAAGGTGCCATCAGGACTTAATTAAGGCAAGTTTTATAGAGTGATGGTTAGATCCGATATGTTGTATGAAGCGGATATGATGCAGTTTCAACTTACAGAGGACTTGACTTTAGATAGAAGGTTATGGAGGATTCGAATTAGATAGATAGAAGGTTAGTTATGTAGTTAAGCTAGCGTTGTCTTGCTTATTCTTACAAGTATTAGCCATACTACTAATCAAACTTTGCCTTTGAATTTGGTTATTATCTGTTGTTTTTCATACTCCTATTATCGTTTGTCTATAGCAAATTTTTTACCTTGAGCTAAGGGATCTATCGGAAATAGCCTCTCTACCTGAAAGGTAGGGTAAAGTCTGCTTACATTTTATCTCTCCGGACCCCATATTGTGAGATTAAACTAAATATATTGTGGTGGTGGTGGTGGTGTTCATAAGAAGATTGTCCTTTAAATTATACACCAATTATTATGCTTCCATTTTGAAGTCCTTATCCGTTACTTTGTAATTTATTTAGTTTAATTTTATGATGTAAGACACACGTGCAAAACACGTACTCTAAAGTAGTATATATATATAGATTAAGAGTTGTAACATTGGTCATAAGCCATATTAAAAATTTCTTTCAATTAGATAAGAGGGATTGATTTTTTGAATTTACTCCCTCCATTCCGTTTTAGTTGACTCCTATACTAAAAATAGTTGTTTCAAATTACTTGTCAATTTATGAAATCAAAAGAATTTTGTTATATTTTTTCTTTTCTACCCTTAGTATTAAATAACAACATAAAGTAGTAATAGTCAAATTTAGAGTTCAAGAACATCATTAATAAAGTTAATGTAGTAAAATACACTCCTAATTAAAGTTTTCTTAAGGGATGTATTAAGTCAACATGCCAAGTAAAATGGAATGGATGGAGTATATATTATTCCATCAATTTCATTTTATGTGTTTTAGCTTGACGGGTCATGAATTTTAAGAATATTTTTGAATATTGAGATTTTAAATTAAAAATATATAATATATCAAAAATATTTTTCATAAATCTTAGCATCTATATGTCCTATCATTTCTATAAGGAGTATCTATTAATAAAAATATTGAAACAAAAACGTACGCAATATATAGAAAGAAATATTATCTTATACTATCAGAGTATTTTTTTTTTTTTTTGTTTAAAGTAATTCAGAAGTACATCGAGTACCATTTTGGTTCATACATTTTGGAGTAACTAAGATATTCGACAGCATGGAACCCACAAATGGGTTGAGGATCGTCATTTTCTTGTTTACTATTACTTTGTATCTTTTTTAAGTAGTTGTAAGTTTATGTCTGTCCAATGAGCTCTTAGAATTTCAAACTATAAAAATGATTTCTTGTTGTATAATTATCTGATATTTGGTAATGACATGATTAATGTAATTTTCTGTAGCGTAAGACCAATTAAAGAAAAACCACTTTGTACTAATTTAAAAGATCCTATTTATCCCCCCTCCCCCCCCTCCCCCGTTGAAATTAAAATATATATATAAAAAATGTTTGGAACCGATTGGAAATAAAATGAAAAAAAGAAGCAGATTAAATTGTGGGGTAGAGACAAGTTGGCTTGACCAATTTCTTTTTTAATATGAAGCAAGTGAACAACAAATACCAGAATAATCACCATACGGATCCAAGTCAAACTTAGATATTACCTAAAACATGTTACTCTTAGCATCTGTGATTATGTGTGCTAATTAATTAGTCTACCTACTATAAGTTCAAATTAGATTATTATAGAAATACGTCAGTAGTCTACGTATGATAACTCAATCGATCATTTAATTAACTACTCCAGGTAGGTTATTCGGATACTCAAATTAATTAGGAAATTAGTTTTGAAATGTTTTTTGATCAATAACGATTGTATTTGGATCAACTTGCATACACCTCAATTATTTAATAAAATATCTACTTTTGCACCAGCATATGTCCTAAATAACTCTATCTGCTAGCCTTGACAAATGACAAATGAAAAAAAATTATCTAACTTTTTTATCTCTGCCGTGAGTAAATCCTGATTTCCCATGATTTTCACTGACAAAAATGACTTGGAAGTTGGAAGTTTCTATCTTTTGCTAATGAATTGATTAATAAATGTTTGGCCAACAGAGAATGAGGTTGGAGCAGGTGGATGCTCATAATTATTATATTCCTAGTAATCTTCTACAAGTAGTTTTGATTATTGGATGATTAAATGAGCTATCATTGTCACCAACAAATCCAAAATTAGGGAGAAGGAGTTGATCCATCATAAATCATTAATTTTCTTAATGAATAATTAAGCCAAGGATCAAAGAATTAAGTTTATAGGAAATGAATAAATGGTTAGCTTTATGTTAGAGAAAAGTAAAGGCTACGGAAGCTTTTGTTCTTGTATACCAACAATCAAATCGAATGTCCAACGTCTGTCTATCCTTGCAGTTTGCTCCTCATTTTACTTGTCTGACAGATGACCTCTTGTATCCCTTTATCTTTATTTCCAAGCTAAGGCAAGACACCTAAGTAGCTTTCTGAAATGTTTTTATTTTTTAACCATAAATTTACTATTGGTTCCGTTTTATTTTACTTGACTCCTATACTAAAAATAATCGAATTTAGAGTTCAAAGTTTCATTAATAAGATTAATTTAGTAAAATACATTCTTAATTAAAGTTTTCTTAAGAAGTGTGTCAAGTCAATAAGGGTCAAGTAAAATGAAATGACGAAAGTAGTTACTCCCTCTGTTTCAAAATAGTTGTCTCTTATTGCCTTGATACTCCCCTTAAGAAAATATTTGTTAGGAGCTTATTTTACCAAATTAGCCTTATTAATTATGCTTTGAAAATATAAATTTGAGTATATACACTTTATGTAGTCATTTAATGATAGGGATAAAATTGAAAGAACATAATAGAATTCTCTTGATTTCATAAATGAGACAACTAAATTGAAATAAATATTTTATATTGGGGGGCGGGGGGTGTCCTCTGTCGTTAAAATACTACAGCCGGTTATCACTATTACAAGTATCACCACTAAGCTATCCCTACAATTCAATTTTACTTCTTAGACTCGTTTAGTAGGGTGTATAAAAATAATATAAAATATAATTTATTAGTAATGCTAGTATTAGTTATGCTTACATTAGTTATTCTGATAATTTTCTTATGCAGTGTTTGATTTGGTGTATTAAAAATAACATGCATTGCATATTTTTCTTTAAAAAAATATTTGTTTACAAAAATACTCTCCACAAATATGGTGAAAAGTATGTGGAAAAGTTTTTAAAGGTAATTCGATCTTTAATCATGCTAATGCATGCATTAGAATCCATTGCATTACTAATACCATTGATTTTAGTGATCGTTTGGTAGGGTGTATTAACAAAAATAATGCACAAGACTAATGCATGTATTATTTTTGTTAATACACTCTATCAAACGATCCCTAGTTTAGTTCAACGTATGCGTTGTAAACATGTTTAATGAATCAGAAATTAATTAGTTTTGAATTCTTGTTTATGTTCGAATATTGTTTGTTTTTTTAATTAAAGTTGGGCCGGAATTATTAAATAAAATAAATTTATATATACCCAAGCCCAAAAGTGACCCGATCTGCAAAAGAAAGAAATAAATATCTGATACTTGACATCTAGAGTCAAGCAAAATAAAATATGAGAAAATGAAAAGTTCGATGCTCTTCTCTCCGACCATCTTCTCTCTTCAATCTGAGCTTTCTCATCAACTCTGGAGGTTCATTCTTGAGGTTGCACATCTTCCCCAGATCCTCCATTACTGTAGTTAGCTCAGCTCTATGAGATAAGTTTCCATCTTCTCTTCAAGTCCACCATCACTGTATTAGCTCGAATAAGTGTTAATCTTTCCTCTTCTCTTGTAAATCGATAGATAGCTATCCGATCTAAAAATTTGAGTTTAATCAACCTCTATATTTCTTGTATTTGAGCTTGTTGCTACTATGATTTTGGAATCTATGAATATGCATCTTTTTATCTTCCTTTGGATTCTTTGCTACTTATATCAATTACCTTATAATTTCATCATTTTTTCTCATACAAGATTAATACCACTACCAACCCTCTAGAAATAGAAGTTTTAAACAGCAAATCTGTATGTAATCTAGCCTTTGTAATGTAATAGGTAACTTTTCAGCCTAACATATTGAACTTGTACATTATCAATCCATACAGAGCTCTCAGGTTCTGATTTGGTATTGAATACATCTCAAATGCTCTCACCAAGTGCGGATACTCAAACCAACTAGAAATTCTTTTAACCTTTTGTGCTTTGAATGGATGAAAATAACTATTCAACTGTTCCTGAATTAAATTTAACTTACCTGCAACATTTTCTCATAAATCAGTAGTACCCTAGCCATCAGTATTTTGTCTTCTTATTTGTAGTATCCTTTCCTTATCTAAGTTAAAAAATCTTTTTTCCTTGGATGGTAAGTCTTGAAACTGTTCAAATAGAAAATCACCTACAAAAGAGAAAACTAGTTTAGTGAAAAAATTAGCAAGAGTATTTCCTTTTCGAAGAAAATGTTGTACTCTTGCTGTTAATGATTGCCTCAACCTATAGCTATAGTTCACTTCCATCACCATAATGCAAGGAGGTTTCCATCTTCCTTCTAATATTTGAACCATAGCTAAAGAATCAGTCTCTATTATAATAGGTCCAATCTGATTGTCCTTGCAATACTCCAGACACTCTCTTATAGCTCTTGCCTCTGCCACCAAATTTGTAAAGTCAGGAATCCTAATGCCTTTAGCAACCATAAAAAGACTAGATGAGTTTCTAATACAGAATGTAGCTGAACTAGGATCTGGATTACCTTTAGAAGTTCCATCTGTATTACATTTAAACCAGTTGATAGGAGAGGGAGGGGTTTATTTGACTATTTTGATGCTGAATGAAGGTCTTTAGCCTTCCAGTGCAGTCACCATTTCAAGCCATATTTTATACTCTCTACTATTTTTAAACCTGCAACTGATAAATCTCTTTATAGTACAATTTATATCTCTGAAAATCTTACCAATAGAGTACTTCCCTCCATATAGTGTGGTATTCCTTCTCTTCTAAATGAACCAAAGTAATATCATTGGAACCACCTGTGTAACAATCTTCCATCTAATATTACCTTGAGTATTTCACCATCTCCTAATATTGGGTTTCAAGAAGGCACCCTACTAAATACCAACATCTCTTGAGTAATATTCCCACACTGATCTTGCAACTTCACCATGCAAGAAAAGATGCTCAATTGTTTCCCTTTCTGGACTTGAAAAACACCTACAATCAAAGGATTTATTAGGATTCCAAGTGTTAATTAAATGAGAGACAACAACTTTACCTAGCCAAACTCTCCAAGCTAGGAAAGAAATTTTGAAAGACAGGCCTGTACACCATCTATGATTTAGATCCTCATCAAGCTCCTTCTTATTTCTTAGGAGTTCCCTGGCACTTTTAACTGTGAAGCTGCCTAACTAGTTAAGGTCCACCATGGGATGTCCCCTTCCTCTAGTAGCTGAGCAGTACCTATATTATTCCTAATGTGATCCACCACATAGTTAGGAACTCTATCGTACATTGCTAAGAAATCCTAACCTGCATCAGTTAGAAACTCTCCAATATTTTTCATATCATGACAAGTCTGATATTCTGAATGGTGTCTGTAAAGTGGACCAAGATTGGTCCAATTATCAAACTAAATACTTGATGTGCCCCCTTTGGGTTCCCACCGTATAAACTGTTCTACTTTATCCCTGTTTTCTAGCATGGATTTCCAAACTTGAGAGCCTCTATTCCACTCTACAAGGGCAGAAATTTGTTTCTTGCAATACTTATTCCATAGGAAATTGGACCAAAAATTACTTTGTATTCTAAATTTCCACCACAATTTAGCATACATGGCCTTTGACACATCAAATATTGACCTAAAGCCAAGTCCCCCATCTTTTTTAGGAATACAAACCTTGATCCAGGATGACCAATGCTTACTTCTTCCTACTTCCTCATTGCTCCAGAAGAACTTAGCAAATATCCTCTGAAACTCTTTTAAGACATATATAGGAGGAAAAATTACAGATAACATATAAATAGAAATACTTTGAAGAACCCTGGTAATTAGAACCTTCTTACCACCATATGAAAACATTTTGCCCTTCCAAGATTGAAGTTTTCCTTTCACCTTTCTAGAAGCTCTACATAATCCTCTTTCCTCTTCTTCTTGTGAGTTATGGGACATCCCAAGTATTTCATTGGAAACTTACCCCTGGTCATGCTTGTGATCTGCCCAACTTGTGAATCAATTGCCCCTGCAGTACTTGGATAAAGATAATATAAGCTTTTATCTTTGTTGACTTTCTGCCCTGATTGCTTCTCATAATCCTGTAATGTAGACATAATCTTTTCTAAAGAATAAGCATTAGAAGAAGAAAAGATTATTGTATCATCAGCATAAGCTAAGTGGTTCAAGTCTGCACTCCACATAGGCATCCCAAATCCCACAAACTGTCAATCCTCAAATAATGAATTTAGAGCTCTTGGGAGGGCCTCAGAAGAGAGAATAAATAAAATCGGGGAAAGGGGATCCCTTTGCCTAACCCCTCTGGTTGAGTGGAAAAAACCATGAGATTGCCTATTAATCAATATTGAATAATAATTATTAGAAATTAGTCTCCAGATCAAGTCAACAAACATATTTAAAAATCCCATTTTCCTCAATACTTTCATCAAAAAAAAACCATGAAACCCTATCATAGGCCTTTGCCATATCCAACTTAATGACAACGTTTGCAGACTTTTCTCTCTTATTAATATCTGTAATTAATTCTTGAGTTAGTAGAACATTCTCAATAATGCTTCTACCTCTAACAAAACCAGATTGATTAGGAGATATAATCTTAGGTAGCATGCCTTCAATTCTGTCATGAATTATCCTGGAAAGAATCTTGTTGACAAAGTTACTTAAATTAATTGGTCTCAGAGCTGAGAAATTTTGCACATTAACTTTCTTAGAAATGAGAACCAAGTTTGTATGAGTAATGGATTTAGGGAGAGAATTACCAGAGAAAAAATCATGAACCATTCTCATAATATCTGAACCCACTATATCCCAACAAGATTGGTAAAACTTATCAGTTAGTCCATCTGGACCTGAGGAACTATCACCATTCAAATTGAAAACTGCCTTTTTCACTTCATCATAATCAGACATAGAGCCTAAAGTCAAGTTCTCCTCTTCATCTATAATTTCAGGAACATAATCTAACAAGGAAACCTCTGTAGAGTCTCTATCCTACCTGAATTGGTCTTGATAAAACTGTACAACCTCTTCTGCAATATCCTTTTATTTTTCTAACCAAGTACCTTGAGCATTCTAAATCTTAACAAGCTTTAACTTTTGTCTTCCCCTTTTAACCAGACTATGAAAAAATCTAGTATTTCTGTCACCATCTACAAACCAGTCATAGCCTGCTTTTTGTTTCTTATAACTCTCCTCTAACTGCAAGTATCTTGTATATTCTGCTTTGGCTTTTTGCATCACTGCTCTATTTTCTGCTGAAAGGAATTCTTCAAATAACTTCTCTTTAATTCTAGCAATCTCTTCCCTGATTATCAATTGTTGAAAGATATCCCCACAAGTTCTTCTGCTCTACACTATCAATGCCTTCTTAATCTTCTTAATCTTTTTCTTGAAGTTAAAGAATGTATTATTTGAGATATCAGTATCCCAATTTTGGCTAACCACATTCTTAAACTTCTCATGTTGTATCCAGAAATTAAGAAACCTAAAAGGTCTCTTGTAAGAGGTAGTATTACTCTCACACTTCAGCAATAAAGGGGCATGATCTGAGCCATACGTAGGTAAATTCTCAGCCTCTGAATGATTATGTATAGCCTGAAAGTCAGTATTAACCAAAATTCTATCAAGTTTTTCAAAGATACAATCATCCCCAACCCTTCCATTCCATCAGGTGAATAGACTAACTCTGTGAGGAACCTGAATAAGCTCAGTAGACTCAATAAGTGTCCTAAAATCTTCAGAGTCTGCATCAATAATTAGAGATCCTCTAATCTTTTCTTCTTCATTCAGCACCACATTAAAATTTCCACTTTGATCTTAGGCGTATTTATACACCTAAGTGTCATTATCTACGTATATTAAGTTTAGTTTTGAGGATAACTTAGCGTGCTTACGTGACTAATTAGTGATATTGGTGTATTTATGTGCTAATCCTCATGCTTAGATGGTTTAAGATGCATTTGAATCAATTCAAGAGTAATAACAACAAAGGCAAGGCTAGATGAGTTAACTAGTCAAACCAAGTTTGAGTAGTACTTATTCTCGAATGATTACGATGAGCTTAAACCATTTTACTCTCTAATGGTTGTCATGAGCATGTGGAGGAGATTAATGGAGGTGATTTGGATGACATTTGAAGCTGTAAATAAGCTACAAGGGATGATGGAACAAGAAGCAAGTTCGACGAGCTCTAAGAGACAAAACCGCGTGAAATGTGCCCAGTTGTTGCTCCCTCCGGGCCGCGCAGCCATACCCAAGCTCCCAGCCATACGCCGCCCCCAAGGTGGATTGGGCTACTGGATTAGCTCTGCTATGATCTCATCGGTGTACCCCCCAATCCATCCAACCAGCTCCGCTGCGCACAACTCCTAAAAATGGGCAAAGTCGGCCCCAAAGTCCTAGTTTGAGTAGGAAACGTATGGTACTTGTTCCTAATCCTTATGGAACTTGTATAGGACAACTTGGAAAATGTTAAAACGCTGAAAAGGAGTGGGGAAAATGTGGGGGCATTCCACAACATGAAATTAACACACACACATTCCTAAACCGACTAGGATTTAGTTTTCTACTTATTTTAAGTGAGGGCAAAGGGGTCAATGTGTATATTTTCATTTGGGGCTGCTTATGAACGAAATTTTGGGCTATAACAGGAGTAATTAGCCATATTTACGCACATTTTTTAAGGCTACACAAATTGGAGAAGAGAAACAGGCATCAAGGAGCTCAAACTAGGGTTCTTTCTTCTTTAACTTTTCTTTCTTGTAATTTTAATTGATGAACTCATCTATGGAGATTATTTGTCTAATATGAGTGGATAAACACCCTATTTCTAGGGTTGAGGCTACAACATGATTATTTTAATTATGGTTTGATTGTTGGTTAATGTGTTTATAAAGTAATTGATTATTCTTGCGTTCTTATTTTACTATTCTAAAGCATCATGAACTTTAGGATAAATCAAAGTCCCAAAACAAATTGACCATAGGAGTTGAGGGATGAAATGAAGAATGTAGGGTGTGTGAATCATGTCTTTAATTGGTTTAATATAATTTGTTAAAGGATGATTTGTGGTTAGGATAGAGATATACCTAAATGCCCCACTTGGTTAATGAAACGTGAAGATAACTTATTGCATTCGAATTAGAAACTTACATCCCCGCTCAACGATGTAGTTGTGATACTAATTTGGGTAGATGACTTAGAGGGTGACCATCCTCGAGTTATATTATCAACCTCGTAAATCAATAATCACGATAAATACCAACGCCTGCTAGAAACCATAGTTATACATGAATGTGAAGTAAATACCTCAATCCTGGAATTCTCCATATATTGTTCATAATCCAAGTTTCATATTGTTGTTATTTATATTATTTAGTTTATAAGAAAACAAAATTCAGATTCCTCTTAGGTTACAAATCGTATTTGTTTACCTTAAATAGTAATACTAGAATTGGATCGTCTGCTAAACATCAAGTTCTTGTGGGATTGATAACCGGCTCGCAAGAGTCACTTTACTACTTGTTTGGCCAGGTATACTTGCATGTGCGCTTCGGCACAATAAGTTTTGGGCGCCGTTGTCGGGGACTTAAAAAATTAGCAACCTTCAATTTTTTAGTTTTATTATTATGTTTGATAAGTGCTTACAACTTGGTCTTAGCTACTCATCTTGTAGGTATAGGTTTGTGAGCTAGTAAGCTGGCAAGGAATAAGGATTTGGTCCAACCATATCCTGAGCCTGAGCGTCGCTTACACAAGTTGAGAAGAGAAGCAACACTTTTCTTACTAATACCGCAGGTTGAGCAGGATCAACAGGTCGAGGTTGTTCCTAAAGTCATGGCGTCCCCAAGGACAGTGCGCGGCGTGGCAATCCTACTCGCAACTAATATTACCTCCACCATCCGCAAACCAAAACCTGGAGGTAGATTTGAGCTAAAACAGAATATGGTGCAATTGTTGCACTCGAGTAGATAGTTCACTGTTCAGACTCATGAGGACCCACAAGTCCATCTTCAGAATTTCTTAGAGATCAGTGACACGTTCATTCTTGCAGGGGTATCCACTGATTATGTGAGGCTTACACTTTTCCCATTCTCACTTTTGGGAGAAGCGAAGAAGTGGTAAAATGGAGAGCCTGCAAATTCCATCACCTCATGAAATAATCTTGCAAGAAAGTTCCTTAACCGATTCTTCCTATCTGGTAAGACTGTGAAATTGAGAAGTAAAATAGTGGGTTTCACATAAAAGCCCAAAGAAAATTTGTACCAGGCTTGGGAGCGATTCAAGGGTCTTCTCAGAGATTGCCCTTATCATCAGCAGTCTAATAAGTGTTAGCTTACACTTTTGTTGAAAGACTTGACCCAAATACTAAAATTTTGTTAGATTCAGCTGCAGGTGGTCAAGCTTTAGAGAAAACTTATGATGAGCTTTACACTTTGTTGGACAGATTTGTTCAGAGTAGCCCAAATTAGCATAGTAATGCTTACAGAACTGCAATGAAGCATGTTTCAAGTACATCAAAAAGCGATGCCATCACAGCATTGGCTGTACAAGTGGCTAGCATGCAAAATCAGATAATGATTTAGTTGAATAAATTCAATATGGCTCAGGGCCAAGTTCTATCCAATGCTATGAAATCAATGCAACAGGTTCAACATGGTGTCAAGTCTGTGGAGAAAGTGATCATTATGCAAACCTTTACGGTGCTAATCAGGAATCAGTCAATTTGGTAGGTAATGCTCAGGCTTGTGGTAAAACCTACAATTGAACTTAGAAAACTCAACCCAATTCAGCTTAGGGAAATAATCAGGTCCAACATCAGCAGTTTCAACAACAGCAAGGTATGCAGACTAACACTCAGGCTAGTATAGAAGAGACTTTGAAAGAGATTTTGGCAAATCAAGACCAAATGGCTGTGGAAATAAAAAATCAGCAATTGGCTCAAAAGAATTTAGAGATGCAGGTGGGTCAGTTAGCTCAGGCACAAAACACAAGACCTCAAGGGGGTTTGCCTGGTGATACAGATCAAAATCTAAAATAAGTTATGGCAATCACTTTGAGGAGTGGTAGAGATTTGATTGATGTATCTCCAAAGAAAAATCATGAGGTGCAAGCAGATTTGATCACACCAACGCAGACAAAAAAACAAGTTGTGTCTAAAGAAGCTGAGAAAAAGGAGAAGTCTGAGTACCCTAATGAAAATTCGGTGGAGCAAATCCAAAACAAACCACCACCACCTTTTCCTCAAAAGCTTAAGAAAGCTAAAGAGGATACTTGTTTTAATAAGTTCTTTGACACATTCAGAGAACTTCACATTAACCTTCCTCTTGTAGATATTTTGCAGGAAATGCCAAAGTATACTAAGTACTTGAAGGACGTGGTGAAAAACAAAAGGAAATTTGGTGATATTAAAATTGTATCACTTACTGAAGAGTGCAGTTCTGTGGTCATGATCAAGATGCCCAAAAAGCTCAAGGACCCTGGGAGTTTCACCCTCCCTATACAAATTGGTAAAAGTGATGTTGTCCAAGCTTTAAGCGATTTGGGGGCAAGCATCAACTTGATGACTCTTTAAATGTTCAATACTATTGGTTTGGGGAAGCCAAGACCCTTCTCAATTGTGTTACATATGGAGGATAGAACATGAGTGGTTCCCGAAGGGATCATTGAGGATGTTCTCATTAAGGTTGGTAAATTCATTATTCCTGCTGACTTTATTATTCTTGACTATGATGCAGGTGACAGGATACCAATCATATTAGGATGTCCATTCTTGGATATTGGAATAGCATTAATAGATGTGAGAGAGTTCACGCTCAAGATGAGATTGAATGTTGAAGAGGTGGTCTTCAGAGTGTACAAAACACTGAGCACACCCTCACACTACAGAGATCTATGCATGATCGCATCAATGAAAGTGGATGAGTGTGGTATGGAAGAATGTAAACTACCAATTACCTCTTCGGACTCTCTCATGGAGTTGCCTGAATTGACAAATAAGCCTAAACCTACAAAACTTGAATGGACTCCTGAAAAGGTAGTTGTAAGAAAAGCTGCAGACCTCGATTGTGAGTACTCAAGAGGTCAGAAAGAAAGGAGAAGATGGGTTCTGAGTAGGAGTAATAAGATGAGAGACTGTGGATGAGAGTTATAATGTGAGTCGTGCTGCGATAATAAATCAGGCGCTGCTTGGGAGGCAACCCAAGTTAAGGTAGTTATTTTTACTTTTTAGTTTTTCTTTAGTATCATCTTTGGTTTTGTTTTTGTTTTGTGTTGACAGGTTGAAGAAAAGTCTGAGTACCGGAGATCTTAGCTAAGAAGCATAGCAAAAACAATGTGTGGAGTTCTCTGGACCTCCTTCATGGATAGGATGCGACTAGCTAGGCCTAGATACCCCAAGGAGTATTTCTAATTCTTATTCTTTGATTTATACTTTGGGGACAAAGTATGATGTTAGGTGTGGGGTGGGGAATCTTTCGATTTGTTTAGGGTGAAGTACGCTATAAGATTTTCTTTTTGATTTATTTGCAAGTTTTTGATTAAATTAAAAAAAATTACAAAAGGATTTTATTTTTATTTTTGTTTATGTTGGTGTCTGTTTAGTAGAAGCACACTTCATTCACCCCTCAATTTTTTTTTCCGGTTCATTTCCGAGGGGAAGCCCTTTGAACCCAGTATCCTTTTTTGGTTTTTAGGAGTAATTTTAAACTTTTTGTCATTAGGAATAAATAGGGATGTTCTTGCTAGGTGCTATACATGATTACATGATGCAAGTTGGTTTTGAATGTGGAAGCATGTGTATTGAATTGAGTGACTATTTTTGAGACTCCTAACCTCATTTATTTGACTCTCGTGTGATGTAGGCTTAATTGTGAATTCTTGCATATTCTTGAGTAAGAGTCTACAAAGATCCTTCTTGATTTGAATGTGTGCCGTATGTGTGAGGATGTCATTATATTCCATGTGTGCTATTGATGTCTAGAACTTACCTGGTTTGTGTGCAAACCAAAATAAAGAGTGTTGAGTTTGGGAGATGATATAAGCATTTCTTTGACAACCTTATTTTATACCCACTTTATCTACCCTTTTTGCATGATCTTAGTTAGCCTCATTGAGCTTTTAGCCTATTCTTTAGTAGACTTATATGTAGCTTATTCCTTTTCTTTCAATTGACCGTAATCTGATCCAAAACTCCTAAGTGTTTTAGTTGAAAAATAAAGATGTTAAGGAGTGTAAAATTGAAAAAAGAAAAGGTGAAAGTGATGCCCCAAGGAAATAGCTTGTGGTGTGTTAAATTTTTTTATGTGTTGTTGGTAGGGAGTAATGTAATGAAAAGAAACTTGATCAAAAGAAGTGAATCATGTGTTGGTGGCAAATACTCCCTACTAAAGATGTGTAAGTTAGCTTAAAGAGATGGGGTAAAACAAAAGAGAGGTAGGAAGATAAAAGTGGTGAAAAATAGGTTGATTGAAGATGAGTTTAATGGAAAATGTGATGTATTAAAGCGCTTGGGAAAGTTAGTCACTATTCTTGACCAAAATAGTTCCTACCTGTCCCTTCACCTACATTACAACCCTTTAAGTCCTACTTGATATTGAGATTTGATATTCTAATATTAGAGGAATACTACACTAAGGGCAATCCTATGGTTCATCTTATGTGACATGTGAATTCTTTGTGAGAGTGAGCGAAATTTGATTCTTACACCCATTCTTGTGATAAATTGCATATTTGTGAGTGACTAAGGGTGACTCTCTTGTGGTGAGGGCACATGTTTAATGATGGATAGGTGACTTATATGATCTCTTTTTTAAGTAATGTGCTTGAGTTTTCCAACTTTGTAGAGTCAATTCTTGAGGTCAGGAAGTCTTGGAGTAGTATTCATATATTTTCAATTGGAATGTGACATGCCTAATGTTGAACTTGCTATTCATGTAGTCATTCTAGTTCTAGCTTGAGTTGCTTATGTCAAGTAGTGATGATAGAGTCTTCCTTGGTGGTGGTTAATGTAAAGAGTTGTTCGAGGACGAACAAGTCTTTAAGTGTGGGGAGGTGATCTTAGGCGTATTTATACAACTAAGTGTCATTATCTATGCACATTAAGCTTAGTTTTGAGAATAACTTAGCATGCTTACGTGACTAATTAGGGATATTGGTGTATTTGTGTGCTAATCCTCATTTTTAGGTTGTTTAAGATGAATTTGAATCAATTCAAGAGTAAAAACAACAAAGGCAAGGCTAGACGAGTTAACTAGTCAAACTAAGCTTGAGTTGTGCTTATTCTCGAATGATTTCGATGATCTTAAACCATTTTACTCTCTAATGGTTGTCATGAGCATGTGAAGGAGCTTAATATAGGTGCTTTGGATGACATTTGAAGCTGTAAATGAGCTACAAGGGATGATGGAACAAGAAGCAAGTTCGACGAGCGCTAAGAGACAAAACCAGGTGAAATATGCCTAGTTGTTGCTCCCTCCGCGCCGCACAACCATGCCAAAACTCCCAGACATGTGCCATACCCAAAGGTGGACTGAGATACTAGATTAGATCTGCTATGATATCAGTGGTGCCCCCCCCCCCCCACTCCATCCAACCAGCTCCGCAACACACAACTCCTAAAAGCGGGCAAAGTCGGCCCCAAAGTCCTAGTTTGAGTAAGAAACGTGTGGTGCTTGTTCCTAATACTTATGGGAATTGGATAGGACAACTTGGAGGCTATATTAACATGTAAAAACACTGAAAAGGAGTGGGGAACACGTGGGGGAAGTCCACAACACGAAATTAACACACACACACTCCTAAACCGACTAAGATTTGAGTTTCTACTTATTTTAAGTGAGGGCAAAGGGGTCAATGTGTATATTTTCATATGGGGATGATTATTAACGAAATTTGGGGCTATAAAAGGAGTACTTAGCCACATTTACACATATTTTTGGAGGCCACACGAATTGGAGAAGAGAAGCAGACATCAAGGAGCTCAAACTAGGGTTCTTTCTTCTTTAACTTTTCTTTCTTGTAATTTTAATTAACGAACTCATCTATGGAGATTATTTGTATGAATATGAGTGGCTAAATACACTCTTTCTAGGGTTGAGGCTACAACATGATTGTTTTAATTATGGTTTGATTGTTGTTTAATGTGTTTATCAAGTAATTAATTATTCTTGCGTTCTTATTTTACTATTCTAAAGCGTCATGAACTTTAGGATAAATCTAAGTTCCAAAGAGAATTGACCAAAGGCGTTGAGGGATGGAATGAATAATGTAGGGAGTGTAGATCATGTCTTTAATTGGTTTAATATAATTTGTTAAATGATGATTTGCGTTTAGGATAAAGATATACCTAAACGCACCACTTGGTTAATGAAACGGGAAGATAACTTATTGCATTCGAATTAAAGACTCACATCCCCACTCAAAGATATAGTTGTGTGACTAATTTGGGTAGATGACTTAGAGGGTGACCATCCTCGAGTTATATTATCAACCTCATAAATCAATAATCATGATAAACACCAATGCTGGCTAGAAACTATAGTTATACATGAATTGTGAAGTAAATGTCTCAACCCTGGAATTCTCCATATATTGTTCACAATCCAAGTTTCATATTGTTGTTATTTATATTATTTAGTTTATAAGAAAACAAAACTCAGATTCCTCTTGGGTTAAAAATCACATTTGTTTAACTTAAATAGTAATACTAGAATTGGATTGTCTACTAAACACTAAGTCCATGTGGGATCGATAACCAGCTCGCAAGAGTTACTTTAATACTTGTTTGGCCATGTACACTTGAGTGTGCACTTGGGTGCAACACACCTATCAACCAGGGGTTATTTATTCCAGCTGCAATAGTATATAATTCATCCCATAGTTTCATTCCAAGCTGCTCATCATACTTAGCATAGACTAAAGAAGCATAAAACTAGGAGCCTGAGTACTGATCTTGAATTTTGATAGTAATCTGCTGCTCAAAATTGTTCACCACACTCATATCAAAACCTTGATTCACAAATACCCAGATTTCTCTATTACAGTTGTGAGTAGCATGATGCATTTTCAACCTTGATTTGTATCTATTTATTATTTTAATATGCTGAAATGGTTTCATTAAAGCCACAAAAGAAAACTTGTGAAAATTGTGCAATATTTGGACTCTTTGGAAAGCTTTTTGTGACTTTACAAACCTTATATTTAGTATAAAAGCTTTCAACATTTAGACACTTGTTGGGATACCTTCATTTTAGGTTGAAATTTGACAAGCACTGCAGTTTCCTCATTGCCTTGTTTCTTTCCTTTCTTGCTGATTTCACTGCACTTAACACTCTAGGAGAGAGGTCAGTATATTTGTAAATTTGGTCCTCATTCAACCCTTTTCCCTCTTCTAACTCAGCTTCTTCTTTTTCTTTAATCTCTAATGTATGAGTGAGTATACTGTTAAGAGTCTTGTTTGGAGATTCAATGTGATTTAACCTAAGTTGAGTATCATCTACTTGCACTACTGTAGGTATTTCCATAATAGCCAAGTTCTCTTAATTTACCATACTTGCAACATCTCTTGACTTCTCTAGTTGTTGCTGTAATCTGTTACTATCACTAATCTCTGCTGATTTTTCTTATACTCTCTCATGATTGATTTCTTTTGATGTGTTATCTGTAGGGCTCTCATTTTTAACACTAGAATTAATGTTGGCAAGATCTAAGCTACTTTCAAGTTCCACTGCCTGCTGCATAGCTTCAATACTAATGTATTCTTTCTGAATAATTCCCTCTAGAGCACCTGTTGTAACTTTATTATTGCTTGTATCATTCCCTTTATCCTGATTGTTGGAACAAGCTTGAGATACCCACTCTCTAGTGGATGTATGATGATCCTCCAGATTGTTAGTTTGCTTTTCCTTTAGTGCCTGCTGTTGCTGATTACCATTTTGCTTTGCCTTTATTTGTACCTACTGTAGCTTCTGCTGACTGGTTGAGAGTGGTAATATCCTTTTCCTCTGTATTAGTAGCTTCTTCTTGTTCCTCTTCAGTTAAGGCAACAAAAGTATTGCTTGTGGTCACTGATTTGTTAGGGGTTACAGCCTTGTTATTAAACATTAAGTCTGTTGTTTTATCAATTATGAACCTTCTACTAGTTGGGTTCCACTTCCTCATCATCCTATTCCTCTCCCTTTGTGCACCAGTTATCCCAACACTCTCTACCTTCTCCTCCTACAAATTGTCATAATCATGAGGGGTCTTTTTCTTCAACTCCGGGTGGAGTATTCTATATTTTTGTTCATCATGTCCCTGTAGTTTACACCCCTTGCAGTACTTTGGAACCATGCCATATTGGATTTTAATCCTCCCAATTCTAGATTCATTGGTGCTTGGATTAATAATCTCCAAGTGACAAAAGATCCACTTGAACCTTGACCCTAGCACAACTGGTCTAGTTTTATTAATAGTTGTTGCATCCAAATGAAGAGTTTTGCCTACTGCTGAGGCAATTGAAAAGAGAGATTCCTTGACCAAAAAAGTAGGTTTAAGATCAGGAAAGGAAATCTATGCTAATGCTTGGGTAGTTTCTTCATCCACTTTGAAGTTGACATCATAGATCAGGGGTCTCATAGGATAGAAGTAACCTTCTTTATCCAAAAAGTAGTAAATGTTTTTGGATAACATGTTGATAAAATTATCCTCCCTTCTAAATCGAATGAGAATGTGCCTGTGTCTTAATAAACCAATTGTGCATTCACCTTTAACTTTACATTGCTTTGGTATTTGGGATCGAAGTTCTTCTATTTCAGGCCAACCGTAAGAAAACTTTCCAACAACGCATATTGCAAGTTTTCTATGGTGTTCATTCTGCTTACTTCTTCTTCAGTCCATTGAATACGGGAAATTCTATCTTTGTTCACTATCTTTTTCATGGGGATCGGTTCCACTGCAGGCGTCTAAATAAGATTGTTAACTGGAGCTTTTGATAAATTAACATAACTCCCACCCAAGCTTCGATGATTCAATACCCTTATCATCCACAATAGGCAAACTTGTAGGCAAGCTTTCGAAATCAATAGGCATCTTTGATTCTACATTAGGGTTAGGTCTCAAGGTTTTCAAAGGGGAAAGAAGAGGGTAGTCTGAACTTGAGAGTGGGGGGTAGACTGATCAACCTTAGGAGCCAGCTGACCTAGTGTCCGTAGAGGCCATAAACGGCGAGTATACTTATCGGATGGTGGTAGCTATCGAGAGAAAAAGAGAGAAGAGAGCATCATTCTTAATTTTGAGTACTCGCCATGTTTGAAGTTATTCCCGAGTCGATATGTTCGAATACTGTGTTACTGCTTTAAGAATAAATATTACTTGTGACCTTTAAATAAGTCATTAGCAGACGTAGTTTAGGACTGTTAATTATGATACTTTGCTCTAGATTGGATTTTGCTTCAATACCTAGACTAATAGTCTGTTTGGCCAAGCTTTTTTTTCTCCAAAAATGCTTGTTTTTTCTCAAAAGTGCTTATTTTAAAAAAAAAAGGCGTCTAACCAAGTTTTTGAAAGAAAATAAGTGCTTCTACGGAGTAGAAAAAATAGTTTTTCATAAGCTAAAAAAAGCAGCTTTTTCTAAAAGCACTTTTTTGAAAAGCAATTTTGAGAAAAATACACTTTAAAACACTTTTAAAAAGCTTGATCAAACAGTAATTGCTGCCCAAAAATATTTTTAAATTTATTGACCAAACACAAACTGTTTCTCGCAAAAGTACTTTTTTGAAAAACACTTTAAAAAATACTTTTCAAAATAAGCTGATTTAAGAAGCTTGGCCAAACATGCTATAAGTGTTAACAATCAGAGTGATTTCGTCCAGTGGCGAATTTAAGTTATTTACATGGAGATTAGAGATCAATTCCCACTTTATACTCCCTCCGTTTAGTTTTAGTTGATCCTCTTCCTAAAAATATTTGTTTCAATTTTGTTGTCCCATTTATGAAATCAAGAGAATTTATTATGTTCTTCCAATGTTATCCCTATCATTAAATGATTGCACAAAGTGTATGTACTCAATTTATATTCTCAAATTAAAGCATAATTAATAAGATTAAGTTGATAAAATAAACCCCTAATAAATATTTTTTTAAGGAGAGTGTTAAGTCAACAAGACCAGCTATTTTGAAACAGAGGAAGTACATATTTTTTTATTTTATTAGTGCATTCATGTAGTAGAAATCCTAAATGCTCCTCTGATTTGTCTAAAAAAACAAAAAAGAAATAAGCCAAAGTATTGATAAAGGTGGAAAATAGTAGTGGCTTTCGTATCTTCCTCCCTCCCCCCTCTTCTTTTTGAGTATTGCTTTACATAGAGCATACTGTTTGAAAACTGTTCAAATCTTAATTTGAGTCTCTGAATTTCAAATGCGAGTTAGAGGTTCTCAACTAATTCTTTAAACAAATTTATGAAAAAATAGGGTTCAAGAAGTCATTCAGGCCTCATTTGTTTGCACTTAATGATGGTTTGAATCAGAATGGTTCAGACTTCACCCCATTAGATACTTTTATTTATTTATTTTATTTTAAATATCTCTTCATACATCTGATCAAATCATCAGATTTATGAAAGAGTTTGAACATCATTCAGAGTGTGTTTGGTATGAAGGAAAACATTTTCTGGAAAATGTTTTCCAATTTTCTCATGTTTGGTTGGCTTAAATGTTTTGGAAAATATTTTCCAAATCAACTTATTTTTCTCAAATTGAAGAAAAATGACTTCCCTTCAAAAAGTAAGGAAAATATTTTTCAAAACTCTCTTTCAACCTCACACCTCAACTTTCCATCCTAAGCCAAGTCTTGGTTACCGATTCCCGACACTAACACGGGATTCGACTCTCGCCCCTGACTCCTGATTCTCGACTCGGGAGTCGGGGTCGTGAGTTGGGATGGGAGTCGCGATTGGATCATGGGTTGGTTGTCAGGTCAGGAGTCGGGGTCGGTGCCGGGGTCGGGTCCCGAATCTGCTGTCAGGGTCGGGTCTCAGGGTCGATTCTAGGGATTGAGGGTCAGGGTCGGGTATCTAGTTGGGAGTTAGGGTTGTGTCTCAGGTTGGGTCTCGGGTCTGGGGTCGGGTGTCAAGGTTGGGTCTTGGGTCGGGAGTCGGGGTAGGGTCTCGGGATCGGTGCCGGGGTCGGGTGTTAAGGTTGAGTTTTAGGGTCGGGTCTCAAACCTAGATTCAGGTCGATCTCGGTTCTCAAGTCGGTTGTTGGGATTGGGTCTAGTGTCGGGAGTCGGGGTTGGATCTCGAGTCGGGAGTCTGGTGTCGGGTGTCGGGTCGCGTCTTGGGTCGGGAATCGAGGTCGGGTCTCGAATCCCCGGTTGAGTACGGGGATCGGGTCCAGGGTCAAGATTTAGAGTTGGGTCTCGGTTCGGGATTCGATGTTGGGGGTCGGGGTTGGGTGTCGAGTTCGGGTCCCGAGTAGGGTGTTGGTGTCGGTGTTGGGTCCAGGGTAGGGTGTCGGGATCGGATCCTAAGTCGGGTGTAGGGTGTCGAGGTCTAGTGTCGGGTGTTGGGGTTGGGTCCCGAGTTAAAAGTCGAGATTGGATCTCGAGGTCGGGTCCCGGATCGAGATTCGGGGTCGGGTCTTGGATCGAGATTCGGGGTCGGTCCCTGTTCTCGGGTTGGGTTTTGAGTAAGGTGTCTGGATCGGATCTCGAGTCGGGTAGGGGGGTTAGGTCCCGGGTCAAGAATTGGGGTCGGGGGTCGGGAGTCGGGTCTCGGGTCGGGAGTCTGGGTTGGTTGTCGGGGTCGGGGTCGGGTGTCGGGTTCGGGTCCCAAGTCCGGTGTAGGGGTCGTTTCCCGATTCGGGTATCGGTGTTGGGGTCGGGTGTAGGGGTGTTGGGGTATCGGGGTAGTGTCCCGAGTCGGGTGTCAGATATCAGGGTGTCAGGGTCGTGTCCCAGGTCGAGTGTTGGGGTCGGGTCTCGGGTCGGGTTTTGGTTGTCGGGATCGGGTCCCGGATCGAGTGTCAGAGTCAGGTCCCAATTTGGGGTGACGGTCGGTAGTTGGGGTCGGGTCCCGAGTCGGGGTTGGGTGTCTTGGTCGGGTTTTGGTTTGAGAGTCGAGATTCGGTGTCGGGCTCAGGTCCCAAATTGGGTGTTAGGATCGAGTCCCGGTTCGATAGTCGAGATCAGATGTCGGGGTCGGGAGTCTAGGTCGGTGCTCGAGTTGGGAGTAGGGTGTTAGGGTTGGGTCTTGGGTCGAGAGTCGGGTTTAGATGTCGGGGTAGGGAGTTAGGGTTGGGTCCCGGGTCGGGAGTTGGTGTCCATTCCTGGGTCGAGAGTTGGGGTCGGGGTTGGGTCCCTGTTCGGGTGTTGGGGTCGGATCCCAAATCGAGCGTCGAAGTTGGTTTTCGTGTCAGAAACTGTTTTCCTAAAATGTATTTTCTATTCTCTAGCCAAACACTAAAAGATATTTTCTAGAAAATATTTTTCATTCACCAACCAATCACTAGAAAATATTTTCCGAAAAATATTTTACACTTACCAACCAAACATAAAAAAATAAGTAAGAAACTAACTTGTTTTCCATGAAAACATTTTCTAGGAAAACATTTTTCATGGAAAACATTTTCCTTCATACCAAACACACCCACTTGAAATACATGCTTTTATTTCTCTCTCCCTCTCAAACTCACGCTCCATTTTTTTTCATTTCTCAAAGCAACTTCTTGCTTCCTCACCTCTTTCAACTATCAATCAAACAACCTAATTTTTTTTGTTGAACTAATAAAGCATTAAACTTCTGATTGGGAAAGAGATATAGAGGAATAAAGTGGATGGGTGTAGTTACTGCCATGCGAGGTAAAAAAATAAAGTTTTGTGAATCAAATTCAAAACAAACTCCATATTTAGAACAATCTTGAAATTTTCTGAAAATTGTGATGAAAATCACAATGGCTACAAAAGCCGGCTGAAATCAAAACTTGCCATGTAAAGGTGTCGCTGAGATTTTGTGACCTTTGTATAATGTTGACAACCTAACAAACAGGATTTGATCCAAAAATTTCTAAAAGTATTGAATGTTTTCATTATTCTTGAATCTAATTTTCCATCTTTGTTCCATATTTCAAATGGTAATTTTTAATTGCGAACTTAGAGTTTATTCTTAGCATCCACTGTGTTTTATCTATCAATGAAGCACAAATAATAATTTTCAAATATATTTTCTAATACGGAAAAGGGCCTAAAATGCCCTTCAACTATTGAAAATGGTGCAAAAATGCCCTCTATCCACCTATTGGCTCTATATTGCCCTTCACATTCACTTTTAAGCTCTAAAATGCCCTTCACATCTACCTTTGGGCTCCAAAATGTTATTTATTTAACATCCTCAATATTAAATAAATAAAAAATATTTCAGTAATAAAAAATGTTGTATTAGTGTCGGATCTTCCATTTCAAGAAAAGGAAACCGCCTTTGACCCCCAAATTTGAGGAGTCTTATTTTTAGTAATAATAAATTATATATATTTTATTAAAAAATCTAAACATTATTTGTAGAGAAAATAAAATTTTTATATAAAAAAAATAGTGATAAAAATAGATATAGCCAAGCCCAAAATGATTATAACTTTTAATAGCCTTAAAAACAAATTTATAAAAAATAGCCATAGATTATTATGATTAGGTCATATTTATAAACCTTTTTTCTATAGTGGTGCAAAAATTTATTTTATATAACTAAAATATTATTTATCCTTTATAATTAGTGCATAAATATTATTCAATAACAAAAAATGATTATACATTAATTATATAATAATTATAGTTAACTACTAATTTAAGCATTATATAATGAGCATAATAATTATACATTAATTATATTATAATTATACATGAACAAAATAATTATACATTAATTATATGATATTATACATCAACAAGAAATTATACATTAATTATATAATAATTAGACATGGAGCCATCTAAAAAAATCTACAAATATCAAAAGATCGTCTCCTCTCCAAGGCCCAAGCTCTCTCGGGATTTTCAATTTTTTTAATTAATAAAATGCGGACCAATGGAAATGTGTCACTTCATTAATGAAACTTTTTTTATTTATTTAATATTGAAGATGTTAAATAAAGGGCATTTTGGAGCCCAAAGGTAGATGTGAATGACATTTTTGAGCCCAAAGGTAAATGTGAAGGGTATTATATAGCCAAAAGGTGGATGGAGGGCATTTTTGTACCATTTTCAATAGGTGAAGGGCATTTTAGGCCCTTTTCCGTTTCTAATATTTCTTGATATAATATTTAATTACTCTTTATTTAAATTTTATATTTATTATATTTAAATATAAATAAATTATGCATATTCAGATGTTGATAAACAAACAATCTTAATCATTCATTGTCCAAACCTAGTAACAATATCTTAATAATTCAAATGTGCATTCAGATCCAAACGTCTAAATCTTAATAAAAAGAAATGCAACCGTTGTTGAGATAATATCTCAAATGGTCACTCAACTAACGGTAGTACTCTTAGAAAGTCACTGAACTTTATTTTATAACCGAAAAATCATTCAACTTAATTTTATAATTCAAAAGTTATTCAACTAAGAACAATTTTCTTATAAAGTCACTCAACTTTGTTTTATAACCCAAAAATCACTCAATTATTGTTGTTTCACCTAGAAAGTCACCAGCCAATTTAAATATTTTTTTAATTATATTTTGGTGAAATAATTTTTTTATTTTAAGCTAAATTTTTAAGAAATAAAAAGGTATTCATTTTAACTATTTATTGATCCATCCACTTGATCCGACCCACTAAAATTATATGGGTCAAACACCCGGTGAAGAAAGTCTTACTACTCCTCAGTGCACTTGTAAAGTCTTCTTCAACAATGAATTGTTTGATTTTCATTCACAACAAAATTGTATATTCTAAACCAAACAAAAAAGCGCTATGATTTAATTTGGTGTTTAAGAAGGTTTAATTACTACATTAAAACCTTTCAGACAAGATTATAACAGTTAGTACTTAATTGATATACTACTTCGTAGGCGTTTGGCCATGAAAACACACACAAAAAAATTCACTTTATTTAGAATTTTTAAAGTTGGAGTTGGAATTTCGTTTGGCCATAATTTTTGCATTAAAAATTTAAAATTTAATGTATTGTTTTTAAAAAACATAAAATATGATTTTAAAATGAAATATAAGGGTTATTTTATCAACAAAAAAAAAATCAAAAATTTTAAAAAGTGAAAACAAGTATTGGATTATT
Organism: Capsicum rhomboideum; assembly: GCA_031232105.1. NCBI lineage: Eukaryota > Viridiplantae > Streptophyta > Magnoliopsida > Solanales > Solanaceae > Capsicum > Capsicum rhomboideum. Next base: position 45,616,744 of record CP124716.1, read on the forward strand.
TTCTAAGTAGGCGTTTGACCATAAATATTATTCACAATATTCTGTAATACGTTTTCACTTCATTCCGGAATACTTGTTTGGCCATGAAAATCAAAAACGTATTCCGGAATACGTTTTCACAATTTTTGGTTTTTTGAAAAACACCTCTTGAGGTGTTTTCACTTTTTTTTAATTCAATTTTTTCTATCACTTTAAAAAAAGTACATCCAAAATTTAAAATATTTTTGAGAAAATACTATGGCCAAATACAACTCCAACTCTATTTTCAACTTCAAAAATACCAAATAAAGTGAATACGTTTTTGGTTTTCATGACCAAACGACACCTAAATCTCAAATACAATTTCAAGTTATATTTGGTATTTTATGGCCAAACAAAGATTTTTGAATAAAGTGTAATTTTCCGGAATAAAGTAAAAACAATCCATGGCCAAACGGCTATGAAGTATTATTTAGCATAGATCTAAATGTTAAAAATAGAGGTACTCTTCTTCAATCGCCAATGAATACAAGATCTCTCATATAATTTTAGTGGTTTTCACCATTTAACTTTGCCTTAAAAATCAAACTCCTCCCTCAACTTTGAACAATAATCAAACTCCTCCTTTATCCTACTTAAATCTTTAAAATGCCTATTGTACCATTTCACTATCAACTTTTTTTTTACTTCTTTAAAAATCATGATATTTTTATTTTTTTAATTCATGTAACAAATTTTTCATAAAAACATAACCATTATCTTTTGGACGAAAAAAGTGAGAAATACTAATTAAATATATACGCTAATGATGTTCTATAATGAAATAAATTAGCATAATGAGAAAATTAATTTTATTAATAATAATCAAAACTCTAATATTTATTAATACAAGTGAAAATAGCAGGTAATAATAACTATAAAAATTTATTTCGATGTAGGAAATACAAAATAATTAATTAAATTAAGGTTAAATTTTTAAAGATTGTATTTATTTAGATTTTAAGCTATAATTTATGTAATGCTCCATTAATCACAGTCAAAACTTTTTTATTTATATAGACAATTGAGAATACCCCCGCAGTTTCATATTACTTGACCATCATACTAAAAATAGTTGTTTTAATTTACTTGTCTAATGAGAATTTTTAATATTTTTAATTTCTACCCTTAGTATTAAATAACTGCATAAAGTAGTAGTAGGAGTCAAATTTAAAGTTTCAAAGCATTATTAATAAGGTTAGTTTAGTAAAATACACATCTAACAACACCAACAAGGGTTGTGGTGGAGTGGTAAGTACTCCTTCATCCTTAACCAGAAGTCTCGGGTTCGAGTCCCTCTGGGTACGGAGTCACTTTTGTTAGAGAGTGACTTTCTAAGAAAACTATCATTAGTTGAGCGACTAATCCGAATTTAGTCGGGCTCCAATGTGGGTACCGGACACCGAGTGGGAAACCAAAAAAATAAATACACCTCTAATTAAAAAATTTCTTCAAGGGTGTGTCATATTAAGAAGAGTCAAGTAATATGAAACGCGTGGTGGTAAGAAAGTGTGGAAATACAAAAATATATGCACATGCATGTTCATATATATACACACGCTTAATACATATAATATTGAAATAACGGTGTTAAAAATAACATTAAATTTTGTGACAAATTCATAAAAGTATTATTCTACCTATAATGTTAATGAACTTAAATAAAAAGTTATAAATAACTAGAATAAAAAAAATATTATATATATAGTATAAAGAGGTATTACATAAATATATATGTGATATAACAATAGTAAAATGGACATTGCATAGGATAAAGGGGTGAGTTTGATTATTGTTCAAAGTTGAGGGGGGAGTTTGATTTATAAAGTAAAGTTGGGGGGTGAAAATGATTTTCATGTATCAAGGGGCGGGTCAATGAAATGATTAAAATAGACATCTTGTTATTTCTTAAAATTTTAGCTTAATATAAAAATTCTATTCAACAAAATTTAATGGAAAAATTATTTAAATTGGTTAGGTGACTTTCTCGGTAAAATATTAATAGTTGAGCGACTTTCTAAAAGAACTATCCTTAATCGTATGACTTTTGAGTTGTAAAACAAAGTTGAGTGACTTTCTAAGAAAATTATCATTAGTTGAGCGACTATCTCAGATATTACCTCTTCAGTTGTTATTTATGTTCTGAACTAAGTAATTTAAGACATGTTTTCTTAGGGCCTGTTTGGAAAGCCACCCTGAAAATTGAATTTGGTGTAATTGGGTGTAATTACACTGTCTGATATGTTTGGTTGGCCAGGTAATTACTTGGCCAGCATGTAATTGGGTGTAATTGTGTCACAACCCAAAATATGCACATGATGGCACTGGTCACACCCTCCAGACATGTAAGCCTAACCCAACCCAAAGAACACGAGTATAAGGAAATTAAAAGTTAAGGCAAAAGAATAGAAGTAATCTCAAATATATATACAAGACACAAGTTTCAAAGATACATCCCAGGTCTGGTTGTCACTAGTACAAGCCTCTAATATAGATTAAGAGTAATAACAATCATCTAAAGTATCTTAAATGTTATGAAAAACATAAGATAAAAAGAGGAGAGATCCGGGTAAGCTTGGAGTCTGCCAACCGCTACCTCGATCTCCACAAACATCAATACTGAAAGAAAATGATCTACAAGCTTCTACTCTGTCCAATACCTGCATGGGGTGTAGAAAACAAGAAAAAGGAAAGAAAAGCAAGAGTGAGTACGAAATCACGTGTACTCAACAAGCATCATCGGTAACCAACCCTAATCCAAAGCGATGGCGAGAACTACCACCCCAACTACCCAAGGTATCCCAACAATCTATAACCAGTATATACATCACTTTATCCTATTAGGGTAACCCAACACAACGGTCAATAGACTAACCATAAATGGCGTATACACTTCAATCTAGATGAGTCAACACTAGTCGTTCTTATGATCAACAATTAAGAAAAGTTGTTTACGAAGGAGACTAATTAACACATATATCAGGCTTAATCAATTATAATCAACCAGTATTATGGGATAAAATAGGGAGAGTGTCTATATAAAAGTGTATAATAGGTAACCAAAAGGTGCTACACAAGTATCTCTCTGATCAAGCCACAACCATACCCCACATCTCATAATACCTCAACCTCCCAACCAATATAAGATGATATAAGATAATGTAATGAATTAAAATGAATGCTCAAACACAATATCACAAACAAGGTTCTATCACGGTAATACAATACAAGAGTAAATACTAACACAATATCAAACCATAACAAGGACTGTCAATGCAATACAATATAGTGATGATGATGGGATGATAATGAATATTTGAAAGTTATCGCATAACTTACTGTATACACCTACCGAGCCTTGCTTCTCCCAAAGTAGGACCCATAGAGGGTTCGCAACCCATATACTTCCTTTAATCTCAATCCACCTCTCCGATTAATGTTCACGGATCAAGGTTACCATAATAGCTTATACAATGTCTCAATCAACCTTGTCGGCCAATGATCTCAGCTAAGAATTTTATAAAAATATCATTTTCTTTCGAATGGGGAAAATCTCAGTGGTATCAATCTCATGAACATGTATGAATGATATGAGGATATAATGCTCATAACTAAATCAGTATGAAGAAATGAATCAATTAAATAAAAGAATACGTGAGCTTAGAATCAACTCCATATGACAATGTTCCATGATGTAAGCCAACTTAGGGCACTGATACGCCTAAACTACAACTTCCTTTTAAAAAGTGTAACTGGTCGTTGTCAAATATAGAACCCAACGCAGATTGGGGTTGAATACCACAGGAAATAGGGTATGAATTAAGTTGTATGCAGTTTAAATGACAATTAGTCGGTAATTTTCGTGAAAAGGGGGGTTTTGTTGAATGCTTGTTAATTAACTTCAATTTTAATAAAGTAATAGTTAATTTTGTAACACTCTAATCAATGGAGAAGGATAATGTAGGTGCTTTGGATGAAATTTGAAGCTTTAAATGAGTAACAAGGGATGATGGAACAAGAAGCAAGTTCGACGAGTGCTAAGAGACAAAACAAGGTGAAATATGTCCAGTTGTTGCTCCCTCTGCGCCGTGCAGCCATGCCAAAAATCCTAGCCATACGCCGTCACCCAAGGTGGATTGAGATACTGGATTAGCTCTGCTATGAGCTCAGTAGCTCTCCCCCACTCCATCCAACCAGCTCGACGACGCACAACTCCTAAAAGCGGGCAAAGTCGGCCCCAAAGTCCTAGTTTGAGTAAGAAACGTGTGGTGCTTGTTCCTAATCCTTATGGGACTTGGCTAGGACAACTTGGAGGCTATATTAACATGTAAAAATGCTGAAAAGGACTGGGGAACACGTGGGGGAAGTCCACAACACGAAATTAACACACACATACTCCTAAACCGACTAAGATTTGGTTTTCTACTTATTTTAAGTGAGGGCAAAGGGGTCAATGTGTATATTTTCGTATGGGGATGATTATGAACGAAATTTGGGGCTATAAAAGGAGTAATTATCCACATTTACACATATTCTTTGAGGCTGCACGAATTGGAGAAGAGAAGCAGACATTAAGGAGCTCAAACTAGGGTTCTTTCTTCTTTAACTTTTCTTTCTTGTAATTTTAATTGACGGACTCATCTATGGAGATTATTTGTATGAATATGAGTGTCTAAACACCCTATTTATAGGATTGAGGCTACAACATGATTGTTTTAATTATGGTTTGATTGTTGGTTAATGTGTTTATCAAGTAATTAATTATTCTTGCGTTCTTATTTTAATATTCTAAAGCGTCATGAACTTTAAGATAAATATAAGTTCCAAAACGAATTGACCATAAGAGTTGAGGGATGGAATGAAGAACGTAGAGAGTGTAGATCATGTATTTAATTGGTTTAATATAATTTGTTAAAGGATGATTTGCGGTTAGGATAGAGATATACCTAATCGCACCACTTGGTTAATGAAATGGGAAGATAACTTATCGCATTCAAATTAAAGACTCACATCCCCACTCAATGATATAGTTGTGAGACTAATTTGGGTAGATGACTTAGAGGGTGACCATCCCCGAGTTATATTATCAACCTCGTAAATAAATAATCATGATAAACACCAACGCCGGATAGAAACTATAGTTATACATGAATTGTGAAGTAAATGCCTCAACCCTGGAATTCTCCATATATTGTTCAGAATTCAAGTTTCATATTTTTGTTATTTATATTATTTAGTTTATAAGAAAACAAAACTCAGATTACTCTTGGGTTACAAATCACATTTGTTTAACTTAAATAGTAATACTAGAATTGGATTTTCTACTAAACACCAAGTCCCTGTATGATCGATAACCGGCTCGAAAGAGTTACTTTACTACTTGTTTGGCCACGTACACTTGAGTGTGCACTTGGGTCCATTACACCTATCAACCAGGGGTTATTTATTCCATCTGCAACAGTATATAATTCATCCCATAGTTTCATTTTAAGCTGCTCATCATACTTAGCATAGACTAAAGAAGCATAAAAGCAGGAGCCTGAGTACTGATCCTGAATTTTGATAGTAATCTGCTGCTCAAAATTGTTCACCACACTCATATCAAACCTTGTAAGTTATCGTATAACTTTCTGTATACACCTACCGAGCCTTGTTTCTCTCAAAGTAGGACCCATGGAGGGTTCGCAACCCATATACTTCCCTTAATCTCAATCCATCTCTTCGGATAATGTTCACGAATCAAAGTTACCACAATATCTCATAAAATATCTCAATCAAGCTTGTCGGCAAATGATCTCGGCCAAGGGTTTTATAAAACTATCATTTTTTTTCGAATAGGGAAAATCTAAGTGGTATCAATCTCATGAACATGTATGAATGATATTAGGATATAATGCTCATAACTAAATCAGCATGAAGAAATGAATCAATTCAATACAAGTATACGTGAGCTTAGAATCAACTCCATATGACAATATTCCATGATGTAAGCCATCGTAGGGCACTGATACTCCCAAACTACAACTCCCTTTTAAAAAGTGTAACTGGTCGTTGTCAAATATAGAACCCAACAAAGATTGGGGTTGAATCCCATAGGGAATAGGGTATGAATTAAGTTGTATGCAGTTTAAATGACAATTAGTCGGCAATTTTCGTGAAAAAGGGGTTTTTGTTGAATGCTTGTTAATTAACTTCAATTTTAATAAAGTAATAGTTAATTTTGTAATACTCTAATCAATGGAGAAGGATAAACTAGGACTGTGTTCACCTTAGTTTCCAATCACTTGCAGATTATGTAAAATATGAATTTGTATTAACACATGCAATTATAAGGTGATCGATTTCAAATATTCATCTAAGTGTTCTTCAACTTACATAGATTAGTTTATACTTTAATTCTCTCAAACTTAAAGTGACAAGAATACAACTTGATTTAATCCTTAATAGACTAATCTCGTCAAAGCATTAATCTTTATTCGGAGGTTAAGAGCTCCAAATTCTTGCTACAAATTCCTTTTCCTGTTGTCAACCTCTTTGTTCAAGTAAATTAACTTAGGGATTTTCTCCAGTGTTTGCACCCACTAGGAATTCATAAACTGAAGGAATTAGTAATATAATCACAAGGTCAACACAAATTCAATACACACAAACTCTAAAAGTGATTTTCCCCCAAGGATCACACAACCCTAGTTTTAGGATTTTTAGCCACTTATAATAAGAAGTAAGAAGACACAGATAATTTTCATAAAGTAAAGAATAATCCTTACCAAAGAGAAATTAAGAATCTCAATCTTTTAATCAAACCAAGAATATTGTGCTTTTGCCCTATGAATATTGTGTCTCCAGAGGAAAATAAGCGTTACAAAAATTACCAAGTATGGAAGATGCCTATTCTAAATCCTAGACTGGGTATTTATAGGCTCCAAAGATATTGCGTTTTAAATTTCAAAACTGAGCTTCCATTTTCATCTTGACGAGTCACCTGGCGGATCATCGGAGATGTGACGGTTCGTCGCTTGAATTTTCACCAGAGTCTATTTTAGATCACCTTCTATTTGGCACTGACGGTTAGGGTGGTGGTCCATCGAGGATCTAATGGTCCGTTAACTGGATTGTCACCTGACTTGAATTCTTTTGTGAATCTGTTCATGTACAACGGACAGATGTGACGGTCCGCCGAGGCCCTGACGGCTCGTCAGCTGGGCCGTCACCCAGTTTCATTTTTCCATCCATTCTACTTCGGCTTGACGGGAGATGTGGCAATTTATCAGGACACTGATGGTCCGTCAGAAGAGCCGTCACACCTTATGTGCTGTACAATTTCTTTTCTTTCATGGCGTTAGGCTTATTACCTGAAAGTAAACATAAAACATATTAAAAACACCATCGGTTGATTGAAAACTTGCTATTATCCTTAGTTAAAGATGCAAAATATTCCGTCATAAGCCGGCACATCAACACCCTCAACTTAAAGGCTTGCTTGTCCTCAAGTAACTTAAACAACACCATATTATGCTAACATCAAGATTTCAAAAGAACAAACAACCGTTGTATAATAAAATGGACCTTACAACTTGGTTAGCAACATATGTATGAATTATTCATCAAACAACTAGCAGGGATCTAGGCTTAGCATTATACTGTAAATAAGTGACACTACATACACTCAAGATATCCAATCTAATAACTAGCAGGTTCAAGTATCATTCACATGCCCTCACAGCAAAGAAGTCCCTCACACACATATAGACAATAACCAAGGACTGGAATTTAAATCTCTCACTCTCACAACAAATTTCAAATAATGCACATGTAAAACTATAAGCTTGCCCTTACCATTCTACAAGATTCCTTAGTTGGTTGACAAGGATCACTACAGGACTTTATTCGGCTTGTAACGGAGGCTTGGGTGCTAGTAGGATATGTTTAGAAACAGTGACTCAGCCTTCCTTAAAGGGCATTAATCCACAAACCACATGTTTTTCCAATTCTAGTTTTCCTCATTCCTTTAACAACTCCCCCTCATTGAGTGGTCCACAATTCATGCATTTTGTTTTTATCCACTTCTTTTTTCACTCTTCTTCTATTATGCTCATTTTCTTTTCTTACACTCATAATTTCTTCCTCATTTGTGTGCACTTCTAGGGTCTTCTTTAATTCAACCTTCACTCTTTTCATACCATTCTCATTCACCAAACCTTTCTACAGTAGCCACCCTCAACTTAGACAATTTGCCTGAGTTGAGGTGCATGATGTCCAAAGAGGGACCAGAGCCAAAATAGTAGTTTAATGATAGAGACGGGAAGGTTAGCCGTTTTTGAATAAAGAAATTAGAAAAACTCAAAGCAGGGATCAAGCGATTTAAATACATTGTTTGGGCAGTTACCAGACTCATACTCAAGTTTAAGCGTGCTTCACTTTATTTTCAGACTCCTAATGCCAAGTACAGATCCACAACAGTCAGTTATCAAAATGGTACCACATACACAGTCACAAAATTTTTTAGTGGGTCCTCATTTTTCATATTCAAAACAACAACTGCTATTTATTCCTTCTAATCTTTTTGCATACATAATACACAATACATAAATAAAGACTACACAATAACAAAAATAGAAACACACATCCTAAACATGCCGGTTCTACAAGGTAGAACATGAGGGAAAAGAACACAAGCAATAAAAACCCTCGTGCTGACAAAATCACAAGTACCCCACCCCACCAAAACAATAATGCTTTGTCCTCAATGCATAAATAATAAAAGTACAAGGGACGGAATACTTGTAAAACCCTTAGTCTTGGGAGTCTGGCAAGTCCTTGGAGGCCCGAATGGCCTCAGTATCTGCAACAGTAGCCCCAGTGGTGACCGGGGCGCTCAAATCATCAACTTCATTATGCACATGAGTGGGTGTTGGTAACACAGGTGGTGTAGAACCACCTACATGTTCTGAAATAGTAGACACTCTTACCTCCTCATTTTCCAATATTTTTTTCCTTGCTCCTTCATCTTTCTTCGATTGTTTCACCGCTTTCCTTATGGCTCTCTCTTCCTCTGTTTCATTTTTATGCTTTCTCTTCTTCGATTTCTTCTTTTCACCCTCTTCACTTACTTCTTTGCCCTTATCCTTCATTCGATGCCCCATTAAATCAACTATCTCATCATCATCCTCTGACTCCATTATCAGTGGGTCAAAAGTGCTAGTAGTGGGGTTCCTTTTTAATTCAATAATGTCGGCTTGCGCTTTCATTAATTTGATCGTGAACTTGGCCAAATATGGAATGGAGAGTTCTCATAGCCTGTTTTTCACTCGCTCCTCCATATCATCCGTACAGGCATGTAAATTATCATACGGCTTCAAAGCCTCAGCGATGATTTCATCCACGAAGGGCTTGAATTATTTGGACCATGCACTCATCTGCTTTTCAAACTACTTTTGACTTTTAACCACTTTAACAAAATTCTCTGGGTTAAACCTGTACTCTTAATAATCAGGTGGCATCGATACAATGTCTGCGGTCTTAGCATTTGTAGGCATAAGAGTGGCTCCAGATACTGCAGAAGTCCCCTATAGTTCTATAATAACAAGTGGTAAAGGCGTACTTGTGGGGATCTCTGAAGCCTCTGGGGTAGTCTGAGATTGGGGCCAAAATGAAGGTTGCTTGTGAATCCTCAACTCAAACTTTGATTCATCTCGCGTCTTTTTTATATCATGCTTCTTCATCGCCGTGACCTCGTCGTCCACCTCGCTAATGATAGGCACTTTTGTTAAATTGCACAATTCCATTATGAGACACGAAAAAGGCAAGGCACTACCAGTTTTGTAGGTCCTCACAAACAGCTCGTCAACAATCACTTGGCCGAAGTTAATCTTTAGCCCCTCTATCAAACTAGCCACCAAGACAGCTATCTGTGGATCAAGATTTGCGTCTTCACCAGTTGGCATGAAACGTAGCCTCACTACCGCCCACCAAAATTTGGCTTTGAAGCTCAATGATAATTTAGGTATACACCCTTTGTTGTTCAACTAAGAAGGTTACCCACTATCTGTTAGTACTCAGGCTAACCATGGACGTTGTGAGGAGGCTATGGTCATTCGATGATCAATTTCTGGAGTGACTGCTAGAGGTGTGTACAATTGAGCAAATAGGATTTGGTTGATAGCGTGGTTAGAAATGTCTATTGATACCCTCCAAACCGGAATTCTCACTCTGTTCCTCATTTCAGAAATTTTTTACCCCTTTGGGCAATCCATCTCAAGAATGGCTAAGTAATTTGTGAAGAACTTACGTACAATGGTCGGATTGTATGCCCCTAGAGGTTTACTCAAAACAGCTAGTTTATACTCATTGTAACTCCACTCAATCTTCGAATATTCTGGTAATTCAGTAGTTACAATTTGGTACTCCTCTGCGTACGGTCTTTTCATGCCCCTGGACTGAGTGAGCTCATGGCTATCATAATAAATCTTTTCTGCACCATCAACATGCCATCTAATGAATTCTCTAACCCCGGAGCCTTGCTCCGAATTACATCAGCCCCTTTATTAAATTGGTTGACGGTTCATCACTCCAGTAATGGTTTGCCACTCCAGTCGTCAGGTTGAAATAGTATACTTTTAAAAAATCTGTCTTGCAATGGTTGATCTAATGGTCCGTCAAGTGATTGACGAGTCATTGATGAAACTGTCAGACCTTAACTAGAATTGGTTAATTCGAGCTTTCTGGTGATGGTTAACTTGGCGGATCATCACTTATGCGACGGTCCGTTAGTTGTACCGTCAAGCTTAATAGTTTTCAGATTTTTGCTCTTGGGCGTATTTTCGAACACTTGGTAGGCAACCCTTTTACTAGTCGAATATTGAAATTATCCATGTTATTTTTCTACACATTGAACATATTTATATCACAATATCACCCTTTTTGGGGTTACTCAGACTTCACCATCAGGATTTCCACACCAGACCAACAAAATATCAGCAACAACACAACACAACTACCCATTTATTTACAACACTTGGTAGTTGTGTTGGTTTCATTACGAAAAACAAAAGACTAAACTAAAATGAAACTAGAATTTGAACATACCTGAGTTGTGGAATTCGGACAAATAATGGACTGTGCTAATGCAATGAGAAAGAACTTGGAACTATCAAGCGAGGTGAAAGTGTACGGTGATGGGTTTTTGGTGATTGGGAAGGTTGATTAAATAGTGAGGAAGATTTAGTGGTGTGGTTAATGGGTGATGAATGGGATTTATGAGTTATGAACGTGGGGGTTTCAAATTTTGAGGGAGTTAAAATGGAAAGGGTAGTGTGGAAAATGGGTATTAATTGAAACAGTGAGTTTAAAAGGTTAAGGGTTGGATCGGGTAGTGGGCCTGGTCGGTTTTAAAATAAAATAAGAAGAAAATAAAACTTAACTATGACGGTTCAAGTGACATTTCATCAGCAAGATGAAGGTCCATCGCTTGACTCATCATATCGATCTAGTATGACTTCCAATTGCTTCTCAGGTGACGGTTCATGTGACGGTCCGTCAAGCTCGTGATGGCCCACCAGCTCAGCCGCCAAACTAAACCAGAATGACATGTTTTTGTTAATTTTGTGACGGTTAAACTAATGGTCCACCAGCTCTTTGATGGTTCATCATACTGACCGTCAGTCCTTATCCAAAGTTGGTGATTTTTGATCTCCATGTAATGACTTAGCTTGACGGTCCATCAAACTTGTGATGGTTCGCCAGTCTACCCGTCAAGCAAAAATCGTATCCAACATCACCTGTTTTCTAGATCCCTGCACACTTAACACACACATTAACCATGATCTATAACAAACACTACTCTACATGATTTTATAGCACGATGTGGGTTGCCTCCCACTAGCACCTGGTTTAACGTCTCGCCACGACTTGGGTATCTTGACTACTCAGACTTCATAAAGATACACCAATGTTATTACCTTCACCTCTTCTTACAGGCCAACAAACTATTTGACTCATTGCCCATTGACCTTGAATAACTTCCCTTCTTTGTTTTCCAATTCCACCACTCCGGATGGAAAAACTTGCATCACTTTGAAGGGTCCAGACCACTTTGATTTCAGCTTACTTGCGAAGAATTTGAACCTTGAATTGAATAGCAGAACCAAATCACCCACTTAGAATTCTCTCTTTTCAATATTTTTGTCATGATATAGCTTTATTTTATCCTTATAAAGAGCATATCTCTCATAAGCACGAACTCGAAACTCATCGATCTCTTTTAATTGGTCTAACCTTAAGTCGGCAGCCTCCTTCCAACTTAAATTAAGCTTTTAGAGCGCCCATAAGACCTTGTGCTAAAGCTCTACCGATAAGTGACAAGATTTACTGAAGACTAATTGGTAAGGTGACATATCTATTGGGGTCTTGAAAGCAGTGCAGTAAGCCCAAAGAGCATCATCAAGCTTTCGTGACCAATCACTCCGATTAGTATTAACAGACTTGGCCAAGATCATCTTTATTTTTCAATTCGACACCTCCACTTGCCCACATGTTTGTGGATGATAAAGAGTTGCCACCTTGTGTTGTTTCACTCCGTATTTTTCCAACACAAACCTGAACAACTTGTTACAAAAATGAGAACCCCCATCGCTTATGATTGTATGAGGGGTACGAAGACGAGAAAAAATGTTCTTCTTCAAGAATGCCACTACCCTCTTGCCTTCGTTGTCTGCCAAGTCAATAGCTTCAACCCATTTGGACACATAGTCCACAACAACCATAATGTACTTGTGGCCATAGGAACTTATGAAGGGGCCCATAAAGTCAATGCCCCACACATCAAATAATTCAACCTTCAATAGTTTGGTCATTGTCATCTCTTGGTGTTTGGAGATTGACCCTTGTCGCTGGCACTGGTCGCAAGCCTTCACAAACTCATATGTATCCTTATAAATGGTGGGCCAGTAGTACCTGCTTTGCAAGATCTTCCTCTCCGTGCGGTCACCCGCATGATGTCTTTCCACTAGGGACGAATGATAGGCCTGCAAAATACTCAGTATTTCTACTTCCAGCACATATCTCTAAATGATATTATCAACACATAATCTAAATAGATACGGCTCATCCCAAAAATAATTGTTCACATCATGTAAAAACTTCTTTCTTTGATGAAAACTCAAGTGCCCCGGGATCATATCACTAACCACATAGTTTGTAAAATCAGCATACCAAGGAATAAGATAGAGAGTGGATGCAAATACCTATTCATCTAGGAATGAGTCATCAAACTCCAACTCTTCCGATATGTTTCCTTCACTCTCTAATCGAGTTAGATGGTATGCTTTTGATTTTCACAACCTTTCCTATCCTTGACTTCAAAGTCAAATTCTTGCAGCAACAACACCCACATAATCAGTCTAGGCTTGGCGCTTTTCTTTTATATCAAATATCTCAATGCCAAGTGATTCGTGTGAACCACCACTTTGGTACCAAGCAAGTATGCCCTAAATTTCTCAAAGGCATAAACAACAACAAAGAGTTCTTGCTCGATAATTGTATATTTTTTTTGAGCTCCATTCAATGTTTTACTTGCATAGTAAATAGGGTGAAAAGTTTCTCCCTTTCCCGTCCAAGAACATCCCCAAGTGTAACTCTACTCGCATCACACATCACTTCGAATAGTTTGGACCAATCCGGAGCAATAATGATAAGTGCAGCTACCAACTTTTCTTTAAGGCACTGAAATGCCTTCACACAATTCTCATCGAACATAAACTTGACTTCCTTTAGTAATAGTTTGCACACAGGGTTGACAATCTTGGAGAAGTCCTTAATGAACCTCCGATAGAATCCCGCATGGCCAAGAAAACTACGAACTTCCTTCACCGAGATTGGCGAAGGTAATTTTTCAATAAATTTTATCTTGGCCCAGTCAACTTCAATTCCTTTCACTAAAATTTTGTTCCCCAACACAATGCCCTTCTTCACCATAAAATGGCATTTCTCCCAGTTGAGCATAAGATTGAATTCTTCACATCTTTACAAGGCATTGCTAAGATTTGCCAAGAATAATCAAAAGAATGTACAACCATGGAGAAATTATCCATGAACACTTCCAAAGTGTCCTCCACCATATCTGAGAATATAGACATCATGCACCTTTGAAAGGTAGCCGACGCATTACACAACCCGAAGGGCATCCGCTTGAGTGTAAAAGTCCCATTGGGAAATGTGAATATAGTCTTCTCTTGTTCCTCAGGTGCAATGGATATTTAATTGTAGCCAAAATACCCATCCAAGAAGCAATACCAACCCCTTCCTGCTAACCAATCAAGCATTTGGTCCATGAAGGACATTGGAAAATTATCCCGAAGAGTCCAAGAGTTCAACTTCTGTTAGTCCATGCTCAACTTCTGGTAGTATCTCCATACCGTGACGAGTCAAATAGGAATCAACTCATTTATTTCACTGGCCACTGTAGTCATACCTCCTTTCTTTGGGACACACTGAACCGGGCTCATCCATTTACTGTCAGAAATTGGGTACACCACCCCTGCGTCAAGCCACTTTATTATCTCATTTTTAACTACCTTTTGTATTAGTGGGTTGAGTCTACGCTGATACTCAATAGTGGGGACACAATCTTCTTCTAACTGTATTTTATGAGTACAAATGCCCGATTGAATGCCAATGATATCCGCGATAGTCCACCCGATAGCTCTTTTGTACCTTCTCAATACTGAAATAAGAGCCTCTACTTTCCATGCAACCAAGTCTGCAACAATAATCATTGGAAAAGTTTTCTTCTCATCCAAAAATACATACCTCAAGTGTCCGGGCAATTCTTTTAACTCTAACACTGGGGTTCTTTGATGGATGGCTTTGCGGAGGAGTTGGCCTATTTTTCAAGTCTAGGTCCAACTTCTTTAGGGCATAAGAAAATGAGCCCATCTTAGTCAATGAAAAAACTGGCATATCATACTCTTCAATACAGTCTCCCTCAAAGTTCATCAATACAACGGTTAGAGTTTCAACAACAAATCGCTCCTCAATAGGAACTTGAATCCCACTCTATATCTATAACTAAGAAATCACTCATGTCTCTCAACTGCTTCATTGACTGACAAATGTTAAATTTCACTTGTTTATCTTTCAACCTAAATCTCAACTTGTTGAGCTCCATGTGAACCAACACTCGCCCTATAGCTAAGAAATGCCTACCCAAGATTATGGGTACTTCAAAATCTACCTCATAATCAAGAATAAAAAAGTCAGCTGGGAATATAAAGTCTGCCACCTTCACAAGGACATAATATAATATCCACTCTGGCCTCTTGACCATATGGTCGGCCATCAATAACCATATAGAAGTTGGTTTGGGGGCTCCTAAACCTAATTGCCGATAAATGGCTAAGGGCATCAAATTGATGCTTGCACCTAGATCACATAGTGTCTTAGAAAACTGATTGCACTAATCGTGCAAAGAATAGTGAATGCTCTTGGATCCACTTTTTTTGAACCAACGATCATGAAGCAATTGCACTGCAATGATGAATGTTGTCTGTTGGCTCAAAACTTATAGTTCTTTTCTTGGTGACCAAGTCTTTCATGAACTTGGTATATCCTGGCATCTATTCAAGGGTTCCACCAATGGGATATTCATTGATAGTTATTTCAACATAGACAAAAATTTGTTGAACTTACCTTCCTCCATTTTCTTCTTCTCTCGATGTGGGAATGGTGAAGGAGGTTTCGAAATTTGAGGTAGAGGTTTTGTGACCTCTTTACCTTTATTCTTACTCACCATATCATCAGATATCTCCTTTATGGATTTTTTGGCATTCACATCCCGTTCATCAATGTTTTCCTGCTCATCAGACTCAGCAGAAATATCATTCACATCACCATCATCTAGTTTTATCTCATCATCAGAGACAACATCCTTCACATGTATTTGAACCAACGAGTGTGGTTCAAGAATTACTTTACCACTTCTAGTTGTAATGGCTAAACAAGTCCCATCATTCCTCAGATTTTATACCATGTCACTTGGAAGAGTACCAGTCTCCCATTGATTAAAGGTTGTGGATAGTTTGCCCATCTAAAACTCCAACTACATGATTGAAGTTGAGTGAGAGTCAACTAGTTGACTCATTGAAGATAAGTCAGTCTTCATATCCTTGATGCCTGCATCAGTTGATTCCACTCCCTTCAATAGTTTTGCCATTATAGCCTCTATAGAAGGCTTACCTGAATCATTAGCATTATTGTCACGACTACCTGGTGGTAAATTCAACTCACTTCTATCGCCCTTGTTCTTCCAACTACCTTTCTCGTGATCTCTATACCCAGCCTTATCATAGTAGTTGTATTTTTGATAGTTTCGACCTTGGTTTCCTTGGCCATTGACCCGGAAACCCCCTTGATTATTCAAGTAATTCGCTTCCTCCTCAGAATCAGAATCAGCTACTCTACTGTGTGAGCCAACTGCTTTTACTTTCTTTACACCACCAGCTAACTAGTGTTTCGTTAGCAAGTCCATCTGAGTCTTCATATGTGCCATATCTTGGTCATGCTCCTTTTTTTTTCGACGTTGTTCGACCTACATACCAACTGCATAAGTATTGCTTGCTACCTCAGAATCCCTGGTATGCCAAGCTCTACTAGTTTTGGTCAATCTATCAAGTATCACGATTGTATCTGTGAAAGTGAGTGCCATAAAAGCACCTCCAATTGCATTGTTAACCTTCGACTTTGTGTTTGAATTCAACGACCTGTAGAATGTTTCCATCAAATGCTCGTCAGTAAGCTTGTGATTGAGGCATTGAGTCAGCATATCTTGTGTAATGCCTCATTCGATAGTTATCTGAAGTTACTTATCTCGTCCCTTAACTATAACATTCTAGAAGCCAGAAAGAACCTTTCTAGGAAAGCTCTTTTCAATTGCCTCCAGTGTATTATAAAATCAGGAGCTAGCTCAGTTAGCCACAAAGTTACCTTTCCAGACAGAAACAATGGAAACGACCTCAATCGATTTGCATTCTGCTTAACTCCTGGGTTGTCAAAGGATTTACATATATTGATGAAATTCAGCAAATGCAAGTTCGGATCATCACCAGGAAGGCCTCAAAATAAACCTTTCAGATTTAGCAACTGGATTATCGTGCTGGTGATACTGAACTTTGTCCCCGGAGTAAGTTGTGGTTAGAAAATAGCTCCAGTAGCACCTACCCCATCTAAATCAGCATCGTCATCATCATCATCAAAAGCAAAGTTCACCTCAGGCGGTTAGCGTCTTCGACCTCTTTGTTGCTGATTTTGATTAGTTAGGGTAACATTGTCTCACGTTGCCAATCTCCAGCATCGTTCAACTCCTCATCACCCAAATCTTCCTCATTAAGATTAGGCACCCGACCGGGAGGAAGTCCTTGATTTCAATTTTGTGCATCCAAGTTCCTTCTCAATGTCCTATTTAGTTCAGGATTGTACGAAAATAGTGGTTCACCCAAACAACGGGTACTTGGCATGCACAACTATTAGCCAGCAATTACAAAACAACAAACAAAAGTAAAATTAGGAAATAGGACTAAAAGTCAAATAACACACATAAAAACTAATTTGACAATCGTATTCCCCGACAACGACGCCAAAATTTGATACTCCCAAACTAGAACTCCCTTTTAAGAGTGTAAGCGGTCATTGTCAAATATAAAACCCAACAAAGGTTGGGGTCGAATCCCAAAATTTGATATGCCCAAACTATAACTCCCTTTTAAAGAGTGTAAGCGGTCGATGTCAAATATAGAACCTAACAAAGGTTGGGGTCGAATCCCACAGGGAATAGAGTGTGAATTAAGTTGTATGGAGTTTAAATGACAATTAGTAGACAATTTCTGTAAAACAGGGGTTTTTGTTAAATGTTTGTTAATTTAATTCAAATTAAATAAAGTGATAGTCAATTTTATAATACTTAAATCAATAGAGAAGGATAAACTAGGACTGTGTTCACCTTGTTTCCAATCACTTCCGGATTATGTGAAACATTAGTTTGTATTAACACATGCAATTATAAGGTGATCGATTTCAAATAATCATCTAAGTGTTCTTCAACCTACATAGATGAGTTTATACTTTAATTCTCTCGAACTTAAAGTGACAAGAATATAACTCGATTTAATCCTCAAGAGACTAATCTCGTCAAAGCATTAATCTTTCTTCGGAGGTTAAGAGCTACAAATTCCTTTTCCTGTTGTTAACCTCTTTTTTCAAGCAAATTAAGTTAGGACTTTTCTCTAGTGTTTGCAACCACTAGAAATTCATAAACTCGAAGGAATTAGTAATATAATCACAAGGTCAACACAAATTCAATACACAAAAACCCTAAAAGTGATTTTTCACCAAGGATCCCACAACCTAATTTTAGGGTTTTTAGCCACCCATGATAAGAAGTAAGAAGAAACAGATAATTTTCATAAAGTAAAGAGTAATCCTTACGAAAGAGAAATTAAGAATATCAAAAATTTAATCAAACCAAGAATATTGTACTTTTCCCTATGAATATTATATCTCCAGAGAAAAATATGCGTTACAAAAATCACAAAGTATAGAAGAGGCCTATTCTAAACCCTAGACTGGGTATTTATAAGATTCAAAGAAATTAGGTTTTAAAATTCAAAACTGAGCTGCCGCTTTCACCTTGACGTGTCGCCTAGCGGATCGTTGGAGATGTGATGGTTCGTCGCTTGAACCATCACCGGCGTCTAATTTTGATCACCTTCTGTTTGGCACTGACGGTTAGGGTGGCGGTCTGTCGAGGACCTGCCGGTCCGTTAACTGGATCGTCACCTGACTTGAATTCTTGGGTGAATCTGTTCATGTGCGATGGACAGAGATGACGGTCCACCGAGGCCCTGACGGCCCGTCACCTAGCTTCAGTTTTCCATCCATTCTGCTTCGGCTTGATGGGAGGTGTGGCGATTCGTCAGGACACTGACGGTCTGTTAGAAGAGCCGTCATACTATTTGTGCAACACAATTTTTTTTCTTTCATGGCATCGGGCTTATTACCTGAAAGTAAACACAGAACATATTAAAAACACCGATGATTGCTTGAAAACTTGTGATTATCCTTAGTTAAAAATGCAAAATGTGCCTTCATAATTCGGCACATCAGGCACCACTGATATAAATAGTCATGCATGACATTAATAATATCATTAAAGTCTCTCATTAGAGTATCATCAATATGATAAAGGCAATTTAATGCACTAACATGGTTTATGATCAAAAGTCAAGCCCTTACTTGGCGACACAATAATAAATATGGCAATTAAATGCACAATCATAGCAAACAATATCGACTCAAGCCCCCACTCGGGCATCACCATAACATATACTTCAAAATAGAATAATATACACATAAGCCCCCATTCGTGAAAACAGTAATAAATAATCTCTCAAGTCAATAATAATGTTCACATAAGTCCCCACACGGGTAACACGAAATTAACAACAATCCCAATAATAATATATCGCAAAACTACCCAAACCTAACTTGTTCCATACAATAAGTCCCATCCACTATTACAAGTCCATTTATACTCTAAGTATTCTCTAAAACGTGATTATTCCATCACTAACAATAATAACATAGTTGTCCTCTAAAGGCTACTAAGCCCCGATCATCACAATAAAGTCCACTAAACAAGATTCAAGCTCTAAAATAGGCATCCAATAGCAGTTATTCAAGATCACTAAGTTATCTATCTACAATCTACTCTAAGGATATTACAAGTAGTAATTACTAACTAAGAAAGGCAATAATCTAACTACAATCCACCAAAAGACTCTGTTACCCACGGAGATACTTGCCATTTCACCTAAGCGAAATCCCCAATCCTAAGCGATTCACAAATTGCAAGTAAACAAGCTTAGAACACATAAACATTTCATAGAAAGTCAAGGTACATCACAACTTGCCTTGAAGGAAGATCCGCAAGCCTAAACACCGTCCAAAGCCTCAACCGGAAGATCGACTTCCTTGAATCAACACCAAACGTATCCAATCTATCAAATATGACATCTACAAGTCAAAAAGAGTCTAACGATACCCATATCGACTATATTTGTTCCGGGTTCAAAATCAACTTCAAAAATTATTTCCAAAAACACAAGGGTAAAATTAAGATTTTATTTTAGAATAACGTTCTCCATAATCATAGAAGTGTATAGTTGCAAACCTACATGAAAACGAGTTAAAAACGAGGTTCAAATCAAAGAAAAATCATTTTTAAGCTTTACCGGCAAAACCCGCAAATATCATGTTTAAGTTGAAGTTGTTTTGAAGTTGAAATCAATGGGAAATGGTGGAATAAAGATTTAGAAACTTACCCATGAAATAAATTTCAAAATCCCCTTTGAAATCGCCTTAATTCGAGCTCTAGAAGTCCAAAAATAGAGAAAATATAATTTGGGGCCGAAATAGACTTAATATAATATCCAGGTCTAAAGGCCTTCGCAAACGCTGGCCCTTGGTCACGATCGAGAAGTTACCCCAACCCGGACCTTCGCAAACGCTAGCATAGGGCCGCAAACGCGAATAGGAGACACCTCAACCCTTTGCGAAGGTATGGACACCAGGACTTCGCGAATGTGACCTGGGAATTGCGAACGCGAAGGGAAGAGGTTGCAAGCTCGAAGAAGAGGTCGCGAACGCAACAGAAGGAGTGACCTGCACCAGAAACAACAACTCTAAGTTCCAAATCTCTGGGCCCTCTGGCCCACAAGCCTCTCATATATCCACATAAACTCCTCTAAAAACAATCGAGCAAACTGATCTCATGAAAGAGGAGGTGATCTAACTAGTCTACTCTCTACAAAGGTCCTCCACCACTGTCTAGCTGGCCCAAGAAATTAAAAAAATGTGAAGTCTACCCCATTAGAATCCATCAAGCCCAACCTATGCAACCTCTCACGGCAACCAAGCAAGAACATATAAGCATCAAACCTAGGATCTCCATCGAAATAAGGTGGACCTGTCCTCATGAACTTTACATACCTAATATGTCCTTACATGGACATGAAGGGTAAAGTCACTGGATGTGGAGAAATCCCCGATAATATCTCATCAACACTAGGAGAACCTGTAGTAGTCACATGTGCATTCGAAGTCTGAAGCCTCGAAGTAGCATGCTGAACCAAATAAGAGCCAGCCTCCAAAGGAAACCCACACTCGAACCAAACAATCCTCAAGCATAGGTATGGTCACGGGTGGTGTTTGCACTGGCCTCAACTCCTCTAGCTCACTAGACCTATCACCCCTAGAAACCCTAGAACCTGAAAAGGCAATTCTAACCTGATCTCTAGCTGGTCTGGACATTTCAATCCGACCTTTGCCTCGAACTTTGCTCCTACCGTGCACCAAAGGCACGAGCTTTGAATCTCTAGCTAGGAAAGAGCACGTGCTCACTATCTGTGAGAGTGAATAAGAGATTTCTGAGTTATACAAAGCTATGAACGCATGAAACAGAATGAAAAATGAATTTCTCCTAAAGACATGTAGCCTCTCGAAGATAGATAACAGACGTCTCTGCATCGATCCGCAAAACTCTACTAAACTCGACTTGTACTAATGAGACCATTGAACCAGGGGCTCTAATACCAATTTGTCACGAGTCAAAATAGGCATATGATGTTACTTGTCACGTCTTCCAGACAAATAAGCCTAACCCAACCCATAAAACACGAGTATAAGGAAATCAAAAGCGAAAGCAGAAGAATATAAGTAATCCTAAATATATATACGAGACACAAGTCTCTAAGATACATTCCAGGTCTGGTTGTCACTAGTACAAGCCTCTAGTACAGATTAAGAGTAATAACAATCGTCTAAAGTATCTTAAATGTGATAAAAAAACATAAGATAAAAAGAGAAGAGATCCGGGTAAGCTTGGAGTTTGCCAGCCACTACCTCGATCTCCACAAACGTTAATACTGGAAGAAAATAATCTATAAGCTGCTACTCTATCCAATACCTGCATGGGGTGCAGAAAACAACAAAAAGGAAATAAAAGTAAGGGTGAGTACGAAACCACATGTACACAGCAAACATCATCGATAATCAATCCTAATCCAAAGCGATGGCGAGAACCACCACCCCAACTACCCAAGGTTTCCCAACAATCTATAACCAGTATATACATCACTTTATCCTATCAGGGTAACACAACACAACAGTCCATAGACTAACCATAATAGGGTAGACACTTCATTCTAGATGATTCAACACTAGTCATTCTTATGATCAACAATTAAGGGAAGTTTACAATGGAGACTCATTAACACATATATCAGGCTTAATCAATTATAATCAACCAGTATTATGGGATAAAATAAGGAGAGTGTATATATAAAAGTGTATCACAGGCTACCAAAAAGTGCTATAGAACTATCTCTTCAATCAATCCACAACCATACCCTACGTCTCATAATACCTCAACCTCCCGACCAATATAAGATGATATAAGATAATGTTATGAAGTGAAACGAATGCTCAAACACAATATCACAAACAAGGTTCTATCACGGTAATATAATACAAGAGTAAATACTTACACAATATCAAACCATACTAAGGACTGTCAATGCAATGCAAATGATGCAATGCAATGTAGTGATGATGATGGGATGATGACGAATATTTGAAAGTTATCGCATAACTTTTTGTATACACCTACCGAGTCTTGCTGCTTCCAAAGTAGGATCCATGGGGGGTTTGCAACCAATATACTTCCCATAATCTCAATCCACCTCTCTAGCTAATGTTCACGGATCAAGGTTACCATAATATCTCATAAAATATCTCAATCAACCTTGCTGACAACTGATTTCGGCCAAGAATTTTATAAAAATATCATTTTCTTTTGAATGGGGAAAATCTTAGTGGTATCAATCTCATCATTATGTATGAATGATATGAGGATATAATGCTCACAATCAAATCAGTATGAAGATATGAACCAATTCAATACAAGTATATGTGAGCTCAAAATCAACTCCATATGATAATATTCCATGATGTAAGCCATCGTGGGGCACCGCTGATATAAATATTCATACATGACATCAATAATATCATTTCAAGTCCCTCATTCGAGTATTATCAAAATGATAAAGGCAATTTAATGCACTAACATGGTCTATGATAACAAGTCAAGCCCTTACTTGGCGACACAGTAATAAATATGACAATTAAATGCACAATCATAGCAAACAATATCGACTCAAGCCCCCACTCGGGCATCACCATAATATATACTCCAAAACAGAATAATATGCACATAAGCCCCCATCCGGGCACACGGTAATAAATAATTTCTCAAGTCAATAATAATGTTCACATAAGCCCCCACACGGGCAGTACAAAATTAACAACAATCCCAATAATAATATATCGCGAAACTACCCAAGCATAGCTTGTTCCATATAATAAGTATCATCCACTATTACAAGTCCATTTATACTCTAAGTATTCTCTAAAACTCGATTATTCCATCAGTAACAATAATAACATAATTATTCTCTAAAGGTCACTAAGCCTCGATCATCACAATAAAGTCCACAAAACAAGATTCAAGCTCTAAAATAGGCATCCAATAGCAGTTATTCAAGATCACTAAGTTATCTATCTACATTCTACTCTAAGGATATTTACAAGTAGTAGTCACTAACTAAGAAAGGCAATAATCTAACTACAATCCACCAAAAGAAGACCCGCAAAAATGCTGGCCATTTCACCTAAATGGGACCCCCAATCCTAAACAATTCACAAATTACAAGTAAACAAGCTTACAACACATAAACACTTTAGAGAAAGTCGAGGTATATCTCAACTTACCTTGAAGGAAGGTTTGGAAACCCAAACACCGTCCAAAGCCTTAATCGAAAGCTCGACTCCCTCGAATCAACACCAAACGCATCCAATCTAATCAAATATGACATCTACAAGTCAAAAGGAGTCCAACGATACTCATATCGACTATATTTGTTCTGGGTCCAAAATTCGCTTCGAAAATCATTTTCGAAAATACAAGGATAAAATTGAGATTTTATTTTAGAATAATGTTCTCCATAATCATAGAAGTGTATAGTTGCAAACCTACATGAAAACGAGTTAAAAACGAGGTTCAAATCAAAGAAAAATCATTTTTAAGCTTTACCAGCAAAACCCGCAAATATCATGTTTAAGTTGAAGTTGTTTTGAAGTTGAAATCAATGGGAAATGGTGGAATAAAGATTTAGAAACTTACCCATGAAATAAATTTCAAAATCCCCTTTGAAATCGCCTTAATTCGAGCTCTAGAAGTCCAAAAATAGAGAAAATATAATTTGGGGCCAAAATAGACTTAATATAATATCCAGGTCTAAAGGCCTTCGCAAACGCTGGCCCTTGGTCACGATCGAGAAGTTATCCCAACCTGGACCTTCGCAAACGCTAGCATAGGGCCGCAAACGCGAATAGGAGACACCTCAACCCTTTGCGAAGGTATGGACACCAGGACTTCGCGAATGTGACCTGGGAATTGCGAACGCGAAGGGAAGAGGTTGCAAACTCGAAGAAGAGGTCGCGAACGCAACAAAAGGAGTGACCTGCACCAGAAACAACAACTCTAAGTTCCAAAAATCCTCCGAACGAACCCTCGGGATTCGTTCGGGACTTCATAGAAATAAACCAATAATGCTACTAGGCTAATTTAGATGTTTCGAACTTAATGGAACCATCAGATTTCCAAAAAGAGATCGTTTTCAATGAATTAGCCTCCAGGACCCCTTTCTAGTTATTTTTACTAGATTCTCATCTAAGAGGATAAAATGCAAAACAAGGGCTCGAGACGCGAACTACCCACAGTACAAACCCAAAATCGACATTCTGAATCTAATGGAATAGTCAGAATCATCATCCGAGGCTCAGATCACTAAATGTTGATCAAAGTCAAATAACCCCTTTAAGGATGTTCAAAACTACAAATTCATTTAAAGAACTTTCGGACGTATCGAGAACCGTGCCAACCATCCCCACAACTCGTAAATGAGATAAAACAACAACTGGGAAGGGTAAAATGGTCAAAACACAGAAAATTCTAAGAACCAATATGAGGGTCATTACAAATTGGTAGGGGGTGATTACACTCTCCAATTGCTGGTAATTACATGGTGTAATTACAAGTTGGTTATTTTTTAATTTTATTTTTTTTTTTTAAATTTATTTTTTATTTCTATTATTTTAAATTTTTTTTTTATTATTCTAATTTTTTTTAAAATATATTTTTAAATTTTTTTATTTATATTTCATTTCCTTACTTGTCATTTCCAACCTTTACTTCATGTGATTCCATGCAATTGCTCGTATTATCTATTTTTTTTTTTAATTTTATGTTTATTTTTTTTTTTTTTCATAATTTTGTTAGTATTCTAATTTTTAAATTAAAGTAAAATTCATTGTTGAATAAGGTTATAGACGTACGTTTTTCTTTTCTTTTAATCATATTTATGTACGTTATGTTAAATTTGACATAAGAGTATTATGTTAACTTTTTTATTTTGAATTTTGAACGTATGTTATATTTTCAGTTTCAATTTATTTGTTTTAGTAGTATTAACTTGATATTTACATTTCAAGTTATTTATTTTTTAGTTAGAATTGATAGATTATCTTTTTGTCCAATATTTTAATAATTTTACGATATTATATTTATGGGGAAAGGGTAATATATACCCTGAACTATTAAAAATTATATGTAAATACCCTCCGTTATACTATTGGGTTGTTTATGCCCCTGCCATCTAACTTTTGGTACATATATACCCTTGAGTTACACGGCAAGACATGTGTCATAATCTCAAAGAATTAACCCAGTTCCCCTGGATTAACCCGCTTGATACCCGACCCACTACCCAACCCAACGAATTGGGTGAATTGCATTGTCGGCCTCGCCGGAATGGCTCAAAAGATACCGAAAGAGGTCAACTGATTACCAGACCTAAATCATCAGGAGTACAACTCCTATGCGCACAAAATGCATCTAGAATCAATTCTTGATTCAACCCACAACTCCATGAATTTGTAAAACAAATCTGCGATCACAGTTACAACTTCAAAAGAGGAACTGAGTTGGGCATAAAAATCACTTCTTTATCAAATGCTGGTTTGATTCGAATAGATTCACCTTTTGAGAATGATTCATCATCCTCTAAGCATACACACAAAATTTTAACCAATTTACCCGTACCAATTGAGAGATCAAATCACTGTCGATTCACAAAAAATGCGCATTGAGATTCGTATGTTCTCCGGTGAAATTCGAGAGGTTTTGTATACTGGGGAAAACCCAGGTGACCTCGATGGAGCTTCAGTGATCTTCTCAGGGGAAAAAACAATGCCAAAATGTGAACGATGAAGAGAGTTACAGCTTCTCATCCAAAAACCCATAATTGACCAGCACTACAACTTCTGTGAAAAATCTTTTAAGTCATTACTGCAATGGAATTCCAGCTTAGGTGAATTCCTTGTATTAGAAGTGGTCAAAATGGATTTGAAGAAATAACTTTGAAGTTACTCCATTGTTGATATATTTGAAGCTTCATTTGGGTCGGATTATGGGTTATTTTGGGTATGGACATAGGCAAAAATAATATCGGTCTTTTAAATTAATCTCAACCCTCCATGTGTCTATTTTATGACTGAGATTCAGATGTTTAACGGATAAAGGGTATATACGTACCAAAAGTTAGACGACAGAGGTATAAACAACCCAATAGTATAGTGGAGGATATTTACATACTATTTTTGATATTTCGGGGGTATATATGTCCCTTTTCCATTATATTTATAATATAAATTATTTTGTCAAACAAGCATTTCATGATGTTAATAGAAATCATGTACTTCTAGTTTTTATGATTAATTTAGTTAAAATAGTTTTTATGATTAATTTAGTTGAAATATACTATTTTGAAAAATATAAATCAATTATTTTTTTATAATATTAGTTAAGAACATATGTTTATTAATTGTTATATTTTCAAAAGAAAATATATATCTTAAATATTTAATTTAGTATCATTTATAAAGCTCATTATTTGTCTAATATAACTTTTTAAATATTGATAATTAACTTTTATTTTTAAAATTTAATATAACCATATGATTACACTTGTGTAACTAAACAGTACACTTGTAATTACATTATCGCAAACAAACATGTCGTTGTAATTACTAGGCTGTGTAATTACTAGACTGGTAATTACTACCCTAGTAATTATACCAATTCCAATTAGCAGGTGGCTTTCCAAATAGACCCTTAATATAAATCTTAAGCTTTAGGCTTCTTCTTCTTCTTCTTCTTTTTTTTTTTTTTAACTATATTAAAATCAGTTGATGTTCCAATAAGGATAGCCCTTAACTTGTGCAGATTCTGTTTTAAAGCTACTGTTAGTCTTGACGTAACTCTCAATCCATTAGCTATCCTTGAAATTAATCTCAATCCATTAGCTATCCTTGAAATTAAGAAATGACATTTATAAGACCTTTTACTTGTTACTTCATACATTCTCATTATGCTTGTTTGGATATGACTATGTAATGGCTGTATTTAAGAATAAGTAAGATAGCGTATTTTCTCTTCATATTTCAAGTTGAACCCTCATAAATGCAAAGTTAAAAGATTAATAATACTTTATTTCTTATTCGGTCTTCTACTGGTTGACTATTTCTTCAAAGTATCAATTCCTAACTCTAAATTTGGCAAATGATTTCGGTAGAATTATGAATCACCATTTGAGTCTCTTTTATTTGTTGTGTTTTTAGAATTTTATTTTGAGTCTGCTTTATGAGCTTTAAGTGAAATTCTACCCAGTTGAAGGTTAATAATTTGATTAGTGGTTAAGTTTGTTTAGGGTCAGTCATTGGAACCTTAGCTTTGGGAGATTTTTTTCAAATATTCCTGCGTAAGATCAACCCCTGATTTAAAATGAAACACGTGAACGATAAGTTAGTTTGTTTAACTAAAGATCAATTTCGTTTCTTATATTTTTATTTAATTATCCTCCGGTAGTCTTAAATTAGTTACTATTAGATTTGATGCTAATCTTTATCATTTTTGTGTACATGTGAAATGACAAAATGGGGCCATTTGGGCCTTCATCTGCAGATGCCATATCTGGGCCTACTAATCAAGCTCACATTTGAACCTTCCAGGTCCAGTAGAATAGAAGTCCGCCAACAGCCAAAGAATAGCAAAAGACAATGAGATTGGGCCTGAAGCCCAATTTACTTTACCGTTCTTATTTGTTTTATGTTAATTTATATATGTATATGTACTAATTAAAAGGGATATATATATATAAAGTAGTTAGTTTGCCACGTTTTTTTTTACATAAAAATCAACCCCAAAGTTAATACAAAAAATTGTGGGTTTTAGCCACGCGTGAACCGTTGCTAAATGGTAGAAAGACCGTGGGTAATAGCTGCATTTTTGGTGGTGATTGTCTCTACTATATACACAGCTTCTCAAAGTATTTCTCACATTTAAAAAATGAAAACAACGTGATGGAGTAAATTTCTACTTCTTTCTTCCATACAGGTGACAAAAAAATCTTCAACAAAAAATGGCCGATGTATATGGAATGCATCAATATTGTATAGATAGTTATGTAACGTATCAATATTGTATAAATAGTAATTCAATGTATCAATATTGTATAAATAGTGTATAATCCTGTATATATGATGTATAACTATGTATCAGAGATGTATATACATCCATATACACTATTTATACAATACATATACATTATATAAATAGTTATGTAATGTATCGATACGCTATAACAGTGTATAAACGTGTATATATGATATATAGTTATGTATTGATATTGTACGATAAAAAATGCCGCGTGTATATGTAATGTATCAGTTGTGTATATAGATGTATATTTATGTATCAAAGATATGTATATATGCATCTATCCAATATTTTCATTCATTGAACGCTTACACTACATACAAACCAGAGAAAACTCAGAACACTAAATCAACTAGTGACATTTTGTAATTTGCATATTATATCTTCACAAAATGCCTCTACTCTTGCTCCATTATGATACGTATCAGCAAAGTAAGCAAAAGTCAACCAAAACTGGTTTATAAGTGCCTATTTCACAAGCAATCACTAAATACCTAAAAAGGATTAGTAGACATCATGTACAACACACAATGCATTTGTTGCGACCAAACAAAGATAAGGGGGAAAGGGAAAACCTTA
This sequence comes from Capsicum rhomboideum, assembly GCA_031232105.1. Taxonomy (NCBI): domain Eukaryota; kingdom Viridiplantae; phylum Streptophyta; class Magnoliopsida; order Solanales; family Solanaceae; genus Capsicum; species Capsicum rhomboideum. The sequence continues at coordinate 45,646,061 of CP124716.1, forward strand.
ATGTTACAAAACGCTCAATTTGCATTAGTTAGAAATACAAGCAATTTGGACAAATTTCTTCATATTTCATCACTGGAAAATCCAAAGATAAGCAATGAATAATTTTAGTGCTAAGAGATCTCACATAATTCTCAACGATATTCTCTCATATGGAACCCACATACAGAAAATCACAAAATTTCTAATGGAGTACATGATCAACTGCGTTTTCATTTGTTTTAGAAAATTAAAGCTAGTGGAGTCCTATAATTCTAACCAACTTAAAATCTCCTCTAAACAGTCCTAAATTTTAGAGATGAGCTCCTCTCGATGTTTCGAGTCCTTTGATATATATGATTCAATTTGTGACACATCAATTTTCAAGTTGAGCTATGAAGCTTTAATGACTGATCAATCATAGAAGAAGAGGAAGGAAGGAAGTCTGAAAGCAATAAAGAATTTAGGAGGAGGAAGAAAAAGAAGGAAGAAGGTCTGAAAGCAATAAAGAATTTAGGAGGAGGAAGAAAAAGAAGGAAGGAAGAAGAAACCATTAATAGCTGAACATGAAAAAAGAAGAGCTTAGTGGAGTCTTTCAATTCTGATCAACTCAAAATCTCATCTAAATAGTCCCAAATTTTAGATATGAAATCCTCTCGATGTTTCGAGTCTTTTGATATATAATTCACTCTAAATGATTCACATTTGCGGCACACCAAATTTTCAAATGAAGCCTTGAAGCTTTAATGGTTGATTGATCATAAAAGAAAGAAGTAAGAAGAAGAAGCCATTAATGTATGAACATGAAAAACGAAAAGACAAGTAGAAGAAAGAAGAAGAAGCAGCATGGCCGAATGACCAGTTCAGGTAATATTAATAAAGTCGGACCAATTGTTTTATAAATAAGATGGCCGACCAGCCATGTCCCATAATTATCCCTAATTAAAATTGGACAAGACTGATATTCTTATTTTGTTTTGGCCCAGATGATGACCCAGACAGAAAACTTAACTTAGTCCTATCCGTTTTATCTTGGGCTTCTAACGTAAATGTACTATCGACTAAATTTTTTTCAACTAACTGGCTACATGTATATGTAATGTATTGATATTGTATATATATATATATATGTATGTATATATGATGTATAACTACATATCAAAGATGTATATACATTGTTATACAATATTTATACATTTTTGCAGTTCATCATCCTCAGCGGGCTGATCTTTTTTTCAATTATGACTAGTTTAAATTTTCTCTAAATAGTCCCAAAATTTTGATACGAGCTTCTCTAGATGCTTCGAGTTTTTGGATATATTATTTACTCGAAATGAACATTTGCGGCAGGTCAAATTTTAAAATTTGAACTTCAAAGCTCTTCAATGGAGAATTTCAATGGACATCAGTTCAAATCTTCCTCTAAATCGCTCAAACTATAGATATGAGCTCCTCTTAATGTCTCAATTCTTTTGATATATTATTCACTCGAAATGACTCACATTTACGGTAGGTCAAGCTCTCAATGGCGAATTTCAATGGCAACTCTGTTTTTCTTTTACAGTTCATGATAATTTAGTTTTGTCCATATAGATTTTTCAGGATGGAATAAAGGAGAAGAACACATACTTTCACTAGGAAAATGACAAAACAACTTGGCCAATGCATTCTGGGAGCTACAAGAATTATTAGCTGGCATCGGTAACGACATACTTTATTTTCTTGATTTAACAGATCTGGGAAAAAGATATCTTCAAAACTGAGGCTCACCTCTCGATTAGAGGCACATACACACACTCCAAAACACTCGAATTCATACTCTTTTTCTTTATTATTTATTCAGCGTAATATCTTATAATTGTCAGATATATACTTTTCATTTTCTAACTTGCTTTACTTATAAAGCCCACTTCTTAATCGATGTTTAAATTGTTGGTAAATCGATTTAAAATAAGAATTAAATTAAGATGCGTGTTGTTTACCTCTTACAAATTCAATTATACTGATTTTGAGGGTAACATACTAATGAGAAAGCTAAACTAGTCACTACTCACTATTTATTTTTCTCTCCTCTTTTTTTTTTTTTTCTTTCTCAATAAATTATTTTTAATGCAATTTATATTTGATTAAGAGTTAGTTTGTAGATTTTCGATAGTTCTTTTGTTGTCTTAGGGGAAATAACTTAAGATCACTGCAAAGGTAATTGACTAATATTAAAAGAGACTTCATGATGCTGGAATATATATATATATATATATATATATATATATATATATATATGAGATAATTAGTTGATTGCGTTTACATTAATTTGCAAGTGAAGTAAAACATTGCTTTTGAAATGACATATACATAAATTATCCTCCAACATTTATGAGACGGTGAAATTTTTTTAATATGATTATTCTCTGCTCCGTCTCAATACCCACGTAAAATTTGTAAGTTATAACAATTAAAGATTAAATATATTATTGATAAATTATTGCTGTTTATATAAAACGTATACTTTCTAGATATAAGATATTATACTTAAATATAGTAGTATATGATATTATAACACGTTATTTATGTCAACACGCAAATCTACCATCATTACAATAAGTTTTGTTATCTTAACAAGTTTACTAGAAAGGCAGCACGGGCCCAACATTTATATTTTTAGCGATGATCAGTGTTTGGATGCTTTGCATAGTTATTTGATCGAGAGGAATAGTAGTAAAGAACAAAAAAGAACGGAAAAGTACGACATGAGAAAGATGACATAATAGATTGTATAGAGTAACCATTAATAAACATTGCATTAGGTATATCTTGCTTACAAATGTATATTTAGCTAACATTGTAAAATCAAAGTTAATCTGCCAGCATAAATCAGGTAAGGAGGGAATATTCAGAACTAATATACTTGCTAAAGATGCAACAAGACACATTCATAGATATATCGATGCAAGGATATCTTTCGAGAAGAGTTTCAACATCTCTTTCGCTTCTTGAAGCCCAATATTGGTTCCGCAATCCTTGTACACAGTTATGGTACAGCTGATATGCGGGGAAAAGATTGTCTCATTGTCTACATTTTGTCGAACAAATAAATTAATTCATAAAGTACAGTGGAAAAACAGAAAAAAGAAAGAGAATATGTGTATCCATGAAACATTAAAAATGTGCAGGAATTAGATAAGCAACAGTTAATACTCATGGTCACGAAGTAAACGGAAGAAGCAGATGTGCCAAAATGTAAAAGTTAGCAGCAGTAAGTTCAGATACCAGTGTGAAGATACCACAATATACCCAATGAAATTCCAAAATCTCACAAGTGAGGTTTGGGGAGAAAAAAATAAAACTTAGCAGTTGTTGGTTCACAACTGGAGTAAAAGCAACCTCAGTACTGGATGTTATGATAGAAAGAGCAAGCTTTACTGTAGAACCTTTTATGAAATTCTATTTACACATATTATTTAAGTAAAACGACCATTACCTTTCATGGGTCAAAGTAAAGGAAACTAAATAAAAATATTAAAGCACAACCAAGATATTAGCACTTCAGTGGAATTCAGCATACACTCGTAAGTCGTAACTCATTTGTGATTATCACAAGTTTTTATTGGCTCAAAGATAGAAAAACTATGCATAAAAGAGAGAGCTAACAGTGGCACAATTCTTCTTTACCATAACCATGGGAGGACTTGACAAAAGGCCAAGATGAAGAAATTGTCAAGATGCAAGTACTAATTACCAAAAAAAAAGTAATGTGCATTGTTAGAATTGGAGACAACATGCATAAAAAAAATGCAAGAGTTAGACGATAATTTGCAAAAACCTGCCAGAATAGCCTTCTCTCATGGGTGTAGATGAGAAACTCCTTCTCAGGTTCACAAGGTCAGAACTAATAAGAAAATTTGAGAAAGACCTTTGTATAAACCATCACATAAAATTTTGGATGGCTTCCATCTCTGTTTCGATCCTTCTAGCGAGAGCTTGTGACTATCACAGTGACTACAAGCTAATAACAACGAAAGAATGAGCGAAGTCTAATACATATAAGAGCTTTTATAAGGAAACAGAAGAAAAGTAGAGTACCGCTCGATATAATTGTTTGGAATCCTCTCCGAGAAGTTAGGACAATAACCAAACATGTGAAAACAGTAAGTGCCTTCAACAGCAGAGTCCTCAAAGCAATTCCCTATGAAACTGAATTTTCTTGAAGTACATGGACTCTACGTTGTCAGCATTTCCACCAAAACCATCAACATTATCCAACACTTTCTGCACATGATTGGTTAGAAATGTCGGTATTTCAAAGTGCATATGTTTGGAATTGTAGATAAACCTTATTACCTTAACTCCACATATTTGCTAAGATTGGAAAAGTAACAATAGTACCATGGGAAATCCAACACTTAAAACCACCACTTCGACAAATAAAGTAGTACTCAAAGCAAATCCAAAAACCTAAACTCAATGCTAGGAAGACTGCTCTTTCTTGGAAATTTTAAAAATAACTACAATCTGTCTAAAAGCTCATACTGCTTTTTTTTTTAAAAAAAAAATCGAAGAAGCGCTTCATAATCACCAAGGAATGTCAAAATTAGAATATGCCAAAAGCAACTATAAGGAACAGAGTACCATGGTAATTTTAGTTTTATCCACTTATCTTTTTTTTTTTCTTTTCAAGAACTTGATTCTCCAATTACTATTTTTTTCACACAAGAAATGTACTACTACAAAAAATTCATATTAGAGAAACGAACAAAAGGTAGTTTTATCATTGGCCTAGAAGTTCTTGATTCACATCACTTGACTAGAAAGATGAACGAAGTTAAAACATTAACTTCTTAAGATAATATATCTCTATTTTGAGGATAAAGGCTACCTACACTGATCTCAAAATCATATAGATAGACTTTTTCATGACAATTGATTATCCAAACCTACCTACCTACATTTTTACGTAATCAAGCTTTCAAATGGAAAGAAGGTGCCTACAAATCGATATATTGTGAATCAAGCAGCCATTAAGATAAGATTAAGGTACAAAATTTCCACATTATACAATTGATCAACGTCTAGGCATGAGGCCTCTTTTGACAATATGGTTATTCAAAGTTATGGAGTATTTCAGTGCTGATAAATTGATTAAACTGATTTTTTTTATTCTGTATGTTGCTTCTCATATTTAGCTGTATTTGGCTATTAACACTAACAATTATAAATATGTCGTCCTCGGCCTTTTTTTAAATATATTTTTGTTACTTACTGTACAACTTAGTAAGCAGCTGACTACAATCTTTCACTTCAACACACTACAAAAAACTTTTACTTAAACCTAAGAAGGGATCAGATTCAATATACTCTTAGAAAAAAAAAGGGGGAAAAAGAGTCTTGAATTCAATAGGTGTAATGTTATTAGGTTACCATTGACTGCAGAAAATGTCTTTTGAACATCTACATATCAACCACTTTGGATCCAATTCCATCATCAAAGAAATCAATCACCATAGAGGAGTACTCAAGCAAAATCAGAAAATCTTGTAACACCCCGTACATGCCCGAACCCATGAGACTACCTTAACATTTATAGAATCATTTAAACATGAGAGAATTGGTGAATTATGCATTAATTTGGTGGGCTTAAATAAATCTTGTGCCATTGGGCTCAAATGAGGCCCAAAATCATAAGAAGACATGGCCCAAATGGGGCAAGTGACCCATTCTTGTGTTGACCAATCAAACATGCATTTAATGCCCAAGGATTTGGCTAAGGATGACTTGAGGGACTATATAAAGCAAGAAAAATTAGATTTTTATTGATCAAATCACACATGCCATTTGCTAGAATATTCAAGACATTTCTCTTATCTCACTCACAAACCCTAAGCCCTTATTCCTTTGGACAAGATCATTCCTTTGTAAGTATTGGTAAGTGTTTACTTTCATGGTTTAATATATTACATTCTTAATATGGTGCATAAATTATGTTGGTTATGTTGACACGGTGTTGGACAATTCACTATGTGTAAAACTGTCTATTTTTGCAATCGGAAAAAGGGTTTTGCCTTATAAACTTGAAAATAGACTTGTGATCTTGAAGGAAGTGAACTTGATGGATTCAATATTGACATGTGGGATGTGATTATAGTCTTAACTTGTTTTATCCTTGTACATAATGTTTGAAACTGTTATTGCAAAATTGTGCATGGACTTGGTGGTGTATTGAAGGAAAAATGTGGTTTTGGTGATGTTCATGTGTGTTGTGAAACCATGGGTGTTTGTTGGCATCCAAGTGACCAAAAATATGTAAATAAAAGCTTACTTATGGCCTTGGACCATTTATTACACAAAAGGACCCAAAAGAGACCCTTTTTGGCCGATTTGGGCATCCGCCTCCGCAGACGAAGGCACCTGCGGGCACAGATGCCAATGCAGGTTCCCCTGGACAGGGAAAAGGGTCACCTGCGGCCGCATGTCAGCCACCTGCAGGCGCAGGTGGCTTCGCAGGTCAGTACAGAGTCTCGTTTTGTATGTTTTTGCCTCTCTTTGATCCCCCAAGACCCCTATACCCTTTTTGGATGTAATTATCAACTTATGATACCTTTTTAATGACTTTAAGGGGTCGTATGGAGGCATGTTGGATTATATCCATTATGGATTGTTGTTAATATGCTGTTATGAGGAGAATTGATGGAGTAATTGTGACGTAATAATAATGAGGAAGCGTAAAGAGTAAACTTGGTGTGAAATGCTATTGGTTTATGATTTCTTGGTCAATGTGTGAAATGATATGGTGTTGTTGGTATAGTAACGCAATGGATTGTATTATAAAAGGGTGAAATAACGTTATATGACAGTCATATAGCTCATTGTCGTCTTGTACACTTGTACGGAAAATAGTTGTTAACGAGAGTTCCGTTATGTACTTGTATTGTAGAGTGAAACGTAAGAAAGGAGCTGGACTCATGTGTTCATATATAGGATTGTGTATTCATACGTGTAAGTGAAAGTATGTAAGGTTATTCTATCCGTATCCTTCTGCAGCACATAGTATTCACATTGACATTGTATTTGTTCCGTTCCAAAATGTTCTAAGGTATCCTATTTTCGGTTATCAATTGTTATTATCACATGTTCCCTACTAATTGATCAATTGTGATTCACATGTCTCATGTTCATTGACTAATGTTCCAAAGGTCCAATAATGTTATGTTCCAAAGTTCAAATAATGTTATGACTATCATTGTATCAATCAATCTCAAAAGTAAAGAATGAAGTAATGCATATATGGTTGATGATTGAGTATGGGTGGTAGCTTTGGGGGTGAAAGTGTCACGCCCCGAATACCTTCGGAACGGATTGGCACCCGTAGCCGATATGGCCCGAGAGAACCAAGCTTTGCTTCTATTCATTCATATGCATATCATAAGCAACACCATCATCACGTAAGAACATGAAAGACGAATAACGGAAAACATGGAACATGGGACATATATATACATATGTGAAACTTGGCCGTTGAGGCCATCAAGTCAAAAATGTCATATACCACCTTATATTCATACACCCACATACGTCTACAAAAGCCTCTATCAAATGCATTGACCAAAATAAACTAAAAGTCAGGACAAGTCTCCGCTTTATACAACATATACGACACCAACACATATGTACAACTGTGACTCGGAGAAGCCCCGAACTAACTGGAGCTCACCAATGATCCGAAGCAACTGGCAACCTACTGTGGAGGCCTACTAGTACCTGCACCTGCATCAAGTAAGGTAAATCCCGCAAGAGGGGTCAGTACGAAGAATGTACTGAGTATGTAAGGCCATATGAAACTTGTATGATATGTAAAAATATCAATGTACTCAAATACAATAAATGATCAATATGGATAAGTCACTATACTGAACTCTGGGAACCATGTATTTTGCTTTCATTACTTTCTTTGTATCTTTACTTCTATGTTTATTCATCTTTACCTGTGACCTGTGATACCCGGGCCCCGACTGAACATTGGGTTTTAACATAACATATCGTTATGTTGGGATCGGCTCGAGCTAGGCTTATGCCCCTAGAGCTGCCACCCATGAATTAATATATATCGGGATCGGCTAGAGCTAGGTTATTACCCCTAGAGCTGCCACCCATACCAACATATCAGGTTCGGTTCGAGCTAGGTTATTACCCCTAGAGCTGCCCCCTGTCAGGATCGGTCCGAGCTAGGCTTATGCCTCTAGGATTGCCCCCTGATCCAACAATCTCGGGATTGGCTTGAGCTAGGCATTGTGCCCCCAAAGCTACCACCCATACTTGATCATTAACCACATATGTATTACTTTGTTCATTACTTTGAGATTGATACAATGATAGTCATAACTTTCCTTGAAGCTTTGGATCATTAACCAATGAGTGAGAGACATGAGAATAAACATTGTGAGAAACATAGCCTTATGGGATACATAACATCATTAGAGACATAACACCGTTGGAACCTTTGGACAATAATCAATAAACAAGATACATGAATATAACCACTATTGGAACTTTGGAACGTAACCTTATTGGGCTTTTGGAACATTATTCATGAATATGAGGCATGAGATTCACAATTGATCAATGAGGAGGAAATATATGATAATGAACATTGATAACCGGATTTAAGATACCTTAGCACATTTCGGAATAAGACAAGTGAAATGTCAATGTGATTACTATTTGCCACAGAAAGGTACGGACAGAGTAACCTTACATACCTTGTATTCTCAATACGAATATACAATCTTAGATGCATATACAATAGTCCCGCTCCTTCTTTATGTTTCACTCTACAACACAAATACATAACGGAATTGACATTAACCACCAACTACCTTACAAACGCATATAACGTCAATGAGTTACATGTTTGCTTTAAAAATGACATTTCCCCCTTGACAAAACCATTGATGGAATTATCATACCAATAATCCCATAATATTTCATACATTGACCAATACATGATAATTAACAACAATTCACCACAACACTTCACCTTTACACTTTCTCATCCACACCATATCACAAATAATCCATTAATTCACCTTAATACACTTCATAGCATATATCGGCCAAAATCCCATAATTTACACTTATAGAAAAATAACAAGTTTAATAACAAAATCACACCATACATGTTCATATTTTATCCATACCATGCTCTTTCATCAAAGTCACAAGTCATATTTCAAGCTTAAATCCCATGGATCACAAATCTTTTACAAAAACACAAAGTACCATGTTCAACACTTCCAAGCATAACCAACATGATTTAAATACTCTCCCATGCATATAATATATTAATCCATAACAATAATCACTTACCCAAGCTTGAAAATTGATGATCTTGCTCCAAAAATTGACTTTGAGTTCTTAGGGTTTTGAGAGAAAAATGGTGAAGAAAATATCAAAAAGGCATGAGATTTCCAAGTGAATAAAAATCAGCCTTTGGGTCCTTTATATAAGCCCTCAAGTCTATCCTTATCCACTCACATAACATTTAATGTTATATCTAGAAGGTCAAGGCAAGAATGGGTCATTTGACCTATTTTTGGCCCATGTCTTCTTTCACATTTTGGGCCCTTTTTGAGCCCAATTCACTTAATCCAATAAAATCAATAATTTATAGTGTTTAAATCATATCATATGTATTACAACAATATTCCCACTCACGCTATTCATATCCGTAGCCTCAATCCCCAAAACAAGTGATTCTAACCACATTCGGCTCATTTTGACCACAAGGGTAAAACCGTCATTTTGATGCCAAATTTGTTCACGAGTAATTTTATCATACCAATATAATATTTCATTCATTTCATGTATATACTCATGATTATAGAAGAAACGTGGCAAAAATCAGCTCGGTACGTCCCCGGGTACCCTTGGGACTTAGAAAATTTCCAACTTTTGAAAAAGTGGCAAAACTAGCCTGGCACGCCCTTGGGCGCGCCAGCTTGCTGCCTCTGGGCACAAAAATTTGGCCCAGAGCGGAGTGGGATGCCCTCTGGCGCGCCCCAACCTTATTTTTTTTGAAAATTTCGTTTTTCGACTTTTCTTCGCGGGTTTGGTTAGATACTTCAAGTCCTATTCTTTAACTTACTTCTTAGCCTTAATATACTTTGTTTAGAGGTCCTCTTAGCCTCATTTTAAACCCCATAACTGCTCCATGAAAATCACAAAACACCTCCTACGAAGGACTAATCACATGTACGAGGCCAAATTTCAATTTTCTCATCATTAACGTAACCAAATACATGCTTATGGATCTCAACACCTAAGTACACATTATTTAATGTCGTCAAATAGGGTTGGGAAGGTATGGGGTGTTACATTCTTCCCCCCTTAGGAACATTCGTCCTCGAATGTTAATAGTATAATTTCAATTACGACAAATGCATCTCTATACTAGCATCTATATACATAAACACTTAAGGCTCATGGATACTTACTTTTTATTGCTCCACTCCCGCGCTTTGAACTTCTTGGTCCATTTGAAATAGATAGGGGTACTTGGATTTCATCATTTCCTCAGCTTCCCATGTGATCTCTTCTACTTGTTGATTTCGCCATAATACCTTTACGGAAGCTATGTATTTATTCCTCAATCTCTTTACTTGTCGATCTAGAATAGCAACGGGTACCTCTTCATAAGTAAGATCCTCCGTAACTTGGACATCTTCAATTGGAACCATATGAGATGGATCTCCTATGCATATCCGAAGCATCAAAACATGAAATACTGGGTGGACTGAGGAAAGTTCTTGAGGTAGTGCTAATTCAAAAGCAACTTGCCCAAATATTCTAATGATTTCATATGGGCCTATGTAACGTGGACTCAATTTCCCTTTCTTTCCGAACCGTATTACCCCTTTCATCGGTGACACCTTTAAAAACACCCAATCACCTATGAAGAATTCAAGCCCTTTTCTTCTAACATCGGCATATGACTTGTGGCGACTTTGGGCCATTTGTAACCGCTGTTGGATCACTTTAACTTTCTCCATAGCCTGATGAACAATATCGGGCCCAAGTAAAGCAGTTTCACCCGCTTCAAACCATCCAATTGGTGATCTACATTTCCTTCCGTACAAGGCTTTATAAGGTACCATTTTAATACTTGAATGATAGCTATTGTTGTAAGCAAATTCAATAAGAGGCAAATGGTCATCCCAACTGCCTTGGAAATCTAACATACAAGCTCGTAGCATATCTTCAAGTGTCTGAATAGTACGTTCTGCTTGTCCATCAGTATGAGGATGGAAAGCCGTACTCAAATTCACCTGTGTACCCAAACTCTGCTGAAAAGATCTCCAAAAGTGCGCTGTGAACTGTGCTCCTCTATCTGATATAATGGAAAGGGGAATACCATGCAATCATACTATTTCTTTCACATACAACTTTGCGTACTCTTCAGCTGTATAGGTGGTCTTGACTGGTAGAAAATGCGCTGACTTGGTAAGCCTGTCCACTATAACCCATATAGAATCAAATCTCCATAATGCACGAGGCAAACCTGTGATGAAATCCATATTAATCATATCCTATTTCCAGACTGGAAGATTGATACATTGCATGTAACCTCCTGGTTTCTGATGTTCTACTTTCACTTGTTGACAGTTCGGACATTGAGCGACAAATTATGCAATGTTCTTCATATTTCCCCACCAATACACTTCTTTCAAGTCATGGTACATTTTAGTAGCACCCGGATGAATAGAATAACGCGAATAATGCGCCTCTGTCATAATTCATTTTCTCAGTTCATCTACATCCAATACACATAATCGCCCTTGACATTGAAGTACTCCTTCTTGTGTAAGATCAAATGCCTTTGTCAGATTCTGTTGTACATTTTCCTTTAGCTGCAATAACATAGAATTCGCAAACTGCTTCTCTTTCACTTCAACTATTAAGGAGGATTCTGCTGCATTTTGCACAATAACCCCTTCATCTGGAGATTCAATAAGTCAAACTCCCCAAGCTGGCTAGTTGATGTAGATCTTTGATTATCTCTTGCTTTTGAGTCAACTGAACACTAGTGCTTTCTACTGCCTTGCGGCTCAATGCATCAGCTACTACATTTGCTTTGCCTGGATGATAAAGAATATCAATATCATAGTCTTTTAAGAGCTCTGACCACCTTCGTTGCCTCAAATTGAGTTCCTTCTGCTTAAAGAGATATTGTAAACTTTTGTGATCCGTATAGATATCAACATGAACTCCATATAAATAATGACGCCATATCTTTAAAGCAAAGACCACCGCTGCTAATTCAAGATCATGTGTGGGATAATTTTTCTCATGTGGCCGCAACTGTCGTGAGGCATATGCTATGACATTACCGTGTTGCATCAATACACATCCGAGGCCAACCCCGAAAGCATCACAATACACTGCATAACCTTCGGTACCTTCGGGAAGCACTAAAAGTGGTGTGGAGGTTAATTTATCTTTCAACTTTTGGAAGCTTTTCTCACACGCATCATTCCACTAAAATTTTACTGCCTTATGTGTAAGCTTTGTTAACGGTGCAACAATAGAGGAAAAACCTTCCACAAATCGTCGGTAATAACCTGCCAGTCCAAGAAAACTTCGAATTTCTATGGGTGTCGTAGGTCTTGGCCAATTTTTCACTGCTTCAATCTTCTGTGTATCAACCTGTATCCCTTTATCTGACACAATGTGACCCAAGAATGCAACTGATTTTAACCAAAACTCACACTTGGAGAACTTTGCATACAACTTACGCTCACGGAGAATCTGTAGCACCTGCCGTAAGTGATTTGCATGGTCCTCCGGTGTTTTGGAATACACTAGGATGTCATCTATAAATACCGTGACAAATACGTCCAGAAATGGCTTAAACACCCTATTCATCAAATCCATGAACACAGCTGGTGCATTGGTTAGTCCAAATGACATAACTAAAAATTCATAATGGCCATACCGTGTTCAAAAAGCTGTCTTGGGTACATCTTCTTCTCTAACTCTGACTTGATGGTAACCCGACCTCAAGTCAATCTTTGAAAAACACTTGGCACCCTGTAACTGATCAAACAAATCATCAATTCGAGGGAGGGGATATTTGTTCTTGATTGTTACCTTATTCAATTGTCGATTGTTGATGTACATTCTCAATGTGCCATCTTTCTTCCATACAAATAATACCGGCGCACCCCACGGGGACACACTAGGTCTAATAAAGCCCTTGTCCAGCAAATCTTTCAATTGCTCCTTCAATTCACGCAATTCTGCTGGAGCCATTCTATATGGAGGAATAGAGATAGGCTGAGTGCCCGGAATCACATCAATGCCAAACTCTACTTCCCGTTCTGGGGCTAAGCCTGGAAGATCCTCTGGAAATACATCTAAAAATTCATTGACCACTGGAACCGACTGCGGAGTTAGTGGTTCCACTTCAGTATTTTTCACCTAAATGACATATGTAACCCTTAACAACCATTTTCCTAGCTTTCAGATAGGAAATAAATCTTCCTCGTGGTGCCCCTACATTACCCTACCATTCAAGAACATTTTCTTGCGGAAAACAAAAATGCACCTTCTTGGCCCGGCAATCTACCGTAGCATAACAAGAGGCCAACCAATCCATGCCCATAATCATATTAAAATCCACCATGTCTAATTCAATGAGATCGGCCAATGTATCATGACCACACATAGTCACGATATACTCTTTTTGCAACAATATATTCACCGACCGGTGTAGACACTTCAATTGATTTAATTAATAATTCTGGTGCCTTTGCAAATTTCGCAGCAACCAATGGAGTAACATAGGAAAATGTAGAACCGAGGTCAATCAATGCATATACATTAGATGAAAATATGGATAATGTACCTGTGATGACATCAGGGGAAGCCTCTGAATTCTATCGGTCCACTAAAGCATAAGTGCGATTCTGGACCTTACTAGTACTGGCTGCTCCTCTGTTACCTCTACCACGGCCAATAGACTGCACACCTCGGCCTAAAGAAGGGATCGATGCTGATGACGCAATGGCCGATCCTGCCGGTCGTGCTACACCACCCATACTCCTCTAGGGACACTCTCTCATCATGTGTCCTGTCATGCCGCACCAGAAACAAGCATTTGTCCCTACTCTGCATGTACCTGTATGAATACACCCGCAGTGCTGACACTGCTGACGAGGAAAACCTGCTGCCTATGATCCGTGACCTCCACTACTCTGCCCTGCTGGACCACCCCTAAACCCTCGAAACTGGGAGTGAACACCTGCTGTGGAATGAGAAAATGATGGTCTAGGTGGTCTTGAAAACATACGATACCTAGGTCCTCCTTGAGACATCGCAGATGATCCCATAGGTCTAGCCCTTTTGGACTGTCCTCTGTCAAATTCATGTACCCTTCGTCTCTGTCTTTGATCTTCCATTTTCTGGGTGAAGGCTTGTATTCTAGCTATGTCCATGTCTTTGTTCAAGGCAGTAATGGTGCAATCCCTTACCAAATATGGCTCTAGTCTGTCCACGTATCTATGGACTCTGTCTGTCATCGTAGCCACAACATTTGGCACATATCGAGCCAAGGAATTAAATTGCAAACTATATTCTCTCACGCTCAAATTTCCCTGATGGAGATTTAGAAACTGATCCGCACGTGCCTCGCGGATCTCATAAGGAAGATAATGATCAAGGAAAGCCACTTTAAACTCTTCCCACGTAGGTGGATTTGCACCAATATCACGGGATTTCTTCCAATCCTCATACCACAATATCGCCTCTCCTTTCAGTCTGTACGCAGCAAGTTCAACTATTTCTACCCCCGTCACGTACATAACCTTCAAAGCCCTCTGAATTTGATCCACGAAGTCTTGTGGATCTGCTTTCGGATCTGACCTTGTGAATATAGGAGGGTCCAATTTCAGAAAATCCTGTGTTCTGCAACTCGCCACTCTAGCAGCATCATCATCATGTGTCATTGGACCAGCTTGTCCTTGACTTTGGGCTACCACTAACTATGTCAACATATGAACTGCATTTCTAAGATCCTGATCTGTGGGTTTTAACATAACATATCGTTATGTTGGGATCGACTCGAGCTAGGCTTATGCCCCTAGAGTTGCCACCCATGAATTAATATATATCGGGATCGGCTCGAGCTAGATTATTACCCCTAGAGCTGCCACCCATACCAACATATCAGGTTCAGCTAGAGCTAGGTTATTACCCCTAGAGCTGCCCCCTGTCAGGATCGGTCCGAGCTAGGCTTATACCTCTAGGACTGCCCCCTGATCCAACAATCTTGGGATCGGCTTGAGCTAGGCATTGTGCCCCCAAAGCTACCACCCATACTTGATCATTAACCACATATGCATTACTTTGTTCATTACTTTGAGATTGATACAATGATAGTCATAACTTTCCTTGAAGCTTTGGATCATTAACCAATGAGTGAGAGACATGAGAATAAAAATTGTGAAAAACATAGCCTTATGGGACACATAACGTCATTGGAGACATAACACCGTTGGAACCTTTGGACAATAATCAATAAACAAGATACATGAATATAACCACTATTGGAACTTTGGAACGTAACCTTATTGGGCTTTTGGAACATTATTCATGAATATGAGGCATGAGATTCACAATTGATCAATGAGGAGGAAATATATGATAATGACCATTGATAACTGGATTTAAGATACCTTAGCACATTTCGGAATAAGACAAGTGAAATGTCAATGTGATTACTATTTGCCGTAGAAAGGTACGGACAGAGCAACCTTACATACCTTGTATTCTCAATATGAATATACAATCTTAGATGCATATACAATAGTCCCGCTCTTTCTTTATGTTTCACTCTACAACACAAATACATAACGGAATTGACATTAACCACCAACTACTTTACAAACGCATATAACGTCAATGAGTTACATGTTTGCTTTAAAAATGTCATTTCCCCCTTGACAAAACCATTGATGGAATTATCATACCAATAATCCCACAATATTCCATACATTGACCAATACATGATAATTAACAACATTTCACCACAACACTTCTCCTTTACACTTTCTCATCCACACCATATCACAAATAATCCATCAATTCACCTTAATACACTTCATAGCACATATCGGCCAAAATCCCATAATTTACACTTATAGAAAAATAACAAGTTTAATAACAAAATCACACCATACATGTTCATATTTTATCCATACCATGCTCTTTCATCAAAGTCACAAGTCATATTTCAAGCTTAAATCCCATGGATCACAAATCTTTTACAAAAACACAAAGTACCATGTTCAACACTTCCAAGCATAACCAACATGATTTACATACTCTCCCATGCATATAATATATTAATCCATAACAATAATCACTTACCCAAGCTTGAAAATTGATGATCTTGCTCCAAAAATTGACTTTGAGTTCTTAGGGTTTTGAGAGAAAAATGGTGAAGAAAATATCAAAAAGGCATGAGATTTCCAAGTGAATAAAAATCAGCCTTTGGGTCCTTTATATAAGCCCTCAAGTCTATCCTTATCCACTCACATAACATTTAATGTTATATCTAGAAGGTCAAGGCAAGAATGGGTCATTTGACCCATTTTTGGCCCATGTCTTCTTTCACATTTTGGGCTCTTTTTGAGCCCAATTCACTTAATACAATAAAATTAATAATTTATCGTGTTTAAATCATCTCATACGTGTTAAAATAATATTCCCACTCACGCTATTCATATCCGTAGCCTCAATCCCCCAAACAAGTGATTCTAACCAAGTTCGGCTCATTTTGACCACATGGGTAAAACCGTTATTTTGATGCCAAATTTGTTCACGAGTAATTTTATCATACCAATATAATATTTCATTCATTTCATGTATATACTTGTGGTTGTAGAAGAAACGTGGCAAAAATCGGCTCGGTACGTCCCCGGGTACCCTTGGGACTTAGAAAATTTCCAACTTTTGAAAAAGTGGAACAACCAGCCTGGCACGCCCTTGGGCGCGCCAGATTGCTTCCTATGGGCACAAAAACTTGGCCCAGAGTGGCGTGACACGCCCTCTGGCGCCCCCCAACCTTTTTTTTTTTGAAAATTTTATTTTTCGACTTTTCTTCGCGGGTTTGTTAGATACTTCAAGTCTTATTCTTTAACTTACTTCTTAGCCTTAATATAATTTATTTAGAGGTCCCCTTAGCCTCATTTTAGACCCCACAACTGCTCCACAAAAATCACAAAACACCTCCTACGAAGGACTAATCACATGTACGAGGCCAAATATCAATTTTCTCATCATTAACGTCACCAAATACATGCTTATGGATCTCAACACCTAAGTACACATTATTTAATGTCGTCAAGTAGGGTTGGGAAGGTACGGGGTGTTACAGAAAGCCTATCTCAAGCTGATCCCGAGATTATTGGATCAGGGGGTAGTCCTAGAGGTATAAGCCTAGCTCGGACCGAACCTGACAGGGGGTAGCTCTAGAGGTAAGAACCTAGCTCGAGCCAAACCTAATATGTTGGTTTATGGGTGGCAGCTCTAGAGGTAAGAACCTAGCTCGAGCTGAACCCGATATATTGATTTATGGGTGGCAGCTCTTGAGGCATAAGCCTAGCTCGAGCCGATCCCAACATAACGTTATGTTATGTTAAGACCCACTGATCAGTCGGGGCCCGGGTACATTGTGACGCAAGTGAGGATGTATGAAGTAAAGAAGCAAAGAAAGTAATGAAAGCAATATACACGGTTCCCAACATACAAAATGGTGACTTATCCATATTGGTTATTCATTTGTATTTGAGTTCATTGAAGTATTTATGTATCATACCGTTTCATATAAGCCTTACATACTCAGTACATTCTTCGTACTGACGTCCCTTGGGGGACTTAACTTACTTGCTGCAGGTGCAGGTGCTAGTAGACCTCCACAGTAGGTTGCCAGTCATTTGCAGAACTTTGGTGAGCTCCAGTTAGTTCGGGGCTTTCCGAGTCACAGTTGTACATTTGTTTTGGTATTGTAAATGTTGTATAAAGCTGAGACTTGTCCCGACTTCAGGATGGTTATGTAAATGCATCTGTTAGAGGCTTTGTAGACGTATGTGGGAATATGAATGTAAGGGGATGTATGTCCATTTTGACTTGATGGCCCTAACGGCCAAGTTTCTTATATGTATATATTACATGTTTCCATAACTTCCGCTATTAGCATCTAGTATGTATACGTGATGATGATGTTTCTTGAATACCATGCATATGAATGGACATGAGCAAAGATTGGTTCTCTCGGGCCTTATCGGCTTCGAGTGCCAGTCTGCCTCAATGGGATTTGGGGCGTGACAAAAGTGGTATCAGAGCAGGTCGTCTTAAGGGTGTCTACAAAGCCGTATTTGAGTAGAGTCTTGCTTATGGATGTGTTGTGCACCACATTTATAAGGAGGAGGCTACGGGGCATTTAGGAGTTGTTTCTTTCTTCACTTCTAGATCGTGCAATAGAGCCAATGTGGTAAGTGAAATTGTATCTAACCATTGGAATTGATTTTCTTTGTTATAGTAAAATGCCAATGACAAGAAGAGATAGAGGCAAAGGTAAGCAGGTAGATATGCTTGTCGGTAAAGGAATGAGTAAATCACCACCTGACCAAGCTAGTCAAGGTGGAGCAAACACTGAAATTGCATCGCGATCTTCTTCTACTTTTCCATCTTTGAAAGAGCCAATAGGTAGAGAAGTACCCGCAGAACCACCATTGAATGCTACTGATCAGGATTTACAAAATGCAGTGCATATGTTAACGCAGCTAGTTGCGGCACAAACTCAGGGACGAGCTGGTCCAATGACAAGTGAGGATGATGCGGCTAGAGTGGCGAGTCTTAGGATATAGGATTTTCTACAATTAGACCCTCCCATATTCACGGGGTCAGATCCGAAAGCAGATCCACAGGATTTTGTGGACCAAATTCAAAGGGCTTTGGAGGTTATGCACGTGACTGGTGTTGAAACAGTTGAACTTGCGGCCTATAGATTGAAAGGTGAAGCTATATTGTGGTATGAAGACTGGAAAAGATCGAGGGGTATTGATGCACTTCTGGCTGGATTGGAAGAATTTAAAATGGCATTCCTTGATCATTACCTCCCATATGAGATTCGGGAGGCACGTGCAAATCAGTTTCTAAATCTACGTCAAGGGAACATGAGTGTTAGAGAATATAGTCTTCAGTTTAATTCCTTGGTTCGATATGCTCTGAATGTAGTGGCTACAATGACAGATAGAGTCCATCGATATGTGGACAGATTAGAGCCATATTTGGTAAGGGACTGCACCATTGCTACCTTGAATAAAGATATGGACATAGCTAGAATACAGGCCTTCGCCTAGAAAATGGAGGATCAAAGACAGAGAAGAAGGGTACATGAATTTGAGAGAGGACAGTACAAAAGAGCTAGACCTATGGGACAGTCTATGGCGTCCCAGGGAGAATATAGGCCTCAAATGTTACCTAGACCGCCTAGACCCTCATTATCTTATTCCACAGCAGGCACTCACACTCAATTCGGAGGGTTTAGAGGCAGTCCATCTGGGCAGAGTAGTGGAATTCACGGATCACAGGCAGCAGGATTTTCTCATCAGCAGTGTCAGCACTGCGGGCGTATTCATTCAGGTACATGCCGGTTAGGGACGAATGCTTACTTTTGGTGCGGTATGACGGGGCACCTGATGAAAGAGTGTCCCCAGAGGAGCATGGGTGGTATAGCACGACCTACGGGATCGATCGTTGCGTCATCATCATCGGTTCCTTCTTTAGGCCGAGGTGTGCTGTCTGTTGGTCGTGGTAGAGGTGCCAGAGGAGCAGCCAGTACTAGTGGATTTCAAAACCTCACTTATGCTCTAGTGGACCAGCAGAATTCAGAGGCATCTCCTGATGTAGTCACAGGTACATTATCCATATTTTTGCATAGTATATATGCATTGATTGATCCGGGTTCTACATTATCATATGTTACTCCATTGATTGCTGCAAAATTTAAAAGAACACCGGAAGTATTAATTAAGTCATTTGAAGTATCTACACCAGTTGGTGAATCCATTGTTGCAAACCGAGTATATCATAATTATGTGGTAGCTGTGTGTGGCCATGATACATTGGCCAATCTCATTGAACTAGACATGGTGGATTTTGATGTGATAATGGGAATGGATTGGTTGACTTCTTGTTATGCCACGGTAGATTGACGGGCCAAGAAGGTACATTTTCATTTTTCGCAAGAAAATGGTCTTGAATGGCAGGGTAATGTGGGGGCACCAAGAGGAAAATTTATTTCCTATCTGAAAGCAAGGAAAATGATTGCCAAGGGGTACATATGTCACTTTGTACGAGTGAAAGATACTGATGTGGAACCACAAACTCCTCAGTCGGTCCCAGTGGTCAATGAATTTCTTGATATATTTCTAGAGGATCTTTCAGGTTTGCCCCCAGAATAGGAAATAGAATTTGGTATTGATGTGATTCCAGGAACTCAACCTATTTCTATTCTCCCGTATAGAATGGCTCCAGCAAATTGCATGAATTGAAGGAGCAATTGAAAGACTTGTTGGACAAGGGCTTCATCAGGCCTAGTATGTCCCCGTGGGGTGCACCAGTATTATTTGTACGGAAGAAAGATAGCACATTGAGAATGTGCATTGATTATTGGCAATTGAATAAGGTAACGATCAAGAACAAATATCCCCTCCTTCGAATTGATGATTTGTTTGATCAGTTACAGGGCACCAAGTGTTTTTCAAATATTGACTTGAGGTCGGGTTACCATCAAGTCAGAGTTAAGAGAAAAAGATGTACCCAAGATAACTTTCCGAACACGGTATGGCCATTATGAATTTTTAGTTATGTCATTTGGACTAACAAATGCACCAGTTGTGTTCATGGATTTGATGAATAGGGTGTTTAAGCCATTTCTAGACTTGTTCGTGACGGTATTTATAGATGACATCCTAGTTTATTCAAGATCACAAGAGGACCATGCTAAGCACTTACAGTAAGTGTTACAGATTCTTCGTGAGCGTAAGTTGTATGCAAAGTTCTCTAAATGTGAATTTTGGTTGAAATCCATAGCATTCTTGGGTCACATTGTGTTAGATGAAGGAATTCAAGTTGATACACAGAAGATTGAAGCGGTGAAAAATTGGCCAAGGCCTACGACGCTTACGGAAATTCGTAGCTTCCTTGGGTTAGCAGGTTATTATCGAAGGTTTGTTGAAGGGTTTTCTTCCATTGTGGCACCTTTAACAAAGCTTACACACAAGGCAGTCAAATTTCAGTGGAATAATGCATGTGAGAAAAGTTTCCAAGAGCTGAAAGATAAATTGACTTCCACACCCGTATTAGTACTCCCGGAAGGCACCGAGGGTTATGCAGTATATTGTGATGCTTCTGGAATTAGTCTAGGGTGTGTATTGATGCAGCACGATAATGTAATAGCATATGCCTCACGACAATTGAGGCCACACGAGAGGAACTATCCCACACATGATCTTGAGTTAGCAGCGGTGGTATTTGCTTTAAAGATATGGCGTAATTATTTATATGGAGTTCATGTTGATATTTACACTGATCACAAAAGTTTGCAATATATCTTTAAGCAGAAGGAACTCAATCTGAGGCAGCTTGGGTGGCTTGAGCTATTAAAAGACTATGATATTGATATCCTATATTATCCAGAAAAAGCAAATATGGTAGCTGATGCATTGAGCCGCAAGGCAATAAGAGGTACTAGTGGCCGATTGACAGAAAAGCAAGATTTAGTCAAAGATCTACATCAATTAGCCAACTTGGGGGTTCGTCTTCTTGAATCCTCAGATGAAGGGGTTATTGTACAGAATGTGACAGAATCTTTATTACTAGCTGAAGTGAAAGAGAAGCAGTTTGCGGATCCTATGTTAGTGCAACTAAAAGAGAATGTACAACAGAGTTTGACAAAGGCATTTGATCTTACACAATAAGGAGTACATCAATGCCAAGGTAGATTATGTGTACCGAATGTAGACGAGCTGAGGAAATGAATTATGACAGAAGCACATCATTCGCGATATTCTATTCATACGGGAGCTACCAAAATGTACCATGATTTAAAGAAGTGTATTGGTGGGGAAATATGAAGAAGAACTTTGCAACATTTATAGCTCAATGCCCAAACTGTCAACAAATTAAAGTGGAACATCAGAAACCTGGGGGTTACATGTAATGTATCAATCTTCCAGTCTGGAAATGGGATATGATTAATATGGACTTCATCACAGGTTTGCCTCGTACACTGCGGAAATTTGATTCCATATGGGTCATAATTGACAGGCTTACCAAGTCAGTGCATTTCTTACCAGTCAAGACCACCTATACAGCTGAAGATTATGCAAGGTTGTATGTTAAAGAAATAGTGAGATTACATGGGATTCCGATCTCCATTATATCAGACAGGGGAGCTCAGTTTACTGCGTATTTTTGGAGATATTTTCAGCAGAGTTTGGGTACACAGGTGAATCTGAGTACGGCTTTCCATCCTCATACATATGGACAAGCAGAACGTACTATCCAAACACTTGAAGATATGCTACGAGCTTGCACGTTAGATTTTTAAGGCAGTTGGGATGACCATTTGCCTCTTATTGAATTTGCCTACAACAATAGCTATCATTCAAGTATCAAAATGGCACCTTATGAAGCTTTGTATGGAAGGAAATGTAGATCACCAATCGGATGGTTTGAAACGGGTGAAACCGCTTTACTTGGGCCAGATCTTGTTCATCAAGCTATGGAGAAAGTGAAAGTGATTCAAAAATGGCTACAAACGACCCAAAGTCGACATAAGTCATATGCTGATGTCAGAAGAAGAGGGCTCGAATTTGCCATAGGTGATTGGGTATTTTTGAAGGTGTCACCGATGAAAGAGGTAATGAGATTTGGAAAGAAAGGGAAGTTGAGTCCCCGGTATATAGGGCCATATGAAATTGTCCGAAGATTTGGGAAAGTCGCGTATGAATTAGCATTACCCCAAGAACTCTCTACAGTTCATCTAGTATTTCATGTTTCGATGCTTCGAAAGTGCATAGGAGATCCATCTCGTTTTACTCCCATTGAAGATGTGCAAGTTATGGAGGATCTTACCTATGAAGAGATACCTATTGCCATTCTGGATAGACAAGTGAAGAGGTTGAGGAATAAAGACATAGCTTCCGTAAAGGTACTTTGGAGAAATCATCAAATAGAAGAGATCACATGGGAAGCTGAAGAAATGATGAAGTCCAAGTACCCTCATTTGTTCCAAAGGGAAGAACAAGTTCAAGATACGAGATCAGAACAATGACAAGTAAGTATTTATAAGCATTAAATATGTATATTATAACATGAAGAATGATCCTAGACTTACAATTGTTTAACTTGAATAATGTTACTAACATTCGAGGACGAATGTTTCTAAGGGGGGAAGAATGAAACACCCCGTACATGCCCGAACCCATAATACTACCTTAACATTTATGGAATCATTTAAACATGAGAGAATTGGTGAATTATGCATTGATTTGGTGGGCTTAAATAAATCTTGTGCCATTGGGCTCAAATGAGGCCCAAAATCATAAGAAGACATGGCCCAAATGGGGCAAGTGACCCATTCTTGTGTTGACCAATCAAACATGCATTTAATGCCAAAGGACTTGGCTAAGGATGACTTGAGGGACTATATAAAGCAATATAAATCAGTTTTTTATTGATCAAAACACACATGCCATTTGCTAGAATATTCAAGACATTTCTCTTATCTCACTCACAAACCCTAAGCCCTTATTCCTTTGGACAAGATCATTCCTTTGTAAGTATTGGTAAGTGTTTAATTTCATGGTTTAATATATTACATTCTTAATATGGTGCATAAATTATGTTGGTTATGTTTACACAGTGTTGGACAATTCACTATGTGTAAAACTGTCTATTTTTGCAATCGGAAAAGGATTTTGCCTTATAAACTTGAAAATGGACTTGTGGTCTTGAAGGAAGTGAACTTGATGGATTCAATATTTACATGTGGGATGTGATTATAGTCTTAACTTTTTTTATCCTTGTACATAATATTTGGAATTGTTATTGCAAAATTGTGCATGGACTTGGTGGTGTATTGAAGGAAAAGTGTAGTTTTGGTGATGTTCATGTGTGTTGTGAAACCATGGGTGTTTGTTGGCATCCAAGTGACCAAAAATATGTAAATAAAATCTTACTTATGGCCTTGGACCATTTATTACACAAAAGGACCCAAAAGAGACCCTTTTTGGCCGATTTAGGCATCCGCCCCCACAGACGAAGGCACCTGCGGGCGCAGATGCCAACGCAGGTGCCCCTGGAAAGGGACAAGGGTCACCTGCAGCCGCATTTCAGCCACCTGTGGGCGCAGGTGGCTTCGCAGGTCAGTCCAGAGTCTCGTTTTGTATGTTTTTGCCTCTCTTTGATCCCCGAAGACCCCTATACCCTTTTTGGATGTAATTATAAACTTATGATACCTTTTTAATGAATTTAAGGGGTCGTATGGAGGCATATTGGATTATATACATTATTTATTGTTGTTAATATGTTGTTATGAGGGTAATTGATGGAGTAATTGTGACGTAATAATAATGAGGAAGCGTAAAGAGTAACTTGGTGTGAAATGCTATTGGTTTATGATTTCTTGGTCAATGTGTGGAATGATATGGTGTTGTTGGTATAGTAACGCAGTGGATTATATTATAAAAGGGTGCAATGACATTATATGGCAGTCATATAGCTCATTGTCGTCTTGTACAGTTGTACGAAAAATAGTTGTTAACGAGAGTTCTGTTATGTACTTGTATTGTAGAGTGAAATGTAAGAAAGGAGCTGGACTATTGTGTTCATATATAGGATTGTGTATTCATACTTGGAAGTTAAGGTATGTAAGGTTATTCTAACCGTATCCTTCTGTAGCACATAGTATTCACATTGACATTGTATTTATTCCATTCCAAAATGTTCTAAGGTATCCTATTTTCGGTTATCAATTGTTATTATCACATGTTCCCTGCTCATTGATCAATTATGATTCACATGTCTCATGTTCATTGACTAATGTTCCAAAGGTCCAAAAATGTTATGTTCCAAAGTTCAAATAATGTTATGACTATCATTGTATCAATCAATCTCAAAAGTAAAGAATGAAGAAATGCATATATGGTTGATGATTGAGTATGGGTGGTAGCTTTGGGGGTGAAAGCCTAGCTCAAGCCGATCTGAGATTATTGGATCAGGGGGTAGTCCTAGAGGCATAAGCCTATCTCGGACCGAACCTGACAGGTGGTTGCTCTAGAGGTAAGAACCTAGCTCGAGCCGAACCTGATATGTTGGTTTATGGGTGACAGCTCTAGAGGTAAGAACCTAGCTCGAGCCGAACCTGATATATTGATTTATGGGTGGCAGCTCTAGAGGCATAAGCCTAGCTCGAGCCAATCCCAACATAACATTATGTTATGTTAAGACCCACTGATCAGTCGGGGCCCAGGTACATTGTGACACAAGTGAGGATGTATGAAGTAAAGAAGCAAAGAAAGTAATGAAAGCAATATACACGGTTCCTAACATACAGAATGGTGACTTATCCATATTGGTTATTCATTTGTATTTGAGTTCATTGAAGTATTTATGTATCATACAGTTTCATATGAGCCTTACCTACTCAGTACATTCTTCATACTGACGTCCCTTGGGGGACTTAACTTACTTGTTGCAGGTGCAGGTGCTAGTAGACCTCCACAGTAGGTTGCCGGTCATTTGCAGAACTTTGGTGAGCTCCAGTTGGTTCGGGGATTTCCGAGTCACAGTTGTACATTTGTTTTGGTATTGTAAATGTTGTATAAAGCGGGGACTTGTCCCGACTTCAGGATGGTTATGTAATGCATCTGTTAGAGGCTTTGTAGACGTATGTGGGAATATGAATGTAAGGGGATGTATGTCCATTTTGACTTGATGTCCCTAACGGCCAAGTTTCTTATATGTATATATCACATGTTTCCATAACTTCCGCTATTAGCATCTAGTATGTATACGTGATGATGATGTTTCTTGAATACCATACATATGAATGGACATGAGCAAAGATTGGTTCTCTCGGGCCTTATCGGCTTTGGGTGCCAGTCCGCCTCAATGGGATTTGGGGCGTGACAAATCTACTCCTTTTATTGTATCTATTACAGTCAAGCAGCAGTCACCAAATATTTTTAGAACTCGTTACTGAAATTTTCACATTCACTGTCCAATCTAATAAATTATTGACCTATAAAGCTTTCCAAATAAAAAGATAAAGGAAGAATGAATGAAAATTATCTCACCTTATATTGTTCCTTCTGCTTGTCGGATCTTCGAAAAAAATGCCAGAGCCATATTCGTAGAGCATTGTGACTGGAAATTTCACCTATCTCATCTTCAATTACTTCTATTTGTATCATCTCTGTCATATCTTTTTGTTAGAGCTATATAAGCAATCTCACTGGATGGAGAAAACTGAACAATGAAAGGAAAATTATCCATGTTTCTGCAATGTTGGCATTTACAGTTATTTAAAAGTAAGTAGTTAAAATTTAACTGGCTAAACACCAAAAAAATTTAAAGGTCAAATTTAAAACTTGAAATCGTGAACATAAATATGACTATTTAGAGTATCAAAAAGTAGCAACGTGATAAATATTTACATATAAACTGCCTTTGACAGAAGTGGATTTCAAAATATGCAGCCGGATGGTGCTTACTTGTCACATTTCTTCTCTATTATGTGTCTTCTCAAAAGTATCAGGAGAATGCTTTTTGAATGATTTCACCATAAACTACATTATATGTAGAATGATCATCTGGGTTTTCTGTGGTGGGCGGACCTATTAATATTTTTACATTCTCTAAATATTTTACTCGAGATAAAGCAACATAAAGTTGATCATGTGAAAAAATGGATTCACACAAATATATTCCAACAAAATCTAATGTTTGACTTTGAGCTTTGTTTATAGTTATTGCAAAACACAATCTTATTGAAAATTGTGTTCTTTTGAAGGGAATTGGTAACTTTTCATCTTGTGATGCTAGTAATAGTATCTTTTGAATAAATACATATTTATTTTTAAAATCACCACTGACAATAGTAGCACTGATGACATGTTTCTTAAGTTCCTAACAAATTAATCGGGTACTATTGCATAAACCTTCAAAAGGGTTTAAGTTTCTTAATAATATAACAGGGCAATTTTTTTTCAAAGTTAATTTGTAAGGTGGTAAGTTAGCAGGATGTAAGGTATGCAAGAAATCTTCAAATTGGCATTGATCATTAGATTCTATAGTTTCATCAATAGCCGTATACACTTTAGCATCATTGGAAAATCGATGTATAAGCATGTCATTTATTTCATCAATAAAGTCATTTTTTGTTGTCAAAATAACGCGGAAAGTTGTAAAAAATTGATTGGAGAAGAATGTATGTAAATCAGGATAAGCAACACTAAATAAAAGATTCAAAGATTCCGTTTCACTGGTAAAAGGAATGATGAAATTATGTGGAATTTCAATTCTGTTGTAGCTGTTAGTTTTTTCTTGTCCATTTTTAATTCTCATTAAATATTCATAAAATGCTGGATCTTTTTTTGACCGCATATTTTCAGATAAACATAATTTTTTCATATGATTTCAAGTATGAGAGTATAACAAACTTTCACGAATAAGGTCTTCTTTTTTTCCACTACGAACAACATGAAGTGTTTGTCTAAAATCTCCCCCGAAAACTACAATTTTCCCACCAAAGAGCATCTTTGAAGTCATGAGATCTTTTAAAAGTGAATCAAAAGCTTCAATTATTTTCTTTTTTGCCATTGAAGCTTCATCCCAAACAAGTAATTTTGAATCTCGAATTAAAGTTGCTAACAAATTTTGTTTACTAATATTGCATGTAAAATTCTCATCAACGTCAATATGAATTTTGAAATGGAAATGAGCTGTTCGTACCCCCAAAAAAATTGAAGCTGCGACATCAGAACTTGCAGTTGCCAAAGCTACAAATCCTTTTATTCTTACAGCAACCAACAAAGCTCGATAAAGAAATATTTTTCCAGTTCCACCAATACCATCAATAAAGAAAACTCCTGATTTATTAGAGTACACTCTTTCAAGAATTATGTTATATGCCCTTTTCTGTTTAACATTTAATTTCCTTTCTAGTAGTAAATCTTTTTCACTCACTATTATATTTCTTTTGAAATGAACATCTTTTGCCTTTTTAATTATTCTAGAAGATGTAATATTTGCAAATATAAATCTGAATTCATTTATGTTACGTCCCATTGAAAGTAGAATTTCATTGATGTAATTTAAAATAGAACACTGAATCTCCTATTTTTCAATATTTAGAATTGTACCAAAATCTTCGGACATAGAGTGTTCATATATTTTCCAAAGTTCTTTCGAATTAGCAAGATTACAGTAAACTAATAATGTTTCAAATAATCATTTTAAACTATAAGACATTAGATAGCTTATGATTTCAGACATACACTCAATTAAATTATTATCAGAATGTAATAAGCCTTCTGTAGCTTCTCTAAATGTAATGCAACATCTTCCATTCACCTTACGAAGATCTTCATATGATTTAGGTTCTCTTACGTTCATTAGAAGTAACCTAAGAAAATATCTTTCTCCTTCGGCTGGATGACATGTGACAATACGTCCAATAGCAGAACGTTGTTTTTGACGTGATCACGTTTTGTATGTTGATGACCATACAATGTATTGTGGAAACTCTTTATACAGTAAATTCAGATTTATAGCATCCTTATTGATTCTGTTCATTAGAAAAAATTCAGTTAGCATTTTTTTTTTAATCATTGGATTGTTTACTATCTGATCGGAAATTTAATTATTTTTGAAAGAAATAAATTGTTGTTCATCAAGATGCAATTGAAGTCGGCAAAAACTTAGTGTCATCTCACTTATGAGAAAAGCAAATAAACTTCATGCAGCCTTGGGTGGAGAAATCCATCTAGGAGGTTGGTACTGTTTGATTTCATCTATTTCTATATTTTTATCATTATTATGTACGCAAAATGCAATTTTGTCATGTCCTTTATAAATATATTTGTATATGTATTTGACAACTATAATATCAGAACATATCTCAATATTAATATGACAACTGAACTTCTTAAGTAAAAATGGATTGTATGAAACAACTCAAGAATTATCAATATTGTGTTTTCTAATTTTAACTGGCTTGATCATTTTTCGTCTTCTGTAAAGAGGATATGCATTTTTTCCTTTTGTTGTTTGGTCGGTAAGCTCTTTTGGGATATTTAAACTTACATTGTTATCCTTTCTCCATGCAAGAATTTGTAGGATTTATATAGCCACAAGGACCATGGATCATGTGGTTAGTCACAAGTTTGTATAGATCATTATCTGTAATGGGATCAGATAGTTTAGTGCATACGATTTTATTATAAGCTTCTGGTGTTAGTAATTATATCTATCCACAAATATAATGAGGAAATGGGCATATGGGAGACCACATTTTTGAAACTCAATCGTGTACATAAAAGTTGCAACTTTTTCAAATATATTTCTTTTTTGAATATTTGTCTTAAGTTCCTCTACTTTTGCTCTGAATACTCTACTAATTAAATCAGGTTTATTTTGAACTTCGTCCATTGACAGTAAATGTTCTGCTATCTCAGGCCAAGAAGGATTACAAGTCATAGTTAGAAAGATATTGAATTTTTCAAAATGTTGTACCAATGCAATGTCATCCATATATCTTCGACGCATATCTTTTGGACCACCTATAAAACTAACGGAAAGAAAATTTTTTCTTCCAATATTTGAAGCATCTCTTTCTCCTTGCCTAAACAAATCAATAATCCCTTGTAGTACTTTAACTCTAAACAAATCTTGATTAAATGAAATAAAATCCAATCTTTGTGTCTATAGTTTTATATATTGGTATATTGTTGAAACACTCTTCCAGAATGTAAAGTTACATTTAGTTCCTGATCTCTTATTTGAATCTTATAACAGTAATATTCACGACAAGAAATAATCTCTCTCTTTTTCTTTCCTTTTGACAAAACTTTGGATTCCATGTCAAGGAGTCCATCAATAGAAGTCATGTTCATTATACTTGATAGTTGCTCCTATTCACAGTAAATTTGTCTATTGAAATAATTATATGTTTTTTAAATTTTTTTAATAACGCAATGCCATCCATTTTGACCATAAGAAAACAACAATGGATATTGCAAGGGGTCATAACATCCATAGTAGTAATTTATCAATTGATTTTTGTTACTGTGGGTGTAAATCTGAATATGTGGTGTAGAGATTTTGTCATTTAATTGATCTTCTATCCAGATTGACCCAACTTCAGATGCAGTTGGTAAGTTATATGTTCTTTGGTCTAGACTGGAACTTGAGTTAAGTGCAATGTAAAATTCAGCTAAATTCGGAACAACTGTTAATGAACTTAGAAAAGTAGAATAAGGATTAACTTTCAGTATATCCATGAGTTTCCTGAAAACTACCTCATTAAGCATATCTGTTAATATTATTTGATTTGTTAGCTCATTTTAATTATCATAGAAATATAATTGTAAATTTTTCCCTTTTGCTCCTGAAGGTATCAAATGGTCAATGAAGTGATACATTTGTCCCTGAACTTTAAATGTTTAGACGCCATGATTTTTCTGTGCTAATTCTTTATCACAATGTACTCCAAGTGAAGTAAATGCACACATATTGTTGTAGGCTCTACTGTAAATGCGAAAATATTGACATTCTTCAGTTTCACCTAAAAATAAATTTTGTAGCTCTATGGACATATTATGGGAAGTCAGTTTAATTAATTCATTATCACAACAAAAATCAGGTTACTCTTAGTGAAATCTTTTTGCTCCACATAATTTACAATTTTGAACTTTCTTTAAGTGAATGTAATTTTTTGACAGTAGATTATCATTTTGTAGATTGACTTGTAACTTATTTCTACATGTGTATAATAAATGACAGCTATGTTATATAAAGAGGCAATAATATACATTTTATTATTTTAGTTGAAGATAGATCCATACCTTTCTTTGCGGTACCACCTGAACTTAGATTATTTTCAGCACATGTACCTGATGTTGATCCTGTTATTAGAAAAGTGAATATTTAGATATCAATATCCTTTTGTTGAAATCAGTACAGTTGAAATATGTAAAGTAACTTTTTTGTGTGCACCTAATTCGAAGATAGTGAAGTAATCAACTATATGTTTTCCTTTGTCTGAAGTAATTGGCATTTTCATAGTTTCAGAAGGGCTACCTAGCAAACGCATAAACACTATCTCAATGTTAATTAAAGCATCTATCCATACCTATAGATATTTAGAAGATATATGTATAACTTTAATTTATATATCAACATACTTCAGAGAATAAAGATAACAATTTGATTTGCCTTACCTTCTTCAGGAGACAATGAAGGAGTACTAATTGTAAAATTTTTTTTTGTGGAGGCTGCTGTCAATTTGCAGAGGTGTGATCGTACTATTTGAATGATGAAGGAGTTTTTGCCTTTTAGATTCATCCCTTTTCTCTCTTAGTTTCGAAAAAAAAGATTATTTTCTTTCAGGTGACATTTGTGCATATCTAGTGCATCGTCATAAATTTCTATCAACTAGTCATTCTTCCTTAATCTCTTGAGCTCTATGTGCCGCAATATCTTCATATGTGGACATTTTTTCAGAATGACAATGATGGAAAGACTTTGTCAATGGAATGGTTCGATCAAGTTGGTATTCTGCAGCTGCTAGCGAAGAAATATCATATTTAATTTTAATGGGCAAAATACATGTGAAATTTGAGATAAGGAAAAGAATAGAGCATCAGTGAAATTAAATTATATAATTTACTCGTGCAATCAAGTCATCAGATCATTTTAGAATGACTACACCACCTATCTAATCATCTGATAACTATTCTACCACATCATTTTACAGACTACTATAGCCTGTATATATTACCCTTATATATCAATTATATGTTTCTTAGATTTTGTAGACAAATACTTAGTAGAGTTGAGTTTCACAAAGAATATACCCAACGTATGAAAATGAAGAAGTAGGACCCGTAAAATTGAAGAATTCAATGGATTCCTAAACATGACTACTCAAGCAAGAAGAAAATCAACGAAAGAACCAAACCATCATAAAGACAAATGAAATAGAACTCACCAAGCAACACCGCAGAACAAACAATTTATAGAATTAAAAAAAGCAGAAAACGCACTGTGCACCAAACATGCATGTGCAAATCAGATATAATTGTTGATATGTAAACCAGTAAGTTCAAAAAGAGAAAAAGGTACCATTGTAGTTCCATTTTAAAGAATTGGACAGATTGAAGAAGAGGAAACAGAGAAAAATTGAAAATAGTAGAAGAAAAACATACTGTAACTCAGAGAAAGACAAAAATATCAAGGACAAAATCGAATTAATTCAGAGAGATTAAGTGTTGTAGATGTGATGTAGAGAAGTGGAGAAGGAGAAAAAGAATAGATGTGATGTAGTTTGTATCGATAGCAGAAAAGAAAGTGGAAACCAGATGTTCACTATCACGATCTAATTTCTGAGTCATGATGGCACCTACTATGTCCCACCAGTAGGTAAGTCAAATTGTCGCCTGAAACTACAAGTAATGGGCTAAATGGCGGAAGATGAAGAAATTACCAAAAAATAACATATACATAGATAAAATAGGGAGAGAGCAAAAGAATATCCCACGACCTAGTAAGGCCGGTACAAGAGCCACTAACCAAAAGAGTAAGAGTACTAGCAATATCGATATACAAATAGTCTCAAAATGAAAGACTATCCAAAAATAGGGGAAGAAGATGGGATCAGCTCCGGCTCTGAAAGCTCACCCTATCTCCGAGACCTGTAAGCAGCTGGCTGGAATGTCAACAACGTCGGCTAGTACTCGGATCTGCACTAGAAAAGATGCAGAAGTGAAGTATGAGTACCAAAACAATGGGTACTCAGTAGGCATCATCGGCCGACTGAGCTAAATCATAATAAAAGTATAATAAAATGTGAGGATGTAAAATAAGTCAAGGGAGAGGGGCAAATCTGAGAACATGCTCTAAGATAGGTAAATAAATAAAGAAACAAGTGATGCCAAAATTAAAGTAGCTACTAAAACCCAACTAGGCCCCCATAAGCCTACAGGGTACAAACAAAAGAAGACTAAATCCAAACGAACCCCCATAAGCCCGATGGATGCAATCAAGGAATATACCATTACCATACTTATGAATCCCTTCCGAACCACAACTCACCGAATTCGAACCGGTACCATAATACCATGAAATAACCTATAGACATCGAACTTGAACCAGATTTCCCTCCTCATAACTCACCACAAGTGCCGGACTCAAACAAGTCTTTAAATGCCATAAATTAATAGAATATACCGGACTCGAACCAGTCTTTAAATACCATAAATTGATAGAATATGCCGGACTCGAACCGATCTTTAAATACCAAAAATTGATAGAATATGCCGGACTCGAACCGATCTTTAAATGCCATAAATCAAGATCATTAACCTAGCCCCAAACTAGGTATATGCTATGTAGTCTAAGGCTCAAGATTAAGGATAACATCGCGAAAGAAGGCCTCCTAAGTCTACAAGGAACTAAGAGCGATATCACAACCCCATAGCATCAATTTACCTAAGGGAAGGGTAAATGGGTCGATTCTACCTCTGAAACAGCTCTCAAATCAGCCAAACAATCCAACTTTTACTAGCTAAGCAACCAGCCGTAAATTCCAATCCCAAACTAGCATAACATCATACTAATACCATAATTAAGCTCAATCTATAAGTAGGGTAAGCCTAGCCTACCTGGACGCTGAAGAAATCTCGATAAAGTCCGCTAAAGTGGAGCCTTTCCCTTCTGAGAAGCCTGCGCACGATGTCACGCTATCAAAATAACACTCTACTCATCAATACGAGAACAACAATACCCACATTGGATATAAATGCATCAGATCCAAAAATCGAGCCAACAAATCCATGTGGGGCCCGCTTATGGAATCACAAATTTAAAACCGTCAAAATGACCCTCAAGACTCAAAGATCATTTACCCTTGATAATGGGTGAACTTCAAGCATTACAACACCTAAAATCAACCCACAAAGCTCGCAAGGGTTTTGAGTCTAAATGGAAAATTTACCAAGAAATTAGACGGAACTTACAAGGATTTAGACGAGGAAAAAGATGTTAACGAACTCTCCAAGCTCCCTTGAGTACCCAAGAATCGCCTCTTCTCTCCCACTATCTCTCTAGAGCTTTAATGCTCCAACACTTAGAGAAAAATGTGAGAAAAACGGTTGAAAAGGGGATTAAATGACCTGCAGGTGCCGCTTAAGCGGTCACCGCTAAAGCGCCCCCACCAGTGCTTAAGCGCTCCATGACCCGAGGTGGACTTCCGCTAAAGCAGACGGGTGCCGCTTAAGCGCACCCCGCTAAAACGGACAAGTCTCCGCTTAAGCGGACATGCGGGTCCAAGGCTCCAGCCACTAAAGCGGCTTCCGCTTAAGCGGTTGCACCAGCTGAAGCAGCATCAACACTTGGCAACATTTTGCTAAGTTTTCAACGGGCCCTCGGGATTCATTCAGAACCCCGTGAATGCAAACGAACTATGCTACCCTATCAAATTTGATATTCCGAACTCAATGACGCAATCAAAATTTCCATCCGGGATCATTTCGATGAAATGTGGGTCCCACACCCAAATGACCGTTTTAACCAATTTCCACCCAATAGCCCAAAATGAGCCTGGAAGCCTCGGGACCCGAACCAAAGATTCTCCTAGCCTAAAATCGACGTTCTGGAGCTGATGGAACTGTCAGAATTGACATATGAGGCTTTCTACCTGATGTTTAGGCCCAGTCGCCAAATTTAAAAAGCGACGATATCAAAACAAGGAAAAGGCTCTAAAAACCAAAGGAACTGCTCGGTAACCGAACTGTTAGCTCCAGCAAATCATAAATGACTTGGGGCAGCTATGGGAAAGTTTTAAACACCAAAATAATGTGGAGAAGTAGAAAATGACCAGGAGGGTCATTACATCCACAAACATTCAAAAGGGTTACACGTGTAGCCCTAAGAAGAAAAATAGTAAAGTAAAAATATATGTTGATGATGTAGGACCCACAAAATACAAACTTACAGTACAATTTATTTTGCTGTTTGTACAATATAATGATGCTGTGTTGGTACACCACAAGTGCCATTTCTAAATAAGGGTATTTTGCTGTTTGTACAATATAATGATGCCGTGTTGGTACACCCCAAGTGCCATTTCTAAATAAGGCTAATGACAAGTTTAACTACTATAATTTTAGAGGAGATAAATAAAGCATTACAATCTTATCATTTAATTTCTTTATAGTATCATGTATAATATACTAACTAATTCCGAAGACAATAAAATTATTGGAAGATAAAGCCAAAGGTCAAAATAAGACACTTTTCTTGATGTTTATTTTTATAATTTAAATAAACTATTTAATTATACTGATGTGACATTTAAAAGTGCACTCATTGAAAATAAAGCACACCAGAGGTGAAATCAGAATTTAAGGTTTGTGAATTTTAAATTTTAAGATAGACAATGATTTTAAGCTAATATATAACAATTATCAAATTAACGATTAAGTACCAATGGGTTAAATTTTGCTTTTTTTAAAAAATAAATAGAGAAAGTCTACATAAAAGGTGAAAAAAACGAAATGTTGCCAGTGGGCTTCAATTCTGTTTTTTCTTTTTTAAAAAATAGAAATAATCCACATAAAAGCTGAAAAAGACAATTCTGCCAGTGTGTTCGAAATCCACAAGCACAAGGCCTCAGAGCCCTATAGGGAGCGTGCATACCACTGGACTGGCTGTCTTTCTTTGTGTAGAGGGTTCGCACGCAAGAATTATATACGTATCTTCTTAAATTTTTAATATAAATATAAAGTCTACGTAAAAGTTATTGGGTTCATCCAAATCCCCCTACAACACTGTAGCTCTGCCCCTGAAGGACACACGTAAAACGCGTAAATTAGTATACACAAAGCACATATAACTAATTAAAAAGATGCCAATTTTTGTAATTTTTTTTTTTTTAACAAAAATCACATATGAAACAGAGAAATAAATAACTAATCTCAATACGCGTAAATTAGTATAAACAAAGCACATATAACTAATTAAAAAGATGCCAATTTTTGTAATTTTTTTTTTTTTTACCAAAAATCACATATGAAACAGAGAAATAAATAACTAATCTCAATACGTCGATATCTGATATTGTCAATCCAACATATAAATGCATAAAAGACACGCGACTAAGACTCAAATGTCAATGTGTCATAGCGTTCACACTTTAGATTTTTTTTTTTTTTATGTTTCACACTGCACGTGTTAAATAAATCATCTTTATAATTTATGAGTATAAACAAAATAGTGTAACAAACTTAATTAACAATGTTAAAAAAATGATTTTAGTGATTCATAAGCTAACAACTAATTACCTATGAGATGTTTGGTTAAATGATTGCGTCTTAGTCACGGTTTATCTCCACTTTCAACACAACAGAATCTAAATTTGAATTATTTAGAGCTAAGTTTATTAAGTGTATTTCTTTTCTCTTATGATCACTAATGGTTTGTTTTGAATAAGCAGGTCCCACTCAATTAAATATGAGAAGATGAACTTTTACCCACTAGTTGTAAGTTATAACAACTCTCATAGCGATCTTTTATTTTTGGTGCTTTTTGATTATTTTATCCTTCCCCATAGTTGTATTATGGTATTGTGATCTGAGGATGTGAGTGACACAGCTATCGAGGTGTTCGGTTGAGTATTATGTGAGTTGTTTTGTTTTGGAAGGATTTTGAACTTGGTATGGTTGACTTTAGGCGATATTTGAAGATTTCGAGGTCGTATGAAAATTCCGTCAGTTCTGTTAGCTCTAGAATGTTATTTTTAGATTAGTAGGACCATTGGTTCTGTCACGATCCAAGTTTTGAGTCATGATGACACCTACTATGTCCCACCAGTAGGTAAGCCAAGCCGTATCCCGGAACTACAAGTAATGGGCTAAATGGCGGAAGATAAAGAAATTACTAGAAAATAACATATACATAGATAAAATAGGGAGGGAGCAAAAGAATATCCCACGACCTAGTAAGACCGGTACAAGAGCCACTAACCAAAAGAATTAAGAGTACTAGTAGTATCGATATACAAATAGTCTCGAATGTAAAGACTGTCCAAAATAAAGGAAGGAGAGGGGATCAGCTCCGACTCCGAAAGCTCACCCTATCTCCGGATCCTATGAGCAAGCTGGCTGGAATCACTACTAAAAAACCCAAAAAAACCGACCACGGGTTGTGGTCGCAAAAAAACCGACCACAAGTGGTCGGTTTTTGTATTTTAAAATTGTGGGAAACTAATTAAATTAACCCGCGAAAATATAATTCCTTAAAACTGACCACTCGTGATCGGTAATAACAAAAAATAAATAGAATAATTATTTAAAAATTCTTTTTAATTTTTTATACATAATATATTAAATTTTTTTGTTATTTTTTTTTTACAAAAACCGACCACTTGTGGTCGATTTCTGATTAAAATTTTTATGAAAAACCGACCACAAGTGGTCGGTTTTTGTACATAATTTATTAAATTTTTTTGTTATTTTTTTTTTAAAAAAAAACCGATATGAAAAACTGACCACTTATGGTCGGTTTTTGTTTCCCAAAAAATTAATATAAGTAAAATAAATAGACAACGTAAAACCAAATATATTTTTAAAAGATATTAAACATTATTTTTAATTATACCGACCAAATTTGGTCCATTTTTTTATTTAATAAAAATAAAAATCAATTAATATTAAAAACCGACCACTTGTGGTAGGTTTCTATAAAAAGAATTAAGAAAACCTACCACTTGTGGTCGGTTTTTGTAAAAAATTATTAAAATTAAATTAAGAAATATAAAATATATTAAATAAAATAAATAAATAACATAAAGCATAATCTTTATTTTTTACTTATGTTTCAATAATATATATATATATATATATATATATACGTGTATATCTCGTATAGTTATTTACGTAGTAGTCAAAAGCTAATTAAATGTATACAAATATATTGAATACGTTGATATCATACGAACGAGGTAATAATATACTGTAGGAGTTATAGTAATGTCAGGTAAATAACTGATAATTCATCAGAGTATAAGGAATACGTTGTATTATGGGGTAATATACTCATGCATGTGATGTATATTGTACATATTCAGAAGTTGATATATATATATATATATATATATGTATGTATGTATGTATACGTATATCTCGTATTTAGAGCCTTGTGGTCGGTTTAACTTTTTTAAAATTAATATAAATTGAATAAATAACATAACATAAAACCTAATCTTTATTTTTTTACTTACGTTGCCATAATATATTGTCAACGAGTATATATATATTCACATATATTTCCTGTAGTGATTTACATAGTAGTCAAAAGCTAACTGAATCTATCAAAGTATAAGGAATACGCTGTACTACGGGGTAATATACTCGTGCATGTGATGTATATATAGAGTACGTATTCAGAAGTTGATAGTCGATGGAGTATGTATGTGTATATATACGTATATCTTGTGTAATGATGTACGTAGTAGTCAAAAGCTAATTGAATCTATCCAAAAATATTGTATAATACGTTGATATCATACGATAGAGGTAATAATATACTGTTGGAGTTATAATAATGTAAGCTCATTAATTGATAATTCATTATAGTATATATATGGAACACATTGTATTACGAGGTAATATACTCGTGTATGTGATGTATATAGTACGTATTCAGAAGCTGGTAGTTGATGGAGTATATGTATATATACGCATATCTCGTGTATTAATGTACGTAGTAGTGAAAAGCTAATTGAATCTATCCAAATATATTGAATACGCTGATATCATATGATCGACGTAATAATATATATAATGTTGGAGTTATAATAATTTTAAGGTAATTAACCAATAATTCATCAGAGTATACATGGAATATGTTGTATTACAGAGTAATATACTCGTGTATGTGATGTGTATAGTACATATTCAGAAGCTGATAATCGATATATTCAAGTATATTTAATACGTTGACATTATACGATCGGGGTCATATCTATTGTTAGAGTTATAATAATGTAAGCTGATTAATTAACCGATAATTTATCAGAGTATATGAAATACGTTGTATTACGGCATAGTATACTCATGCATGTGATGTATATAGTACGTCTTCAAAAGCTGATAGTCGATGGAGTATATATGTATATACGTATATCTCGTGTAGTGACATGTGTAGTAGTCAAAAGCTAACTGAATCTATACAAGTATATTGAATAATACGATGATATCATACGATCGAGGTAATTATATACCGTTGGAGTTATAATAGTGTAAGCTAATTAACCGATAATTCATTAGAGTATATGTAATGTGTTATATTACGAGATAATATATATACTCGTGTAATCGTGTATAATACGTATTCAGAAGTTGTGATCGACTATATATAGTACGTATATATATGTAATTTGTTCTTAAAATGATCTATTTGAAAAATATTTATTTGATTTTATCAAACCAAGAAGCTCGGGATTAAATCGGTTGTTAATTTATTTCAAACTTTGATTCATTTTAGTCAATTTATTAAATTTGGTCGTGATTGAAATTAATATGGCCACAATTGCAATGTAATTGACTAATTGATTTTCAATTTGTCTAAAATTTAAATTCATT
This sequence comes from Capsicum rhomboideum, assembly GCA_031232105.1. NCBI lineage: Eukaryota > Viridiplantae > Streptophyta > Magnoliopsida > Solanales > Solanaceae > Capsicum > Capsicum rhomboideum. The sequence continues at coordinate 45,686,020 of CP124716.1, forward strand.
TGACTAAAATTGTAACAATTAGGCTATTTAATAAATAACCTAATTACTAATCCCTTCTATTTGCCTTTAATTTTAATCCGCTCCAGCCCAACCCGCACCGGCCCACTTCACCTTATTACCCTTTCTCTCCCCTTTATTCCTCACTTCCCTAAAGCCGACCACAATAATATTGACAACACAACAATGTTGACAATAGCAACAACACGACTTTGTTGTTCCCTAAAGCCCCGTTGTTGGTGTTGGCTACTGTTGCGGCCAACTGCAGCCATTAGTGCTTGAATCCTCCGGCGAGATCTTCTTCAGCAGCTTCAATCTTCTATTCACTCTTCTCAGGTAAGACTCTAGCTTCTTCTTGCTCTTGAAATCGACATCGTGCCCAAATCTATTCCTATTTGAGCTAAGTCAGTGAGTCTAAACTTTGGAGCGATTACACTTCAAGTCACTTTAATCTCTCACCAGGTGCTATGTAGTCACTTCCGTTGGAACATTAATCCAAGCTTAGATAATTTCTTGGCTCATTTAAGAATTAATCTGAATTTTGGTCTTTACTTGCAAGATTCGAGTTTAATATTCATGTTTTTTCTTCGACAAAGGGTTGAACCTCGTATGAGATTAATACCACCTTCGTGTTAGATTAAACAATTTGGTGTTGTTTATCGGAGTTTTCGGTGCAGTTTTTTGTGAAGTTTCGCATAGTTTTTGGTGCAGCTTTTTTCTGCAGTTTGGTGCTGATTCTTGGTGGTCTGATGCTGCTGTCTGGTACTTTTTTTTGTGCAGTTTGTTGACGTTTTTGGTGCAGTTTTTTGTGTAGTTTGGCGTAGTTTTTTGTGCAGTTTTTTTCTGAACTTTGGTGCTGATTCTTGGTGGTCTGGTGCAACAGTTTAATGTTGTTTTTGGTGCAGCTTGGTGATATTTTTGACGTAGTTCTTTGTGCAGTTTGGTGACTTTTTGAGTGTTTTAGTGCTGTAATTTGGTCAAGTTTGTTGCAAGTTGCTGTTTTTTTTTTTTGTTTTTTTTTTTTGTAGTTTTAAGCTATTTTCTGCACAAAAACTGTTGAAAACAGGACATTTTAGTTCAATTTAGTTATTGTTTTTGGGATTTTTCTGCAATTTTATGCAGATTTCTTGATGTAATGACTAATTATTGACGTGAAAATAGGTAAGTGTAGTAACTTGAAATTTGTATTAGTTACTAGAAAATGGTAGTGACTTGAAAATGGTTAAGTGTAGTGACTTGAAATGTGTTTTAGTTACTTGAAAATGGTTAAGTGTAGTAACTTGAAATGTGTATTAGTTACTTGAAAATGGTAGTGACTTGAAAATGGTTAAGTGTAGTAACTTGAAATGTGTATTAATTACTTGAAAATGACAGTGACTTGAAAATGTGTATTTGTTACTTGAAAATAGTTAAGTGTAGTGACTTGAAAATGTGTTTTAGTTACTTGAGAATGGTTAAGTGTAGTAACTTGAAATGTGTATTAATTACTTGAAAATGATAGTGACTTGAAAATTTGTATTTGTTACTTGAAAATGGTTAAGTGTACTGACTTGAAAATGTGTTTTAGTTACTTGAAAATGGTTAAGTGTAGCAACTTGAAATGTGTTTTAGTTACTAGAAAATGGTAGTGACTTGAAAATGTGTATTTGTTACTTGAAAATGGTAAGTGTAGTGACTTGAAATGTGTTTTAGTTACTTGAAAATGGTTAAGTGTAGTAATTTGAAATGTGTATTAGTTACTTGAAAATGGCAGTGACTTGAAAATGTGTATTTGTTACTTGAAAATGGTTAAGTGTAGTGACTTGAAATGTGTTTTTGTTACTTGAAAATGGTTAAGTGTAGTAATTTGAAATGTGTATTAGTTACTTGAAAATGGTAGTGACTTGAAAATGTGTATTTGTTATTCGAAAATGGTTAAGTGTAGTGACTTGAAAATGGTTAAGTGTAGTAACTTGAAATGTGTATTAGTTACTAGAAAATGGTAGTGACTTGAAAATGGTTACGTGTAGTGACTTGAAATGTATTTTAGTTACTTGAAAATGGTTAAGTGTAGTGATTTGAAATGTGTATTAGCTACTTGAAAATGGTAGTGACTTGAAACGTGTTTTAGTTACTTGAAAATGGTTAAGTGTAGTGACTTGAATTGTGTTTTAGTTACATGAAAATGGTTAAGTGCAGTAACTTGAAATTTGTATTAGTTACAAGAAAATGGTAGTGACTTGAAAATGGTTAAGTGTAGTGACTTGAAATGTGTTTTAGTTACTTGAAAATGGTTAAGTGTAGTAACTTGAAAATGGTAGTGACTTGAAAATGGTTAAGTGTAGTAACTTGAAATGTGTATTAATTACTTAAAAATGATAGTGACTTGAAAATGTGTATTTGTTACTTGAAAATGGTTAAATGTAGTGACTTGAAAATGTGTTTTAGTTACTTGAAAATGGTTAAGTGTAGTAACTTGAAATGTTTATTAATTACTTGAAAATGATATTGACTAGAAAATGTGTATTTGTTACTTTAAAATGGTTAAGTGTAGTGACTTGAAAATGTGTTTTAGTTACTTGAAATTGGTTAAGTGTAGTAACTTGAAATGTGTTTTAGTTACTCGAAAATGGTAGTGACTTGAAAATGTGTATTTGTTACTTGAAAATGGTTAAGTGTAGTGACTTGAAAATGTGTTTTAGTTACTTGAAAATGGTTAAGTGTAGTAACTTGAAATGTGTATTAATTACTTGAAAATGCTATTGACTTGAAAATGTGCATTTGTTACTTGAAAATGGTTAATGTAGTGACTTGAAAATGCGTTTTAGTTACTTGAAAATGGTTAAGTGTAGTAACTTGAAATGTGTTTTAGTTACTAGAAAATGACAGTGACTTGAAAATGTGTATTTGTTACTTGAAAATGGTTAAGTAAAGTGACTTGAAATGTGTTTTAGTTACTTGAAAATGGTTAAATGTGGTAATTTGAAATGTGTATTAGTTATTTGAAAATGGTAGTGACTTGAAAATGTGTATTTGTTACTTGAAAATGGTTAAGTGTAGTGACTTGAAAATGTGTTTTAGTTACTTGAAAATGGTTAAGTGTTGTAACTTGAAATGTGTATTAGTTACTAGAAAATGGTAGTGACTTGAAAATGGTTAAGTGTAGTGACTTGAAATGTGTTTTAGTTACTTGAAAATGGTAAAGTGTAGTAATTTGAAATGTGTATTAGTTACTTTAAAATGTTAGTGACTTGAAATGTGTTTTAGTTACTTGAAAATGGTTAAGTGTGGTGAGTTGAATTGCGTTATAGTTACATGAAAATGGTTAAGTGTACTAACTTGAAATGCGTATTAATTACTTGAAAATGGTAGTGACTTGAAAATGTGTACTTGTTACTTGAAAATGGTTAAGTGCAGTGACATGAAAATGTGTTTTAGTTGCATGAAAATGGTTAAGTGTAGTAATTTGAAATGTGTATTAGTTACTAGAAAATGGTAGCGACTTGAAAATGTGTATTTATTACTTGAAAATGGTTAAGTGTAGTGACTTGAAATGTGTTTTAGTTACTTGAAAATGGTTAAGTGTAGTAACTTGAAATTTGTAGTTGTTACTAGAAAATGGTAGTGACTTGAAAATGGTTAAGTGTAGTGACTTGAAATGTGTTTTAGTTACTTGAAAATGGTTAAGTGTAGTAACTTGAAATGTGCATTAGTTACTTGAAAATGGTAGTGACTTGAAAATGGTTAAGTGTAGTGACTTGAAATGTGTTTTAGTTACTTGAAAATGGTTAAGTGTAGTAACTTGAAATGTGTATTAGTTACTTGAAAATGGTAGTGACTTGAAATGTGTTTTAGTTATTTGAAAATGGTTAAGCTTAGTGACTTGAAATGTGTTTTAGTTAAATGAAAATGGTTAAGTTTAGTAACTTAAAATGTGTATTAATTACTTGAAAGTTATAGTGACTTGAAAATGTGTATTTGTTACTTGAAAATAGTTAAGTGTAGTGACTTGAAAATGTGTTTTAGTTACATGAAATGGTTAAGTGTAGTAACTTGAAATGTGTTTTAGTTACTAGAAAGTGGTAGTGACTTGAAAATGTGTATTTGTTACTTGAAAATGGTTAAGTGTAGTGACTTGAAATGTGTCTTAGTTACATGAAAATGGTTAAGTGTAGTGACTTGAAATGTGTTTTAGTTACTTGAAAGTGGTTAAGTGTAGTAACTTGAAATGTGTATTAGTTACTTGAAAATGGTAGTGACTTGAAAATGTGTATTTGTATTTGAAAATGGTTAAGTGTATTGACTTGAAAATGTGTATTAGTTATTTAAAAATGGTTAGTGTAGTAACTTGAAATGTGTAGTAGTTACTTGAAAATGATAGTGACTTGAAAATGATTAAGTGTAGTGACTTGAAATTGGTTAAGTGTAGTAACTTTAATTAAGATTGTGATTGCTTGTGTAGATGGAATTTGATTATAGCTGGATATATCAATGAAATAATGATAATAGAGTGGGGATGAGGGAGGAATTTGCAGCAGGTGTCAATCGACCACATGTGGTCGGTTTTTTTTTTTTTTTTTAAATATTTATTTGTACGGTTTTTCTATTAAAAAAAATATTTTTAAATAAACCGACCACAAGTGGTTGGTTTTCTAAAAAAATATTAAATTTTTTTTTATAAAAACCGACCACATATGGTTGGTTTATTTTAAAAAGTTTTTTTTTTTTTTTTACAAAAACCGACCACTAAATGTGGTCGGAAATTTTTAATAAATTTTTTTAATATAAAAAGAATTTTAATACAATTTTTTATTTATAATATAATTAATATCAATTTATAAATAAATAAATATTTTTGGAAAACCGACCACATGTGGTCGGTTTTGGAAAAGCTTCCACTATTTTACTGACCACACGTTGTGGTCAGTTTTTTGGTCGAAAAAATAGGAAAACCGACCACTTGTGGTCGCCTTTTGTGGTCGGTTTTCCTGTTTATTTTAGTAGTGAATGTCAACGACATCGGCTAGTACTCGAATCTCATTAGAAAAGATGCAGAAGTGTAGTATGAGTACCAAAACAACTGGTACTCAGTAGACATCATCGGCCGACTGAGCTGAATAATAATAAAAGTATAATAAAATGCCAGGATGTAAAATAAGTCAAGGGAGAGGGGCAAACCTTAGAACATGCTCTGACATAGATAAATAAAGAAAGAAACACGCGATACTGAAATTAAAGTAGCTACGACAACCCAGCCAGGCCCCCATAAGTCTAGAGGGTACAAACAAGAGAAGGCTAATCCAAACGAACCCCCATAAGCCAGATGGATGCAGTCAAGGAATAAACCATTACCATACTTATGACCCCTTCTGTACCATAACTCACCGGACTCGAACCGGTACCATAATACCATGAAGTAACCCATAAACACTAGACTTGAACCAAAATTCCCTTCTCATAACTCACCACAAATACCAGACTCTAACCGGTCTTTAAATGCCATAAATTGATGGAATATGCCGGGCTCGAACCGGTCTTTAAATGTCATAAATTGATAGAATATACCGGACTCGAATTGGTCTTTAAATACCATAAATTGATAGAATATGACGGACTCGAAACAATATTTAAATGCCATAAATTGATATAATATGCCAGACTCAAACCGGTCTTTAAATACCATAAATTGATAGAATATGCCGGATTCGAACCGGTCTTTAAATGCCATAAATCAAAATCATTAACCTAGCCCCAAACTACGTATATGCTATGTAGTCTAAGGCTCAAGATTAAGGATAACATCATGAAATAAGGCCTCCTAAGTCTACAAGGAACTAAGAGAAGCATCAATTTACCTAAGAGAAGGGTAAATGGGTCGATTCTACCTCTGAAACGGCTCTCAAATCGGCCAAATAATCCAACTTTTACTAACTAAGCAACCAACCATAAATTTCAATCCCAAACTAGCATAATATCATACTAATACCATAATTAAGCGCAATCTATAAGTAGGGTAAGCCTAGCCTACCTGGACGTCGAAGAAAGCTCGATAAAGTCTGCTAAAGTGGGACCTTTCCCTTCTTAGAAGCCTCCGCACGATGTCAAACTATCAAAATAACAATCTACTCATCAATACGAGAACAATAATACCCATATTGCATATAAATATGTCGGGTCCAAAATCGAGCCAAAAATTTCATATGGGGCCTGCTGACAGAATCACAAATTTGAAACAGTCAAAATGTCCCTCAAGTCTCAAGGATCATTTATCCTCAATAATGGATAAATTCTGAGCCCAATAACATTCAAAATAAACCCATCAATGCACTAGGGTTAAAACTTTAAAATGGGGAAAATACCGATAAATTAAAGAAAACTTACGATAATATTGATGAGGAAACGTTCCCACGCACTCTCCAACTCACCCTGAACAACCACGTATCGAACCTCTCACTCTCTTAGCTCTCTAGAGCAGTTAATGGTGTTTGGGACTAGTGGAAAATGAAGAAATAGGGTTTTGGCATGTATTTATACTGCCAGGGGTCCCTTCTTTGAGAACGCGGGGACCCCACCGCGAACGCGACCTGGACCAGAAGGACCCTTCATGAATACCAAGGTCAGCTCGTGAACGCGATGGCCTAAAGGTTTGGCCTTCGCGAACGCGGCCAAGGCCTCGAGAACGCGAAGGCCATTCTTGGCCTGCACCAGCTAAACTTGGCAATTGCCAAGTTTCTGATTGGACCCTCGGGATTCGTTTGAAACCCTGTGAATGCAAACGAACTATGATGCCCTATCAAATTTGACATTTTGGACTCAACTGCATAATAAAAAATTTCCATCCGGGGTCGTTTCAATGAAATGTGGGTCCCACACCTTTTCATCACTTTCCACCCAATAGCCCAAAACGAGTCCGGAAGCCTCGAGACCCGGACCAAGGGTTCCTCTAGCCTAAAATCAATGTTTCGAAGCAAATGGAACTTTCAAACTTGGCATACAAGGTCGTTTACTTGGAGTTTAGGCCCTGTAGCCAAAATTGAAAGGTGTTGACTTCAAAATAAGGAATTTGCTCTAAAAACAAAACGAATTGCCCGGTAACCGAACTGTCAGCTCCAGCAAGTCATAAATGACTTAGGGAAGCTATGGGAAATCTCTAAACTTCAAAATAATGTGGAAATGCAGAAGATGACCTGGAGGGTCATTACAAAATCAACCCATCAATGGACTAGGGTTAAAACTTTAAAACGGGGAAAATACCAATAAATTAAAGAAAACTTGATGAGGAAACATTCCCACACACTCTACAACTCACCTCAAACAACCTCATATCGACCCTCTCACTCTCTTAGCTCTCTAGAGCATTTAATGGTGTTTGGGACTTATGGAAAATGAAGAAATTGGGTTTTGGCATGTATTTATTCTGCCAGGGTTCCCTTCTTTGCGAATGCAGGTACCCCACCGTGAATGCAACCTAGACCAGAAGGACCCTTCCAAACACGAAGGCCTGCTCTCGAATGCGATGGCCTAAAGGCTTGGCCTTCGCGAACGCGATGGCCTAAAGGTTTGGCCTTCGCGAATGCGATGGCCTAAAGGCTTGGCCTTCGCAAACACGATGGACTAAAGGCTTGGACTTCGTGAACGCGGCCAAGGCCTCGTGAATGTAAAGGCCATTCTTGGACTGCACTAGCTGATGTTGTATCAGCTAAACTTGACAATTGCCAAGTTTTTGATCGGACCCTTGGGATTCGTTCGGAACCCCATGAATGCAAACGAACTATGCTAACCTATCAAATTCGACATTTAGGACTCAATGGAGCAATCAAAATTTCTATCCGGGGTCATTTTGATGAAATGTGGGTCCCACACCCAAATGACCATTTTTATCACTTTCCACCCAATAGCCCAAAATGAGTTCGGAAACCTTAGGACCCGGACCAAGGGTCCCCTTAGCCTAAAATCAATATTCCGGAGCTGATAGAACTATCAAAATTGGCATATAAATTCGTTTACCTGGATTTTAGGCCTGGTAGCCAAAATTGAAAAGCGTCGACTTCAAAATAGTGAATTTGCTCTAAAAACCAAACGATTTACCCGGTAACCGAACTATTGGCTCCAGCGAGTCATAAATGACTTGGGGAAGCTATGGGAAAGCTCTAAACACCAAAATAATATGGAAATGTAGAAGGTGACCTGGAGGGTCATTACAGGTTCAAGTCTTGAGGTGTTTTGATGGATTTTGAGTAGTTGATTGGGAAGTTGGAAATTTATGACATAGAGTTGACTTTGGTCAACATACATTGATAAAGACCTCTGTTAATTTTTTTTATATGATTCCATTGAATCCAAAATATCGATTATAGTATAGTAATTTAGTTGGCTTGTGTTCATGGGGTTCCAAACTAATTCTAAGGTTCGTCTGGGATAATTTGAACTTGGGATCGTCGCTGTCATTATTGTTTCTGGTGCAACCTTTTTCCTTCTTTGTGGTCCGAAAGTGTCCATCACGATCACAAAGAGTGAGTTGGCTAGGGACCGCAAGACGACTGTGAAGAGTATTTAGGTGACGTCTGGATCCTAGTCTGCTTTTGTCTTCACGACCGCGACCACATCATCGCAATGGATCCGGGTCAGGTGACCTCTATTGCGAGAGTGGTGACCGCAATAGTAAAGGAGTCTTTACCTGGATAGTGTTAATTTTTTTTGGTCATAAAGTCAATACCTGATTTTTGAAGCTTAGAAACTCATTTTGGGGAGATTCAAAAGGTGATTTTCAAGATTTCTTAGGGCATGATTTTTATACTTATTTTGCACATTCCTCGATATTTTTTTTATGATTTCATCTTCAATTCTTGTTTTTTCAAATTAGAAATTTGGTGATTTTTGGGTAAAGCTAAAGAATGATAAATTGATGATTTCAAGGTCGATTTAACTCCATTTGCAATGAAATTTTAGATTTAAGCTCCTTAAGTTATGGGTAACATGATTTTCTAATAAAGTTCCAATTTCACTCTTGTGGGTTCAACACTGACTTTTTTGGGTCTAAAATTAAATATAAAAATATGGGTATCTATAATTTTGTTTTCTTATGTAGAATCCGTATTTGATCAGATTGGGTTCGTTCAGAGCTCTTTAGATGGGTGAAGTATTGGTTTGACTTTTTGGTGTTTCTATAAGGCAAGTCGAGACTTTATTTGAATTTTTTTAGAGTGTTTAAGTGTTACTTACCTGCATTAAGAGTAATGGGGATGTGGGGGTCCCATATAGATAAGATGACGAGCATCTATGCGGGCACAGTGCATTTGTGAAAGAGTTAAAAACAACTAATTGCATGTATAAATTGAGTTCATGAGCTTCTTGCTTATGTGCTATGTCTGGTTTTTTATTGAGCTCTTGGTGACTTTATTTCATTTATTAGCATGTTGGGAGTCCGGAAATGTGTTTGGATACTGTTGTTGTCATTGTGAAAGTGAAATGCCTCTTTTGTGCTATTAATAGTATTGAACTGATGTTTAGATATCCTGTTGTATTTATTTTTCCCTTCCACATGCATATTATCAGAATATTGTTGATTTTTCTCCGAGGGTCCTCAATGCAGATCCAGAGGTTTGATTTCACTTGAGGTACCATGATTTTTGGGACACTCTCAGATGGACCTAGGGGTGGATCCGGATTGAGTCATTACATGATTAGTATTTGATGGCCCTATTGGTGGGCTGGATTGCATGACTTAGCGAGTCTCCCATGGATCCTAGATGGCTATATAGAATGGCGGGTGTATACGGGACAGATATACATCATTTACATCATATTCATCATCCCTATTTGTTGGTGTGACATGCATTATCCTCATCATATCCATTTTTTAACTTTTCTTGGTGTGATGGGTGGTTGATTGACTATGCCAGTGATATTTTCCTTTTTGATCAAAATAGTTGGGAGTTATTGATCTACTTGACATAGACTATGTATATTATTATGTATATTTAGTGTTAGACTAGGTGTGGCCTTCCTGATTGTAGGTTAATATGAAATGTGTTGATAGTGTCGATTAGGGTGGTTCTTATCATCACTTTAAATTAGGATCAATCGATGATGCTATTGAGTACATATGGTTGGTGGTCATGCTTGGTTATTTTTTTGTACCTTTGATGTGTCGTGGTTTTACGATACTTTCAATACTTAAAATATGGAAAATATGCTAGTTCTAAGGCACGCTTATGTGGATATGATATATTTTTGTGGTATTTGTAGGAAAAACATATTTCAGGAGTTCAAATTCAGAAAATTGAGAAAATGGAGCCCAAGTGCATCAGACGAGCCTTGGGAAGACCCATTATATCAAAGGATGGGTCGCTCCAGGCTGTCCTGGGAATGATCAGAAGAATTAAAGTTGGAGGCCTTCAGAACAACAATATCCCATGACACTTTTTGAGATACAACAAACTCGTCCTGAGGGTCATGGGATGAGATCCTAAAAAGTTTAAAGTCCAAGGATGCAGCGACAACCACCTACAATGAGCCATTCCTTGAAAGGTTGAGCTCATCTTGAGAGCCGTCCTAGAAGTTTCAAAAGACATGCAAAAAGAGATCATCCAACAACAAGCAGATAAGACGGACCGTTGTGAGATACAATGAGTCATCCTATCCCTTTATCTGAGCTGCTGAACCTGCAATCCTATTATATTTAGGACATGTTTTATTTTGTCTATAAATACCCTTCCTAGTTTTTTTTTATGTTACACATTCAGACTACTTTTGTGAGTTGACATACGCTCTTTTAAAGCTTGTTAAACATATTCGTTTAGAGATAAATCATTGTTGAGATATTCAATTTATTATATTCTTCTTGTAAGTGCATGATTATGATTTCTTGTTTGAATTATTATTGTGTTCTTGCAATTATGCATATCTAAACCCCACAACTAGGATTGTGGAAACCATGATGGAATAACGATGTAGGGTTTAAGTATATAGTGATTTGAAATAGGTGTGAGTGCATGCGTTGTTATTCCTTTTGCTTTGATTGCTTTCTAATGGTGTACAATGTTAGAACTCGCTTGTATTCTTTACTTGGTTGAACCTAGAGAGGTAGATATTAGGAAAAAAGATCAACAATGAAAACTTGGTGCTAGCAACCTTCACTTAATAGCTTGAGCCATAGTCGTGGGAAAGATAATTTGGAATCAAGGATAAAGGTTAGATTGTAAAACTCACGAAACCTATTCTAGCAATTATGGACAGTACATCTAATAGAGGAGAACCAGCTGTTTAGGTGAAATTAACATATGGATTCTGCATGCTTAGCACTAGGATACAACATTGGTACTAAGAACGTACGGAGTTATGAAATCACGGGGAACACCATTCTAGTGTCGCACTTTTATTGATCACAACTCAAATAATTGATAACCGTTGCTAATGAACTATTTAGTTATTACTTTAAAAAAAACCATCCAAAAATAGTAGATTAAAAGGCGTAAATACTTACTTTGACCTAGGTCTTGGCCATATTCCTCATGGGATCGACCCCAACCTTGGTTGGATTCTATATTTGATAGTGACTATGTTACACTTATTTGGAGGTATAATTTGAGCGACATCAAATTTTGGTGTCGTTGCTGGGGAATACGACTTAGGATTCGATCATTATACTTATTTCACTTTTAATCATTATTTCCTAATTTTACTTTTTTATGTTATTTTTGTTTTGTCTTAGGTTTGTAAATCATTTATGCCTAGTACTTGAAGTCAAGGCAACCCCTTGATTCCTACAAACTTTGAGCTTAAATGAAGTCTAAGTAGAATGAACAAACAGGGAGATTAGGAAACCACTAAATAGGCACCATCCAAATTACTCGCAGAAGAGCAAGCTCGTGAAGAGGCACTACATAAGGCTTATCGTGTAGCATATTAATAAGCAGTTGAAGAACTTGCTAGAAAACAAGAACTTGACAGGCAAGTAACATTGAATTTACATGCTCAAGATCTCAGAGTTGATGCTTCTAGAAATAGAACGAACAGAGGTCATGAGCAATATTAGTATTACAGACGTGCACATTATTACGACGATAACGATGATGTTGATCTTGATAATGTCGGTGTAATGGGTGCTATTGTTCCGCCGACACTACCTAATGGGTTAAAGTTTGATATCACTAGTACCATGATACAATTGCTCAACATGAAAAGAGTATTTAGTGGTAATGCAAATAAGGATGCAAACTTGCACCTGATGAACTTTGTGGGGATCTGGAAGACTTATAAGTTGCCAGGCATAAATCAGGATGCTATTCAATTGTGATTGTTTCCATTCTCTCTTGCTGGTAAGGATACTTTATGATTGAGTGATCTTTTGAGATTCAACACAACTCCATCACTTATTGGAGGGAATTGAAGCAAGCGTTCTTATAAAGGTTTTTTCCCCCAAACATTATGTTGTAGCTTAAGGATGAGATTTACAACTTTAGATAACTCAAGATAGAAGCACTGTATGAGACATGATTGAGTTTTAAAAAGAAGGTGAATTAGTTTCCAAATCACAGAATCTCAAATGATAGTTTGTTGGAGATATTCTACAGATCCCTAAATGATAACACAAAGGCAGTGAACTACACAATAGAGCGGGAGCTTTCATAATCCATACTTGGGATAATTCAATCGTAATACTTGATTGGGTGACAATGACGAATAGGGCTTGGCATACAAAAAAAACTTGATATACTTGCTGGCACTTATGCCATTGGGATTACTGAGAAACAACGTAGAAAAAAAAGGTGCATGATTAGGATATTGCTCATATGAAGACCACTATTGACTTGCTTTCCAAGAAATTCATGGGAACTGGATTAGAGAAGGTAAATGCAGTTGGTTCCCAAGGGAAGGCAACCAGTTATGATAGTTCAGATTTAGAGGAAGAAGCCAACTTTTTAGACAGATAGGTACAGGGTTTATGGGCTAAGGCCCAAGGGACCAATCAAGACTCTTGGCGCCAATACCAAGGGAAAAAAGGTTGGAACTATTACAGAGATAACTACAATCATGATAGGTATAGGAATAGGAGTAGAGGACATGATAGAGATGGTGACTGGAGGAAGAAAGATGGGTATAAATATGATAGATATGTTCCTTTAACGGGCTGAGAGGCAGAGTCAGTACTTTGAATCTAGAGGACATAATGGCCAAAGTTTTGAAATAGGTACAGTCTACTGATGATAGATTGAAGGAGATGCGTGGGTATATTTTAGTGATGAATCAGAAAGTTGACTATTAAGCAATTAGAGCAGTAGATCGGCCAGATATCCGTATCCCTAAATCAAAGGTAAAAAAGAACACTCCTTAGTGATACTGTTCAGAACTCAAAAAATGACGGTCATTACATGGATGTAACTAGTAAGAGTAGGATGATGAATGCTGATCCACTGATTTTAATTGTACTTGATGTTGCTGAACCTGATGTGGTTGATAATGGTTAAGTTTCCCATTCTGATGAACTGGTAGTTGAAGCTGAGCCTTTTGTGAAAGAGTCTCTAGTTGATTGAAAAAAGACCAGTACTAGAAAAGGGAAGGAGAATGAGGTCCCATATATTGTGAAGCCAATTCCACAACTTCCTCCACCTTTCCCTTGAAGGTTAAATAAAGACGCAAAAAAGGGGAAGTATTTCAATTTCATCACGATGCTCAAATAATTATCTATTAACATCCCATTAGTCAAGTCACTTGAGCAAATGCTTGGCTATGCCAAATTTATGTAGTATCTAGTGACGAAGAAGAGGACTATGAGTTTTAAGCCTGCTGATAATTTACACCATTATAGTGTAATAGCTACATGGTCTTTAGTTTAGAAAAAGAAAGATTTTGGAACATTCACCATTCCTTGTACAATCTGGGCCTTCGATTTTGCAAAGGCTCTGTGTGATCTGGGAGCAAACACTAATATGATGCCACTTGTAGTATTCAGATTGTTAGGCTTGGGAGCCCCCACTCCAACGACAATGTGGCTTTTTATGGCTGATCGTACTGTTAAAAAGCCTATGGGTATATTGTACGACCTTTTGGTGAAAGTTGAAGAGGTTTTAAAGGCTCTTCCTTCACATTTAAGGTATTCAATTTTTGGGAGCCAACAATACTTTGCCTGTTATCATTGCTGCTAATCTTGTTGAGTGACAAGTTGAGGCTCTTGTATCAATTTTGAGGACGTTCAAACCGGTAATTAGTTGAACTATTACTGATATCATTGGTATTTCGCTCGACATATGCATATATAAAATTCAACTTGAGTCGAATTGTATCCCTAGTATTGAGCACCAACATAGGCTGAATCTACCTATGTAAGAGGTGGTGAAGAAAGAGATTTTAATGTGGTTAGATGCTAGAGTTGTTTATCCTATGGCTAATAGCAAATGAGTGAGTCCGATATAATGTGTATCAAAGAAGGGTGGGATTACTGTAGTCCCAATCCAGAAGAATAAGTTAATTTTATTGAGGTTAGTCACGGGTTGATGAGTTTGCATGGACTATAGGAAGCTGAATGAGTGGACACAAAATGACCCTTTTTCTATGTCATTCATGGATTAGATACTTGATCATCTTGCAGGTAGAGATTGGTACTATTTTTTGGATGGCTATTTGGGGTACAATCAGCTATGTATAGCCTCATAGGACCAAGATTAAATGACCTTCACTTGCCCTTATGGGACTTTCGCATTCAAGAGAATACCATTCGAGTTGTGCAATGCATTTGCGATTTTTCAATGATGTATGATGTCAATATTTTTTGACATGGTGGAGGAAACCATTGAGGTCTTCATGGATGATTTATCTATAGTTGGTGACTCCTTTGAAGATTTCTTGGCCCATTTGAGCAGTGTTTTATGGTGATGCGAAGAGACCCACTTGGTACTTAACTGGGAGAAGTGCCATTTAATGGTCAAGAAATGTATAGTGTTGGGCCACTAGATTTTTGGCCGAGGTATTGAGGTGGACAAGGAAAATATTAAGGTGGACAAGGCAAAGATTGAGATTATTGCTAAATTGCCACATCTTATCTTTGTTGAAGTCATTTGAATTTTTCTTGGTGATGTGGGTTTCTATAGGAGGTTCATCAAAGGCTTCTCAAAAATTGCACATCGTTTGTGCAAATTACTTGAGAAGGAGGTGAAATTTGTTTTCGAAGATACATATTTGAAGACCTTTGAATGCCTAAGAGAGAAATTGATTTCTTCTCCTATCATTGTTCCTCAGACTGGTCCTTACCATTTGAGATCATGTGCGATGCTAGTAGAGTAGACCTAGGTGGTGCTTTGGGACAAAGTTGAGAAAAGATCCTCCATCCCATCTATTACGCTAGCAAAGCATTGAACTAGGCTCAGAAAAATTATACCATGACTGAGCAAGAGTTGCTTGTGGTTATGTTTGCATTTGATAAGTTTCGGGCTTATTTGTTTGGAATTAAGGAGATAGTTCACATAGACTATGCAACTCTTCTTTACTTGATGTCTAAGAAGGATGCTAAGCCGTGATTGATTTGATGGGTGCTACTATTGCAAGAGTTTGATTTTGAGGTAAAGGATAGAAAGGGGTTAGAAAATCAAATGGCTGATCACTTATCGAGACTAGGGGTAGATGCAACGTTGAATGATGAATTTGAGATAGATGATGCATTTCCTGATGAACAGGGATTGGCTACTTCTCATGATTTTATTCTGCGGTTTGCAAATTATGCTAACTATTTTATGAGTGATAATATGTCTGTGAACCCAACCTTCTATCAGATAAGGAAATTTTTAGCAGATGTACAAAATTTTTATTGGGATGAGCCTTACTTGTTTCATATGTGTTTTGATGGTTTGATTCATAGATATATCCCAGAGGTTGAGATAATGAATATTCTTGAGGCGTGCCACTCTTCCCCAGTTGGGGGTCATCATAGGGGTGTGCGTATGACTCACAAAGTTTTGTAATATGGGTATTTTTGTCCTACAATTCATTAAGATATTCATGACTATGCAAAGTTTTATGACCAATGCCAGAGACAAGGGAACATCTCACGAAAGCATGAGCTATCGTTGACCCCAATTCTTGAGATTGAGTTGTTTGATGTTTGGGATATTTATTTCATGGGCCCGTTCATGAGCTCATATGGTATGAAGTACATCTTGGTTGTTGTTGACAGTGTATTGAAGTAGGTGGAGACAGTTGTACTTCTAGACAATAAAGGAAAGAGTGTTACAACATTCCTAAGAAGGAACATATTTTCCAGATTTGGTATGCCGAGGGCCATCATCAGTGATAGGGGTTCCCACTTCTGTAATCATCTATTCATATCCCTTCTTGAGAAATATGGTGTGATACATAAGGTGGTAGTGCCTTACCATCCTCAGTCAAGCGGGAAAGTAGAGGTGTCCAATTGAGAGATCAAGACCATCCTTGAGAAGACTGTGAATGCAAATAGAACAGATTGGTCTAGAAAGTTGGATGATGCATTATGGACTTACTAGACAACATTCAAGACCCTTATTAGTGCTTCTCCATATCAGCTCATGTGTGGCAAAGCATGCCACTTACCTGTCAAACTTGAACACAAGTCATTATGGACACTCAAGAGGTTAAATCTGGAATGGAGTGATGTTACTAAGCTGAGACTTAAGCAATTGAATGAGATGGATGAGTTCAGGCTTAGATCATACCATAGTGCATCTTTGTAAAAGGAAAATATGAAGAGGTACCATGACCAAAAGATTGAAAAGAGAGAGTTTACTGCTGGTGATATGGTTCTATTGTTTAATTCTAGACTATGCTTATTCCCTGGAAAGCTGAAGTCAAGGTGGATGAGACTGTATCATGTGGTAAAGGTGTTTTGTATGGTGCCATTGAGCTTGAAAATTGAGATGGCAAGAGATTAAAGTGAATGGCCAAAGGGTGAAACAATACCTCAGAACTGTTGAAAAGGTCAAGGTAGTGTATAAGATGTATCTTGATAAAGTCAGAGTAATCTAGATACCCAAGTCGTGCTGCTACATTAAATCTGGGTTGCATGGAAGGCAACCCTTGGGTTAATTTGAGGAAGTTTGAGTACCCAAATTATCCACGTTATGCTGCGACATTGAATCAAGTGCTGCTTAGGAGGCAACCCAAGGATGTTGTACTTTGTTTTCATTTCATTTAGATTCTTAGTATAGGAGTAAAGTTTGTTAAAGTGGGCAAGGAGGACTTGGTCATGAATATGAATATTGGTCAAAAACAAGAGGGGGAATGCACAACTTTCAGGAGTTCATCTAACGGTTGAGTACCACGAACCGTTCCATCAAAAGGCTGGTTATGGAATCCACCATTCTAACAAACTCTTAAAACTCAATATTCAAGAGTTGAACTGATGAGCACATGGAATGAATCATGGCATTATACCACAACCCATCCTAAGCTCCATTAGTTCCCATGTAAGTTTCTAAGTCTTCATGGAATGAGCATATAGAATGGGCCGTCATCACGTACAATGGCCCATGAGATGAGCCGTGGTCAACATTTGAATTTTAATTAATGAACCCGACCCAGCTTGCCCACATCCTTTCATCCCTAATTCCCTTCTACCTGATGACCCGACGTAAAACACCCTCTAATTTAAACAAAACTCCAACTCTACTCCTTCCTAATAAAAAAATAGTATACAAATAACAATCAATCGATACTACATTCCTAAGTTCCAATGATTCCTACTGAAATTTGGTGATTGCTTCCTTTACTCATGAACTCAACACCCAATCTCCATCTCTAAGAATTTGCATTCTCTATAAAAGTAAGTTATACATCCATATCTTTGCTACTTGTTTCATTGATAATTAAATAGTATAAAGTCTAGGATTACCTTACAATAGGATCATATTGGTGAGTTTGATGCTTAGAATATAGTGACCGTACCACCAACTTAAGTTCTGAGTGGGTACATTGTGCACTTATGTTGAGTTTGGTTTTGTAAAATTGTAAAAATGGTGTTTTGTTGGGGGTGAAGTATGAATGATCCCCAAAATGCTATAAAATAGGCAAAAGACAGATTTATACAACTGATAAAGAGAGGTCAGACTTCAGAACCAACCAATGACCCGTTGTAGCTTACAATGGCTCATTGGTTAGGTCGTTGGGGATGACCAATGACCATTGCTACTGTTTACTTAGGAAAATCCCTCCAACGATTGTGGTATCTCACCATAAGTCATTTTAGGCACTCAACCACTTTTTAGTTTTTAGGACTTACATACCACGACCAACATGACAGGTTGTTCTTTCTATAACTATCCCTTTTGTTAGTCATCCTAAAGAGGCCGCTTTTCCAGTTTCAGGAACTTCATACAATGACTCATATGATGAGTTGTCCTTGTTCATAATAACCCATTCTGAGGGTCATTCCTAATATCCTTGAACACTATTTTGCTGCATTATTTTGAAATTATTGGAACTAATTGCTTATTTAATAGGTATTATAGTACCAAAAGGAAACAAGAAGCAGTAAGAGGAGGCAACCCAAAAAAATAGCCACCAAACGAAAGCTAAAGGACCAACCAACCAACTCAGAATATGAATATGGGGACTCTAGTGGTTCAGTGGAAGAGTTTTCAACCGGCCCAAATGAACAACACGAGCCTTAAACCACTAGGTCTAAGGACAAGTCTACAGCTATAGTAACCATGGACACTCCCATTATGTCTCCCTAGTTTGAAGATAGAGGAAACTTAACAAGCTAAAATAGGAGTGAGTCTGTGGCTAAGAAAGCTTATGAAAGAGGAGACTTTGAGAGTGAAGAGTCAGAAGAAGGTTTCAGAAAAGCTAGTACAGAAGCTTTTGACAAAGCTAGTGCTGAGGCTACCCCTCTAAAAGGATTAGGCAATGTCTAATGGGGTGTTCAAGGTTCCCGATATTACTATAATAATGGCTTATCCATCAACCAAAAGAGGAACCTAAAGCGCAACATCCAAAAAGAACCCTGAATTCTAACTAGGGGGTTGAATAGGGTCCTAGAGCTGTAGAGATTGTTTGATAGATATAAACTTGGGTGGATAGTAAAACCTCTAGAACGTATAACGCTGAGGTAGTTTGAGAATTCTATGCCAACTACGCAGCTACTCTAGAAATATGACTCTTTTAGGGAAGGGGAAGGATATGCATAACAAATCGAGGCTAGATACAGTGATGGTTCAAGGTAGAGCTGTTGATATATTCTAGCATATTATTTTCCAATTTTTGTATGGACCAAATTTTGTGTCTCCAGTAGCAACCCCTAAGTATGACCACCAGATTAGGGAATTGAAAAAGGTTAAGCAATTAAGTACGACAACAAGATGATGCATTTTAAGTAGTTGGCAAACCACATAGCTGAAGCCAAGAAAGATGAAGAATGGATGACCAGTGGCAAGGCTATCACCAAAGAATCTCTGAATTTCATGGTAAAGCTTGATGGATATTGGTTCGACATCGATTAGCACTGATAGGTAATGATGATATTTTGAGTACTGACAAAGCTGGACTGATTACCTCTATCATGTCCTAGTTTGAGCTGAACATTCTGAGTATTATTTCAAATAAGATTAAAGAGAGAGCCCTCTTGGTTAGCACTACCATCCCATTCCCAAGTCTCATATTCCAGTTGTATTGTGACTCCAGGGAATAACTTTTGCCAGATTTGGGAAGAATAATCATGCCGATGAAAATGAATGACATTGTATTGATTAAGGACTATATAAACCCCGTTACCAGTGTTAGAGATTCATTGATAGGATTGGGCAGGAGGATAGTTGAGGGGGCTGTCCATATTGATTCGAGCAGTGAGATTCTGGCTACTGAAGCTGGTGATATAACAACCATTCCTCATCCCACCACAACCACTCCTTCGCAGCCATCCTCAGTGTCATCTAGTGCACTTAAGCCCGTGCTCATATGTTATGTCTTCGTACCTCAGGATTTCTTATAAAAGGTCCTGAAATAGTTGGCCATTGCTAAGCTAAAGATAGAAAATCTACATAGAGGTGTCAAGAAATGGGTAAAGAATGAGACTAATAAAGCTATGCGGGGGATGCAGGCCCAATTTATTAGATTTGAGGTAAGGATGATTTATAGACTTGAGGGCGTCTAGTCCCCATTCTTATGTGGGATCACAGCTGAGCTTGCCTCACTTTGGGTAGCTGTTCAGGAGTTGTCTTCTTGATAGTTCTTGATAGGACAACCTCTCAGTATGGCTGTGATTGAGGAGGTGTTCGATGATATTGATGTGCCCAACTTTTAGGCCCCAACAAAGGCAGATAAAGGCAAAAGAAAAAATGTTGTGGAGAGTGAGGATTCGACCTGAAGAAAAAATAAAGCTAAAAAGATATGAAAAGAGCTGTGGATGAGAGAAAGCGATCCTCTGAGCTGTACTTGACTGAGATGAGTGAGAAGGTGAGAGGAACCAGGAGCTCTGCAGCTAGTGAGGTCCCGAAAGATGCTATTATTGCTATTTTTTAGAGTGGTGGGGGTACAATAGTTTCCCCCATAATTTCTAATTCATTAAGTGCTCCAATCACTGCTGGTGCCACGTGGTCTGAAAATGATGTTACCATTAAGACCCCAGAGGTTGGAAAGTTTAGAGGGATTGTATCTGCTACCTCCACTGATTAGTGTATGACAAACACCTAGAGCACCACAGGTATGTCCCTAACTTATGTTTTACATTTTCATTCTTTTGTGCATTGAGGACAATGCATAATCTCTTAGTTGGGGGTGGGGTGTACTAATACCCGAGGGTTTTTGTTTCCATGTTTCTTTTCCCTTGAATGGTCTATTTAGTTAAACCAATATGTTTAGGATTTCATTTCTATTTTAGTTGTGTTCATGTTATGTTTGTGTGTTTACTTAGGAGAAAAATAGGAGAACCTAGCGTAGTCAATTAAAAAGGGCACATGTAATATGTTTTTGATTTGAATGTTTTAATCATGCCCTTCCTGAATTTTTTTAGTCTGTGTTGTATGTTTTTGAATTATGAACACTGTTGATCTTCTTATGACATTAGAATTATGGGCATAATAACTGTAGCATGACTATGCATGAATCGGATAGGTAGTAGTTCATAATGTAGCCTTAAGCCATGTGCGTGTGAGGTACTTACCTAGTTTGACTTTGTATGTGTGATCAAGAACTTGCCCAGTTAGTCTTACCTAGGTTGTAGGATAGTTGGTTAGAAAAGGATCATAGACCATTTTTGAACAGTCCACTTTTAGCCTAAATGTCCCACCAAAATAAATAGATATTCCCTGATCTCAATTTTAAAGCCTAAATAGACCTTTTTGTTGACTAGCCATTCACCTTCTTGTTTTTTTTTTTTTTTTACAAATAACCTGTTTTTGCCCTGGTCCCTTCTTGAACATTGTGTATCTCAACTCAGGTAAATTGTCTAAGTTGATGGTGTCTATCATAGGGGTGCATAAGTAAAGTTGGGTATGAAGAAGAATCTAGTGATCGAAAAAGAATTCGGGTGTGGTATGTGTGAAAGAGAAAGAAAAGAGAAGAAAAAAAAGAAAAAAAAAAAGAAAAAGAAAGAAAAGAGTACAAAATGAATAAAGTTTAAGAAAAGACAAAGAAACCACACCCAAAATTTGAGAAATGAAGAAATAAAGGAGAATAAGGGGGAAAATCGAAGAAAAAAAGGTTAAATAGTGGAGCCAAAAATAGTGTAGTTCCAAGGAGGGTTTAGTCAATTTATCCATATCTACCATACCTGTACCCAAGCCTATATTACAATCCAATAAGAGTCCTATAGTGATCCTAATCTAATTGTCCAAGAACTAAGATATAGAAAATAAGGGCAAGCCTATGGTATTCCACGCACACTGTTCAAGCTTCTTTGTGAGAGTGAGTGCTTCTATTCAGTCCCTTTTTTGATATGCATTGTTATATTGTGAGTGTATGAGACTTCTTTGCTCTGAGGGCACATAGGTTGCATTGATAGCTATTAGTTCCTTGGGTAATGTCATTAGTACATTTGCTTGGTTGTCTGTTGATAATGTGATGCCATCTCTAGATCAATTTATGTCATGGTAAATAACTTTACATATATGCATAGTGGTTTTGTTTTTGAATGTATAGGAGGGGGTTGAAAATGCTTAGAATACATGTGTGCCAACTGATGATATGACTGTCGTAGGTCTCCTAGACTTAGTTAAGCGTCGTATGTGGTAGTTTTGTTTTGTTTTCCTAAGTACATGTAAACTTTCTAAGTTGAGGATGTTAATATGTCATGGTTTTACAACACTTTTGACGCTTAAAACTTGGAAAATATGCTAGTTCTAAGGCATGTTTAAATGGATATGATATGGTTTTATGGCGTTTGCAGGGAAAACAGGTTTCTGGAGTTCAAATTCAGAAAACTTAGAAAATAGAGCCCAAGTGCATCAAACGAGCCTTGGGATGACCCATTGGATAAAAGGAATAGTCGCTCCAGGCTATCGTGGAAAGATCAGAGGAAGTAAAGTTGTAGGTCTTCAGAACGACAACATCCATGACCCATTGTGAGATACAATAAGCTCGTCCTGAGGGTCGTGGGATGATATCCAAAAAAGTTTAAAGTCCGAGGCTGTAGCAACGACCACATGCAATGAGCCATCCCTTGAAAGGATAGGCTGGTCCCTAGAGCCGTCCTAGATATTTTAAAAGACATACAAAAAGAGATCATCTAATAATGAGCAGATAGGAAGGACCATGGTGAGATACAACGAGTCATCCTATCCCTTTGTTTGAGCTGCCAAACCTGCAATTTTAGTATGTTTAGGATAGATTTTGTTTTTTTCTATAAATGCCCTTCCTAGATTTTATTTTAGACGTTACATATTCAGATTACTTTTGTGAGTTGACATACACTATTTTAAGGCTTTATAAACATATTCGTTTGGAGATTAATCATAGTTGAGATTTTTGGTTTATTCTATTCTTATTGTAAGTGCATGATTATGATTTCTTCTTTGAATTGTTATTGTATTCTTGCAATTATGCATAGCTAAACCCCATAACTAGGGTTGTGAGAACCATGATGGAATAACAACGTATGGTTTAAGTACATAGTGATTCAAAACCGGTGTGAGTGTATGCATTATTATTCATTTTGCTTTGATTGCTTTCTAATGGTGTACAATGTTAGAACTCACCTGTATTCTGTACTTGCTTGAACCTAAAGAGGTAGAGATCAGAAAGAATGAATCAACAATGGAGTCTTGGAGCTAGAAACCTTCACTTAATAGCTTGAGCCGTGTTCGCGAGAAAGCTAATCAAGAATCAAAAATAAGGGTTAGATTGTAAAACTCATGAAACCTATTCTGGTAATTGAGGATAGTCATCTAATAGGGGCGAACCAACAATTTAGGTGAAATTAACTTATCGATTCTGCATACTAAACATCGAGATAGAACACAGGTACATATAACCTACAGAGTTATGAAATCATGGGGAACGCAGTCCTAGTGTCTTACTCTTATTGATTACACCTCAGATAATTGATAACTATTACTAATAAACTATTTAGTTATTATTTTAAAATCCCCCATTCAGAAATAGTAGATTAAAAAGCGTAAATACTCACTTTGACCTAAGTCCTGACTATATTCCTAGTAGGATCAACCCCAATCTTGGTTGGGTTCTATATTTGACAACGACCATGTTCTACTTCTTTGGAGGAGTAATTTGTGTGACAACAACCTTACATATAGGTACTGAGTCGGTGGTCTCCAAATGTTGATTCTATGACTATCCCATGTATGGTCTAGTTATTTGACATTATCTATGTCTTCTCGTGTGTCCTTATTAATTGACATTATCCTAGTTGTAACGATCCATTTCATCGTTACTAAAATTGTCGCGTCCGTGGGGCCTGAAGTATGGGAATTTCATTATTACCTTCGAAATAAATGCATAAAATATTTAGTTAAATAATTTTAGAATAGGAAATTTTGGGGTGGCTGACGTCATCCCACCATAGCGGGGGTTTTCCTGCTATAGCGGCCTGCAGGCTGCTTTAGCAAGATGTCGAAAAACAAAAATAGTCCCCTACATTTTTAATTACCCTTCTTCCTTCAGTTGTAAAAGAGGATGAGGCTTCATTCTAAAAACTACTTTAGGTTGCCTCAAACTTCTTGAGCAATACAAAAGAAGGGGTACACTTAAATGGTGTAGAAACCGACGTTTTCATGCAGATCTCACGATCAAAATCACTAGAATGGAGCTTGAAGCTCAAGTTTATATCTCTATATCAGCTGCTTGGCGCCCAAGTAGGCTAGGTTTAATTGAGTATCAAAGACTTGTGTTATAAAATTTATGCATAACGTAGATTGATGAGCAATTTCATACATAGACCTGCGGGTAAGGTATCTGGATGGGTAAAACCTATAGATTAGGGTTATATGAATAAGATGGATATTCTTGAATGAGTTTTATGATGTTATTGATGTTTCTCTATCATTCCTTATGCATGATTACTCGGTTAATGAGTGGAAGCATTTGGTTATGGTAATATGGTGGGGTTACATTAATAGGTTCCAGTATGTTGGTCATGAATTTCTCATTCCTAGTTCGATGGATTGATTATGTAATATGAATAAGATCTAGAGTTAAGATAGAAGGTTGGGAGTAATGAAGTATAAATTAGAAAGGTTGTATGTGTGGATTCTTAATATTATTAGTCCAAGGTTTATTCTAAGTAATGTATGTTTCTCGTTCTATGTAATATTCGGTTTTGGATAGTATTATTAGTAGAAAGTGGTAGGTGATTGTTGAATTATAGTTAATGACTAAATTTGGTTTATGTGTTCATGTTAACTGCCTTTTTGTCTACCTGTTGCAATTCATGATGTATATGTTAACGTAGTGGATGATATTACTAGTTGTAAATCACCTAAAATAAGATTGTTCAAAAGGCTTGTTAAATGTAGTTGTGGTTGTGTTATCTCATATCATGATTGTATATATTGTGGCATGGATTTATATAGTAAGATAAACTGGTAAAGGTCATCGTCATGGAATTGGTGGAATTCAGGGAGTATAAGGGTGGGGACATAGGAATAAGGGTGGTATAACATTGTTTTGGCATAAGGGTGGTAGACACTAGAAGGTCTGGGTTATGTGGTACATGAACTGAACTCGTTTTCTGCAGGTCATGGCTAGTGGGCATTCATAAGTCCCATATCATGTGTGTACACGGTATTGGTGAGTTTGACGGTTCCATGAGTGGATCGGGTTGCATTGTTGTTGTTATTTGGGTTCCTTGAGTGAATCATTTGATAATACTATTGTTATTTGAATTCATGAGTTGTTCGGACTATTGATATACTTGAAGTTAGTAATTATATTGTTGAATTTTAAGTAAAAAGGTAATTGTGGTAAGGTTGAGCTGACTGTTTATGAGTCATGGTTATTGCGTAGTTATGCTTGTTTACCCTATGTTGGTTTAATGTTGATTATAAGCGACGTGCTCACGTGGTCTTATGAGTCAAACAGTAGTGGGTGATAGTGGGTTATGTAATAAGTGTCTGTAAAATAACTCATGGAATATCCTTGATTCAGTTAGTGCTTGAAAATCGTAGCTTTATGAATAAGTTAAGGCTAGGTTGGTAAATAATTATCTGGATGCTTCCGAATAAATATGTGATAATGGATCATAGCTGGTGTAGGTAATGGATGCATGGTCAAGAGAGAGAAGAATAAAGAAGAGAGTGGTGTTTGGGAAGTGGTCAAGAATATAAACTGGTGTCATTTTTATAGGTGCATGTTCAATTTTGGATATTTATGTGATTTAACTTGGGTAGGCCGATTATTCTTACCAATACGTGTGGTTGTACTGATGCTACTCTTGCTATACCTTTGTTGTAGGATCAATTTAGGTTTCATTGCTTGATGCGGATAGAGATCTCCAACAGCTTCCGTCTTCTTATTCCTATGGTGGGAGCTGAGTCTTGTCTACTTTCCTTGTCCTATAGTAGCTCTTGTACCTATTTAAACTAGATCTTTGGGGTGACGTGTTTTTGGACTGTATTTTATTTCTGAAACTGGAATAAGATTTTATAGTAGTAACAGTTTAATGTTATTATTTTATGACTTTTGTATGTTTTATAAGTGGGTAGTAAGGGTTCTCCTATCTATATGGATTAGAGTAGGTGCCCGCACGACACAGTTAGTTGGGTTGTGACAGTTGGATCAGAGCCTAGGTTACCGGTCTTAATGTGAGGCCAAAACTATACATTTTTAGTCATTATTTGCCTCACATTTAGTATTTTTATTTTTATTTTTTTGAGCATTAATTTTATGAATTGTGCCTAATATAATATTTTAATATGTAGAATAAAAATGGTGTGAAGATGAAAACGGTTGGAGCCAAAACGAATTAAAGACGGAAGATTACAAAAGAAAATCAAGCAGACAAATTAATGAAATAAATTTATTAAAATATTCAATATGACCCTCAAGTTAGAAATTCGACCTTGAATTGAAAATAGAATGCCACCGCCATTTGGGCGTGGCACGGAGGAAATCGATACCCGATATTATTATTCCTAGTCTATTTTGGACTCAGTTATTTTATTTTGAGTTTTTTCCTATACCTATAAATATTTCAAAAAATTAGTTTTTGTATAACTTTTGGCTTAGAGAGAGCAAGGAGCCGCCATAGAGGCCGGAAAAAATTGGTTTCATCTTTTCTTCTCCTTTATTATTTATTTTTACGTTAATTCTTTGGATGATTTGTTGTAATTTCTCTATGTCTATGTGGAGTTGAACTTCTTTTTCTAGGATTATGGTAGCTAATTAAATGATTATTTAGTAACTCTTGATTTTATTTGTTTAATTATCAAAATAGTTGTTCTTATATTCTTGTGCTTACTATTTTAATGATTCACGACCATTAAAATAAATCTATAATTCCAAAGTGAACTGACCAAGAGAACTGGGGGATAGAACGAAGAATATAGGGAGTAAAATCTCTTCTTTAGTAAAATAAGGAATTGATTTGTGACTAGGATAGGAATATACCTAAATCACCTTACTTGGTTAAAAATGGGAAGATAAGTAAATGCATTTGAAATCGATTCTCACATCCTCGCTCAATGATGTAGTTGTGAGACTAGCTTGAATAGAAGATTAGAGGATGACCATTCCCGAATCATAAAATCAACCCCGTAATCAACAACTAGACAATCAAATAAGTTGATGAAATTGCTACTAAACATGATTGTTAGCGAAACCATAATCCCAGATCATTTCATTCATTGATTGTGTAAGAATCTATTCTTTTCTTGGTTAATTGTTCATCAGTTATTTTATTTTTATTTATTTTAATCTAGTTAATTTATAAATTTATCTTTGGGATCTACTGCTTGAATAAATAATTAGAATTAATCTAATTTAGTAAAAAAATTATATCACAAGTCCCTATGGGTTCGACATCCGCCTCTCAAGAGCCACTATATTACTTGTACGATCGCGTACACTTGAGTGTGCGTTTGGACACAATAAGTTTTTAGCGCCGTTGTCGGGGACTTAGAAATTAATTATTTATCTAGATTAGACTTTTTCTTTTTTATTTATTTAATAATTTGTGTATATTTTATTAGTTCTTTTTGTATAAATATATATATATATTTTTGGTAGTATTTTACTATTCTTGAGATGACATGTAAAAAAGCGTGGAATGATATTTACTCATCTTTTAGTGATCCTTGTCTTATTTGTGAAGGACTCCATCTATGGGAACATTATTCAAATCTTTCGATCTTACGGAATGGGTTTTGTAACCCTTCTAAATCCTATAATTGAAACTTTTGTAAATGATGTGGTGGTCAATGGAAAGATTGTTCTAAGTGTTATACCCCCTCCTCGAGTCTTGATTATGATGATTCTTATAATGCTTGTGCTTTTAATAGTATGAATCCTTGTAGGAAATTATTAGAGGTGTATAAGGGTTGTCTTAAGACAATTGCAAATGGGCGGACACAGATCATGAAAGAAAAAGTTAAGCTCATTCAAAAGGTTGACAGGTTTGGCTTAGATATTCACAACTTAAAGGATGATTTGAGTGCAAAGGTTGAAGTGTCTAACATTCAACAATCTTGTTACAAGTTGTGTGAGACTGAAAAAATACTTACAAGCCAACTTAAGGAGCTAAAACTGGAGGGCCAACTATTCGACCATACTTTTGTTGATGTTGTCACTGTTGAGAAGAGTACACTAGAGTTATGTGAGGATGTAAATAGTAATACAATTCATGAGTTGGACCTGTTGGACCTCATTCCAATCATTTTTCTGCATTGTGTTTAGATAAGGAGATATTAATTGAGCAATCTGAGCCTATAGGAGAGTGTATGGAGGAGGAACAATATGTCTATATTCTTAAATTTACAGTGCCAAAACCAAAAAATTACATTTCTCACTTAAAGGCTAGGACATGTAAACTGCTACATCTATTTCTTAGTCCCTTTATCTTTATACCATTGCCCCTTGAGCGAAGCAAAAAAAGTATATGCAAAGTTAGGGGTACAATTCATATCCTCAAAGTGGAAGGAAAAGTGGTGAACTTAATGGTGTCGTGCCGCGACGTTAAATTAGGAACTTGTTGGGAGGCAACCCAATGTGTAGTAGTTAGCTTCTTATTTTATTTTTATAAATGTCATTTTTTGTATTGTTTTTATTTTTGCACATTTAGGGGAAGTTTGAGTACCCAAAAATTTGAAGCTAAGAAGCACGTTTGAGCTTAAGTGTGGGGTGCGTATGACCCTTGATAGAAATTGAAGAAACATGGCACTAGCTAGGTCCTAGAGGACCTTAGGGAGTATTTTCAATCCTCGTTTTACTTTATTTATTGCTTTGGGGTCAAAGCATGATTTTAAGTGTGGGGTGAGATATCTTTCGATATTTTTTTAGGGTGAAGTATGTTATAGGATTTGTTTAACGTGTTTTTGGATTGTATTTTATTTATGGAATTGTAATAAGTTTTTATTATAGTAAGAGTTTAATGTTATTATTTTATGACTTTCATAAGTTTTCTAAATGGGTAGTAAGGGTTCTCCTATCTAGGTGGATTAAAGTAGGTGCTCGCACGACCCCATTAGTTGGGTCGTGACAGTTGAATCAGAGACTAGGTTAACGATCTTCTAGTACAAGAGCAAATGTCGGGTAGAGTCCTATGGATTAGTGTGTGATGTCCACATCTAAATCTTCCGAATGTTACGATACATTCTAGGAAATATTCCCTTCTTTCTTTCCTCTCGTGCGGTCTTAGGTGATTGTTTGTGTGGGTTGAGTCTAATTGGTATATCTCAATTTCAATTGGTATCTCAGTTGAAACAAATGGAGGTTCCCTGACTTTGTTTAGAATAAATAAGCAACAGGATTAGAACCTAGAAGGTTCCAATTGGTATCTATCCGTAAAGGCTATGTTTGCATGATGAGATGATCAATTAGTCGTTGTTGAGTACATGAGTTGAATGTTCTGTTAGAGAAACAAGAATGGTGGCTACACTAATTAATTAATGAAATCATCTGAATTGATATTTATGTGAGTTGCAACTGATTTGAGGTTTGAAATATTTGTGATGAGTACAATAGTGGTAAATTAACTGTGTTGTTGATTGAGAACTTGTATGATGGGTGATTAAATAAAAGTGATGCTTGAATGTTAATCAATATAGATGGTGCATGTAAGAGTGGTAGATGGAATTGCTAAGTTTCTACAATTTTTCTTACTTTGGGTGATTGTTATGTAAGAAGCATGAGCATAATAAGTGTTAAAATGTTTGAGAGGAACATAGTGTAATCATTGACATTAAATTAGTAAGTTATAACCAAGGTGCGGGGATTATGTTTTGATTAATTGGTAACCTTTCAAATTGCTGAGTTTCGACCTTGGATTTGTGGTTTATCTGCTATATGATTTTGAATTAGAGTGTTGAGGAAGGGAATAGGGGTGAGGATTCTTCAGGAGCTGGGAAATATTCTGGACCATTTCTAATGGGACGCTATGGCGGGCACTGTCCCGCTATCGCCAGTCCACTAGGCGGGAATATTCCCTCTATGGCGGTGCCGTGGTAGTGGCATGCAGGCCGCTATAGCGGGATGGCCTAGGCAGAATCACTGTCTTATTTTCCCCTATTGTTGCATTTTATTCCCAACCTATCCAAACACTATTATGAGTTGCTAGCTATTAATAGACTAGTGTCACATGCATAGTAATAGATAATAATTATACATTCACTACTAGTTTAATAAAAACAAATATCCATGTGCAAAAATAAAAGGAAAAAGGAAAAAGATTATTTGTTACATGCCCCAAATGGGGGCAACCCAAATCCATAAAATCAAATAAAATAAAAGGAGAGGGGAGGTATGCTGACATGCACCTGGGGATGTAGCTGGAGGCCACATCATCTCTGTAGCCTGAGGCATCAGAGTCCTCTCCTTCCAGGCCGTTCAGAAAGGAGAACTCCTCCACATCCTCTTTCTCCAGCTTAAGGAGTGGCTTAACAGGGATGGCGCACTTGAAAATAACCTTAACAGTCTTCCACATCTAGGCAAGCATGCAAATCTAAGAGCATCTCTTCTTCTTTTTCTTATCCAACTCCCTTCGCAGATTTGTAAAATCCTGAGCAGTGGTGGATGGGGCTCTACTGGAAAGGACTGATCCTTAGGGAGGCAGATGAGCTTACTCTATGAATCTCTTCATGACAGCCAGGTCTGCCTCCAGGCTCTCATAGGAAATTGAGGGTTGTAAAGTAGGGGCATCGTCGTCTTCATCATCATTATCCTCTGCCTCTCTGCTACTCTCCCCCTTGGTGTGTATCATCCTCTTCTTCTTACCTTAGGAAGATGCACCTTTTACTTTGAGAGGATGGAAGGGTACGTTACACTCCAGGTCCCTGTTAGCATTCTCCTAGAGCACCCCTACATACTTGTGCATTTCAGAAATTATACTCGAAAGTTAGGGATCTTTTTTGTTGCCTTAATAGAAGTCCTTCCACTCCATCATGATCTGTGCCCCCATATTCAATTGGATCCCTTGCATGGTGCAATCCACCATCATAGCTCAAGGGTAAGTCAAGTCAAAAGTGTTGCTCGATGGGTGAATCCTTCAAGTCACCAGATTTAGTCATCTCCAAGTATCGACAGTGAAGTGCATGCTACTGATCCCCTCGGGACTAGTCCAATAGACCTTATCCCTGTCAGCTTCAGCCACCAGAGTATCCCTCAGCCACCGCATGTCCATCTTTTGGGCTTTGGCCCGGAACTCATTATTAAGGACATCAGGCACCCCTAGGACCTTGTTGATTATAGCAGCATCCATAGGTAACCCAGACCGAGAACCCATCTTAAGGAGCCTCCACCAACGATACCCAACCAAACTTCTGGAGTCAATTGTAGAACTCTGGCACTGACTCCACCATACCTCTCATCAAGAATCCCCTCTCGTAGCAGAATCCCATCCTCCGGTAGTCCCAAAATCTGTCTTGACAATTTTGGTCAGGGAATATTTGGAAGGCGGTGGGAGCATTATCCTAGTTTTCATCCATGAAGTAAATAATCCTATAAAAATCATTCAAAAAGTGAGTTATAACCTATAAAAGTATTCAAATAATTGCAAGGTTTTAGAAAAAGCTAAGTCTCAAAACTTCAGGGAGGCTACTGCCTGCTTCCTGCTATAGCAGAAGGCATCCCACTCCATGGGATCACTATAGAGGGAATATTCTAACTATAGCGGGGCCACCATAGCGGGATGAGGCCGCCATAACAACCTTCATCTTCCCAAAAACTCAACCGATGCATAATTAGTGCCTTTTGCCAAAAATCATTTGTTTTTGACTTTTAAGCACATGTCAGGGTTGGGGAAGTGTCATGGGACTATTATATACTAAAATATGGGTGTTTAATCCCATATACAAGCCCAAATTTTCAAGAACATTTTAGAAAACAACCCTTCACATTCTACTCTTGTTCAAGCCTATATTTGGCTATGAACTCCATAAATCTTATGCCTAGAATGCCATAGGGGTGTTGTAAATGTAAGAGAAACAACCATGCTTCTAAATTTCATTCAAATCCAAGCAGGATTTCAATTTCAAAAACCAACTCCAAACCTACATGTTTTATACGATTTTGAGTGCAAAAAGACTATATTATGATTAAGATAGTAAGGAAATGAAGTTAGAACGAAATTTACCTTGATTCTGGCATTTAGAGCAAGTTGATCGGAGAGGGAAAAAGCAGTTTTTGAGTGTGAAATTGAGAAATAGGTGTGAAACCCATTTCTCAACTTTTTAAACTATTTCTCAACTTTTTAAACTGTCTCTTCTCGCTATAGTGGCCTGCTGCCTGCTAATAGCGGGAATATTTTGGCTATAGCGGGACCAATTTTATCACGGGGAAAAAAATTCTCATGCTTTCCTCTAAGTTACTTATTAATTTTACATGTACAAGTGAGGTCCCAGATAA
The DNA here is from genome assembly GCA_031232105.1 of Capsicum rhomboideum. Classification (NCBI taxonomy): domain Eukaryota; kingdom Viridiplantae; phylum Streptophyta; class Magnoliopsida; order Solanales; family Solanaceae; genus Capsicum; species Capsicum rhomboideum. The sequence goes on from CP124716.1 coordinate 45,718,468, forward strand.
CTTGAATACTCATAAACCCTTGTCTAGGGTAGATTCGTGTGAGTTTCGGTGGCGATAAATACTGTTAGAATGTCATATTAAATAGGCATGGTATAATTTGGGTGAACTCCCTTGTAAATTTTGGTAAATGAAGTTTTGGAGGTAATAATTACAATCAACACGTAAGTGCTAATGATTCGGGTTCATTTTCATCCAGTTTTTTCATACCATGATTGTTCGAGGAAGAATAATGGGTAAATTTGTATCTGATGTAATGACCAATTTTGTTGTTACTAAATTACCTCATCTGTAGGGGCTTGGGGTATGGGAATTTCATTATTACCTTTGAAATAGGTGTGTAAAAGATTTAGTTAAATAATTTTGGAATAGGAAATTGTGGGGTGGCTGACATCATCCCGATATAGCCGGAGTTTTCTAGCTATAGTGACGTCTTGGTAGTGACCTGCAGTCTGCTATAGCGGGATACGGAGAAATAGAAACAGTCCCCCAAAATTTTAATTTCCCATCTCTCTTCAGTTGTAAAAGAGGATGATACTTCATTCTAAAAATCTCGTAGGGTTGCCTCAGAGATCTGAAGCAATGGAGAAGAAGGGTTATACTTGAACGGGGTAAAACCTGACATTTTCATGCGGATTTAATGGTAGAAATCACTAGAACGGAGCCAGAAGATCAAGTTCATGTCTCCATATCAGCTGCTTGGTGGCCTGGTAGGCTAGGTTTAATTGAGTAGCAATGACCTATGTTAGAAAACATATGCATAACATAGATTGATAGGAGATTTTGTGCATAGGCCTGCACGCAAGGTGTTTGGATGGATAAAACTGGTAGATTAGGGTTATATGAATAAAATGGATATTCTTGAATGAGCTTTATGATATTATTAATGTTGCTCTGTCGTTCCTTGTGTATGATTACTCAGTTAATGAGTGGAAACATTTGATTATGGTAATGTGGTGGGGTTACATTGATAGGTGTCAATATGTTGGTGATGAATGTCTCATTCCTAGTTCAATGGATTGATTATGTGATTAGAAGAGGATCCTAGAGTTAAGATGGAAGGTTGGTAGTAATGAAGTGTAGATTAGAAAGGTTGTATGTGTCGATTCTGAATATTGGTAGTCCAAGGTTTATTCTAAGTAATGTGTGTTGCTCGTTCTATGTGATATTCAGTATCAGATAGTATTATTAGTAGAAAGTGGTAGGTGATGGTTGAATTGTAGTTAAAGACTAAAATTGGTTTATGTGTGCATGTTAACTATCTCTTCGTCTACTTGTTTGTCATGACCCGAGTCTACACCCTAGCCGAGACATGGTGCATAGAACCACAAGTGGCCCCAAGCTAACCCTTGGCATAGCATAACTAAACACATTAAATGAAATTTGAGCGGAAGCTATAATGAGATCATAAGATAAGTTATAAAATATTTTAATGAATAATCTAAAAGAACAAGTATCAATCCTGAAGGGACAACATGAACCACAATCTAATGTCTGCAAACCTCTAATAACTGAATATCATAATCTACTGGGACAAGGCCCCCGACTAACCATAAAACAATATCTAAAAGTAGAATGAAAATAAATAACTAAGTCCCCGAATGTTAAGGACTCACCACTACAAGAAGCTGAACTCATATCAACTAGCCATGAGTTTGAGCTTGGTCACCAGTATCTACATCACATGAAAAATGTAGGCAAAGAGTATGCAGTCAGTATGTTTGAATGTACTGAGTATGTTGGAATAATATTAAATGACTGGAAACAAGTTTAACAAAATCACAATAAAACTTTTTGAGAAATATATATCTGAAATCATCCAATCTGAATACATAATCTAATCATATCGAAAGGCTATCAAAGTAAAAATAAATACTTTTAAGTGGGAGTTTTTTTTATAACTGACATACATCATTTGAGCTAATGATGTCTAATATCTAACCCAGTTGGGAGGGCTGCCCCATACTTTGCCAAGGTATAGGACCTATCTATCTATATGTAGATCCACTAAATGAGCCTTTTAGGCTCATGATCAACCGACATTGTGGTGAAACATAATTCTATGGTGACACGTAGTTCTAGGACTTGAGTTTTCCAAACTCGTATCCACTGTGCTAAATACTACTTCTAAAATAATTTTTAAAATCATATACTCAATAAATGGTTTAAATCACTATCTATCTATCGTAAAGATTGAAACTTTACTAAATTCATATCTTGAAAACTATCAAACTTTACCCATGTATGGGTTTTGAATCTATTTTCTTGAATATCTTTAATAACACTATAGGTTTAGTTTCATTCTTTAAACATAAATCTCAAGAAGTATATGCAAGTTCATATCATAATTGAAAAAGATGATAACTAAAACTTTTATATTCATAGAAATCATTTCGATGTTCATAAAGGCTAAAACCATGAATAAATACTTTAAGAATCAAGAATCTAATTCAAATAACATAAGGATTAAACGTGGGTTTTTAACCCAAACTATGGTTTTGAAATTCATAAACAAACTCTAAAGTTTTGGATATAGGGATGAATGGAAAACCCCATTGAAGTCCTACATACCTGAGATTTGAAGGATTTGTGGACAGAAAATCTTGAATTTGAAACTTTTTGACCTTTGGACTTGGAAAACCCCTTTTCTATCTGTTCTTGTATTTATTTAGACGAGAAAAGAATTTGTAAAAGATTAGCGATGTTTATTCTGAGAATGTAACCCTTATTAGGTGTTTTAAGATGTGAGTAGAGATTTTAGGGTAAGGAAAAAACCAAACTACCCCTTAGAAAACTCTTAAAAAGTGCGAATAAATCTCATTGGACGGTTATGGGAATGGACCGTAGTCCATACCATTGACCTGGGGACAATTTTTGAGCTCACTGGTTAGGCCCCACGGTCAAAGGGATGGATCGTCGTTCAGGGGACAGATCGTTGCTTTTCCCGTAGTCCATTGGTAGGCAGACACCCTATGAAAAAATGGCCATAACATTTTACTCCGATATTGGATTTACAAAAGGTTGGTAGCGTTTGAAAGAAGACTCACAAATATTTAATTTGGTGGGTCTTGAGCTACAAAATGCTTTATATTTTAGGAGTTATGCTTATTTGAAATTGATCCTAGTAAAATTTTATACAAAAACTCTATCGGTAACGAAGCTTTCAACTTAACTTTGAGCAAAAATTTCCTTATAACCTTAATTTATATCCAAAGCTCTACTCATACTATGAAATTTATCTTAACATCTACATACAACTAGAAATCATCAGGTTCGATTCTTTATGCATTTGAATAATGGTTCAGATCTTAGTTTAGAAATTTGGGGTGTTACATTATTGAAATTCATGATGTGTATGTTAATGTACTAGATGATATTAAGAGTTGTAAATCACCTAAAATGAGATTATGTAAAAGGCTTGTTAAATGTAGTTGTGGTTGTATTATCTCATAGCATAATTGTATATATTGTGGCATTGATTTATATGGTGAGATGAATCGGTAAAGGTCATCATCACAGAATTGATGGAATTCAGGGAGTATAAGGGCGAGGACATTAGAATAAGGGTGGTATAATATTGTTTTGGCATAAGGATGGCAGACACTAGAAGTCTGGGTTATGTGGTACATGAACTGAGCTCGTTTCCTATAGGTTATGGCTAGTGGGCATTTATAAGTCCCATAGCATATGTGTACAAGGTATTAGTGAGTTTGACGGTTCTATGAGTTGACCAGGTTGCATTATTGTTGTTATTTAGGTTCCTTGAGTGAATTTATTAATAATACTATTGTTATTTGGATCCATGAGTCATTCGGGCTATTAATATACTTGAAGTGAGTAAGTATATTACTGAATTTCAAGTAAAAAGGTAATTGTGGTAAGATTGAGCTGACTTTTTATGAGTCATGGTTATTACCTAGTTTTGCTTGTTTACCCTATGTTGGTTGAATGTTGATTATAAGTGATGTGCTCACTTGGTCTTATTAGTCAAGCAGTAGTGGGTGATAGTGGGTTATGTAATAAGTGTCTGTAAAATAACTCATGGACTATCCTTGATTCAGGTAGTGCTTGAAAATCGTAGCGTTATAAATAAGTTAAGGCTAGATTGGTTAACAATTATCTGGATGCTCTCGAATAAATATGTGATAATGGATCATAGTTGGTGTAGGTAACAGATGATTGGTTAAGAGAGAGAAGAGTAAAGAAGAGAGTGGTGTCTGGGAAGTGGTCAAGGATATAAACGGGTGTCATTTTTATAGAATGTTTAATTTTGGATATTTATGTTATGTTTATGTGATTTAACTTGGGTCACCGATTATGCTTACCAGTACATGTGGTTGTACTAATGCTACTCTTGCTATACCCTTTTTGGGGTATAGCCTGTTGCAGGATCAGTTCAAGTTTCATTGCTTGATGCTGATAGAGATCTCCAGCAACTTTTGTCTTCTTATTCTTATGTAGGAGCTGAGTCTTGTTTACCTTGTTTGTCCTGTAGTAGCTCTTGTACCTGTTTAGACTAGATCTTTAGGGTAACATGTTTTCAGACTATATTTTATTTATAAAATTGTGTTAAGTTTTTATAATAGTAAGAGTTTAATGTTATTATTTTATGACTTCGGTATGTTTTCTAAATAGGTAGTAAGGGTTCTCCTATCTAGGTGGATTAAAGTAGGTGTCCGCACGATTCAGTTAGTTGGGTTGTGACACTAGTATGTTAAGATCCTAGTGCGGTCCAATTTTTGACATTATATGCTTCTTTGTGGGATGTTGAAAAGGTAATGAAGTCATGATGAACAAAATAGTAAGTTGCATTGAGAATAATCACCCCTGTAGATTTAGTAAGTGAGTATAAATGGCCTAATGAAGTTGTTGATACCTAACGTTTCCATTAATGCGTAATTGTCTTGATGTGATAACATAATCATGAAAGTGTGGCAAGCTAAAATGGTTATACATACCTTGACTGCTATAAGGGAATGTGATTGGTTGATTAAATGATGGCAAAGATTTGTGAGTTGGCTAATTCGGTATCAGGTGATATATTTTTAATGGTTTGACTGGACGATGTAAGTTATGGAAGGGGAAGGTTAGGGAGTCCTTGGTTGATGATCAAAAGCAGACTTAATCTTGTGGTTGAAAAAGTGTGCACAAATCTATTGACTTAGCCCAGAGACCTAGAAATTGGTGCACGTGTACGGATTATGATAGTTACTTACATTAATTGATGATGTAACATGAACTTACTAATTGATAGCGATGTGTAAATAAGAACTTAGTGGCTTATTGGAGGTCATCTTAATGAGGTGAGTCACCTGGTATATACATATATACCGAGAATGAATATTGTAAAAGAGTGGTAATTGGAATATGAAATGAAAAAATTAAATTGGTAAATTATCTGTTCATAATTGATTCTAGATTCTTATATTATGCCTATGTGATTTAACCTTGGTCGGCATGATGCCCACCAGTACGTGTGGTTGTACTGATACTACTCTTTCTATACCCTTTTTGGGGTATAGTCTAATTGCAGGATCAATTGATGTTTCTTACATGATGCAGTTGGAGATCTCTAGCAGCTTCTGTCTTTTCATTTCCATGGTGAAAGCTGGGTCTTGTGTTATTCTTTCCTTTATTTTAAAAGCTCTTGTATATGTCTGGACTAGATCTTCAGGGAGAATGTACCTTTTCTTGTATTTTAACAAAGATTATAATAAGATTTACATGATTCAGAGGAAATAAATGAAATCATTTTGTAATTTTTGCATGTTTTCTGAATGGGTGGTATGGGTTCTCCTATCTAGGTGATTAGAGTAGGTACCCACACGATTCGGTTAGTTAGGTCATGGCATCCAACTCAAGATCATTCAACATAAGTCTAACAAACCATCTCCAAGTGAAATTTGTTTTCAACTTCAACCACTGCCCAAGCCAGTGGTAACATCTGGTTGTTCCCATCCTTACAAACAACCACAAGTAAATAACCTTTACAAACATCTTTCAAAAAAGAACCATCAAACCCAATAGATCTCCTACATCCAGCTTTTAATACTTTCTTCAAAGCATCAAAACATATATAAAATGATAGATACTATTTTTTTTCCACCTTCAGAGGTTTCTTTACTAAGCCTCACCACACATGTGCTACCTGGATAAGTCTTTAAGAGCTTATCCCTATAATCCAAAATTCTTTTAAGCTCCTATACATGGTCACCCATAATCTTTTGTAACACAATGTTTCTACGTTTTTTTCCACAGTCCTTCCAATATACACCTCCAACCTTTTTCCACTAATATATGAAACAGAAAAAATCTAATGCCAGGCTCTAAAATAATTATGTACTTTTATCTCTCTGCCAAGTACTTTGAGTTCACTAGTTTGTTTTTTGTTGTACCATTATCTTTGTGCATTGGAATATACTTCTTCACCTGAAAATCTTCAGTCCTAGAACCATAGACTTACAAACAACAACCATCTAAATATTTTACTCTCACCCTTTTTGGTTCATTAGCATACTTGTCTAACTCTACATGTTCTTGAAAAACATACCAAGTAACAACTTTTCTAAACTTCTCAATATTCTCAAAACAAAGTCCAAGCGCCCAAACTATCAATTTACAAGTAGGATTAAAGACAATCCTCTTATGATTTCATTTTTTTCTTCTAGCTTTTTTTTTTTCTCTTATTCCAGGTTGTTCAAGCTCATCATCCCCATAATTATCCCCATCAGTATGTATTTCAAAGCTAACAGCTTCACCCGAATCAAACTATGGCTTATCTCCAGCTATCTTGCCCTCTAGAGTAGATTTTTTGTTGGATAAAAACTCATTATATCCCAAATCAACTCCTTTTTTACCTAAACTAACCCCTTCACTTCTAGAGTCCCTTTTTCCTCTCTTTTTTGTTTTAGCAACCGTTTTTTTGGCATTTCTTTTTTCTTCCCTCAAAATCCTAACCTCCTCATGAACATTACTACCATATTCATCTTTACCTTCACCTTCATAGAACAAGTTTGCATAATTTGAAGTTTACTAACTTCAGTATAACTTTCCCAATCAGATGGAATTACTGGGACATCTGATGCAGTAACAAAAAAAGTTCCACCCAAGTTCTACTCAACATTAGCAACAACACCACTACTTAAGTTCTGCTCAATACCACCACCACCCAAGTCCTCATAACTAGTAGCAACAACACCACTACCACCACCAAAGTCCTTACCACTAGAAGCATCACCACCATTACCACACCAGTCCGCACCACTAGCAGCAATACCACCATCACCCAAGACCTCACCACTATTAGCAACACCAACACCAGCCAGGTTTTTACTCACAACAGGTTCTTGAGGTTGTGGAGCCTCAACAGACCCCTCTTCAAACCCTAAGTCCTCATTACCCCCAAAGATTTGAGTGGACTCTTTATCAAAACTAGCACAAGATTCCCCACCCACATGGGGGGCATATTCAATGGCAGGGGGACCATAACAGGTTCTTCAACAAAATGTAACACATACAATTCAAGAATATCTACATTTTTAAATTGAGGTACAGTTCCCAAAATATCCCTATCACATGAAACTTTTACTAAATAATCAAATTTAGGAGGTCTAATATAAACAACACACAAGGAACAATCATACTCAATTTCTTTAATATAAAAAATTTTCAACATCCATATCTAAATAATTTATAACAATACCTCCATGGTACTTAATACAGGGTTTTTGTTGTAATTTTCCTCCATGGTGAAACCTCAAGGTAATGTACACAAAATACATGGTTAATCTGGAAAAAAAAATAGCTTTAGATCAACAAACTGAATATCAATTTTTTTTTAGACGAAAACCCTAAAACTAATATACAACAATCCAAACAGCAAATACTAACCTGAGTAACTTCAAAATTCATCTAGAAGAGAGATAGAAATCATAGACAATGACAAAAATCAAGTGATGTGAGATTAAGTTAGAGAGACAATTTAGTTTAGAGTGAAGAATAGACATGACAGTTCAATTTGGGAAATAGAGGTACTTGTTGATGTATGAGTCGGGTTATATTTTAGGAACGGTGGGGTATATTAATTTTAGTAATAGGTAATATATAAAATAATATAATAAATATGTGGATGAATCAAAATGCGTGTGTGTCAACAACACCCATCCTTGACCTGGTATGAGCTGCGAAGGGTTGATTTTAATTCATTCTAAAGTTGTTAAGGGGGTAAATAAATGTCTGTGGAGTTAAACATCTAACATAGTTTTTCGGACAAAAATAGGGGTGGAAATCATTTTTTTTAGACAAACTACCATGACTTTACAAATCCTCTATTTACACTTCTAAAACTGTTATTAGTGCCAAAAATCCTTAGAACATCCATCATGATTCACCACAATGTTGAATTATGACTTTCTTTGTTCCCAAAAAGGATCAATGCTTGACTAGAACCCACTCTATATGTTTTCTATTAGAAACTTGCCTTATCTAAGGCTAATATTGCTAATTCCAAGTTTGATAGTACTGTTTCATCATGATGAACTACTTAGTCAAGGGACGATATTGTAACGACCCTCTTAGTCATTTTGTGAACTTTCCTATTTTAGCCCTATGACTTACGGGGATGGTAGTATCAATTCTCGAGGTATTCGTAAGTGATTTAAGTCGTTAGTTGGGTTCTTGAGTTTAAATAAAGTTAAGCTTGATCACGATCAATATTTGATCAAGATGACCTCGATTTGGTATTTTAATTTTTCCAATAGGTTCGGAATGTACTTTTTAGTCAATTTACATATTTGAATTATTTCTATGGGGCTCCGAATAAATTTCGAGGATTTATTAAAAGTTTTGGATATTTTAGATAATTAGTTTAATTAGTGGTCTAATGGGTCAAAACCACAATTTATTTACTTATGTGGCCAATAAAAGAATGATTTTAAGTGGTTAGGGTTTACCATATACAATAGCAATAACATTAGAAGTTTCAACTAGAAGTAGCTGAACACTTACGAAAGTTATGACATTCACGCCCCAGTGTCCAAGGAGAGGAGCACAAAAGTTGCAGTTTTTGCATCACAGTTTGAAGGAGGAGTATCGACTGCTTCAGGTGTGTGAAATAGTTCCTATTGCCTTATCTATGTATTGCTACATCTAAATAATTAGGGCTAATGATTGGTTATTCATGCTGTAAAATGTAAGACGATAGTGTGAATGGAATGTTAGTGGCAAATTGTGCATGTTAACTTTCTAGTGCTTGTAGAAGTACGTATGAATTGGAGTGGAAGTGATCTAGTTACCTACCATGATTTGGCCATAATTACTATAATCATTGGGAATTAAATAATGAATTGATCAATAATAGTAGGTTAAGTTTGTGGGTAGTGGTGTGTGTATAGGTGGGCTAGAAGTTAGTCAGACAACATTGAGTTAAAACGTTGGGTGCTATTAGAAATTGTGAATAATAAATACTAAGGGATCAGTCATTGGCATTAATACTAGAAATAGGTATATGTCTATGTTTACGATGAACACGAGGTTTTTACAGTTCATTAGATTTCTTTTCTTCTACGTGATTTGCCTCATATTTCAAAATTTAGAGAAATTGAGGTTTAGGTCTAGGATTTTTAGAGTAAGAATTTATAAAATGGGTGTTGTTAGATTTGTATTCTTATGGGGATTATGTAATGATCCTCCAGGTCATTTTTGCATTTCCATATTATTTCAGTGTTTAGAGTTTCCCATAGCTGCCTCAAGTCATTTATGACTTGTTGGAGCTGACAGTTCGGTTACCAGGCAGTTTGTTTGGCTTTTAGAGCCAATTCTCTATTTTGAAGTCTTCTCTATTCGAATTTGGCTACCGAACCTAAATTTAGGTAAACGACCATGTATTATTCTGACAGTTCCATCAGCTCTGGAACGTCTATTTTAGGCTAGGGAGACCCTTGGTACGAGTCCTGAGACTTTCAGACTCATTTTGAGCTATTGGGTGGAAGGTAATGAAAATGGCCATTTGGGTGTGGGACCCACTTTTCATTGAAACGACCCTGGATGGAGATTTTGATTGCACCGTTGAGTTTGGAATGTCAAATTTGATAAGGTAGAATAGTTTATTTGCATTCACAGAATTCTAAATGAATCCCGAGGGTGCGTCGGTGACTTGGCAAAAACCAAGTCATAGCTGGTGCATGCCTTCAGCTGGTGTGACCACTTAAGAGGGCATTTGGCCACTTAAGTAGAAGCCGCTTTAGCGGCTAGCACTGTCCCAGAAAGACCGCTTTAGCGGAGACCATACCGCTTTAGCGGAGACCATACCGCTTTAGCGGGGTGCGCTTAAGCATCAACTGTCTGCTTTAGCGGAGGTCAGCCAAGATCTTCGGACCGCTTTAGCTGTGGGTTGCCGCTTTAGTGTTTAAGTGGGTGCTTTACCGGTACCTGTAGTGCATTTAATCCCCTTTTCACCCATTTTTCTCTCATTATTCTCTAAGTGTTGGGCATTAAAATCCCTAGAGAGATAGTGAGAGAGGGGAGGCGATTCTTGGGAGTTCAAGGGAGGTTGGAGAGTTCGTCAAAGACTTTTTCCTCGTCTTAATCCTAGTAAGTTTCGCCTAATTTATCGATAGATTCCTCGTTCTAGGTTTAAATCCCCAATTCATTTATGGGTTGATTTTGGATATTTTGGAGCTTGGAATTTACCCATTTTTTAGGGCAAATGATCCTTGAGCCTTAAGGGATGTTTTGACGATTTTAAATTTATGATTTCGTAAGCGGGCTCCACTTAGAATTTTTAGCTCAATTTTAGACCCAATACAATTATAAGCAATATGTGTATCATAATTCTCATATTAATGAGTAGATTGTTATTTTGATAGCGTGGCATCGTGAGGAGGCTTTTTGGGAGGGAAAAGCCCCAAATAGCAGACTTCATCGAGTATTCTTCGATGTCCAGGAAGGCTAGGCTTACCTAACTTATAGATTGGGCTTTATTATGGTATTTGTATGATATTGTGCTAGTTTTGGGATGGATATTACATTTTGGTTGGTTAGTTAGTGAAGTTTGATTTATTTGGCCGATTTGTGAGCCATTTTGGGGGTAGAATCGACCCATTTACCCTTCCTTTAAGTCAGATGATGCTTTTGGGCTTTATTTAGATTATGTAATAACTTGTGGTGGAATTTTGGAGACTTAATCACTTTCGGGTAGAAATCGCCTTAGTATGGACTTTCAGATTTAGAAGTGGGTCCCGCCGACCCTCTTTTAGTTTGTGAAATCTCTTTTATCCCCTTGTAGACTTAAGAGGCCTTCATTTGCAACATTATAGTTAATCTTATACCTTAGGCTACATAGCATTTACCTATTTTAGGTCTAGGCTAGTTATTGTGACTTTACCTTATTATACCGGTTCAAGTCCTGCCTTTTACTATTCATTTATGGTATGAAAGACCAGTTCAAGTCCAGCATCTATGATATGGTTATGATATGAAAGACTAGTTTGAGTTCGACATCTATGATATGGTTATGGTATTAATGACCAGTTTGAGTCCGACATCTATGATATGGTTATGATATTAAAGATCCGTTCGAGTCCAGCATCTATGGTATGGTTATGGTGTTAAAGACCGGTTCGAGTCTGGCACTTGATGGTTCATCTATGATATTGTGAATCTGGGTCGAGTCTGATATTTTACAGTATGGAGGGTGTCACGAATATGGGAGTATTGGTTGGTTATATCATGCTTAGCATCTATAGATCTCCTCTTGATCGTATCCATCGGGCTTATGGGAGCTATTTGGGTTAGTCTTCTCTTGTTTGCACCTTCTAGGCTTATGGGGGCCTAGTTAGGTTATAATTAGTTTACTTTAATTTTGATATCGTGTGTTTAATTATTTATCTTTCCTGCGTTAGAGCATGATCTCAGGTTTGCCCCTTTCTCCTTGACTTAGCTTACATTCTCGCATTTCATTATGTATTATGATTTAGCTCAGTCGATCGATGATTCCTATTGAGTACCCATTGTTTTGGTACTCATACTGCACTTCTGCATCCTTTTCTAGTGTAGATTCGAGTACTAGCTGTCGTCGCTAATATTCCTTCTAGCTTACTTACAGGATCCAGAGATAAGGTGAGCTTTCAGAGCCAGAGTTGATCCCCTCTCCTTTCTGGATTTTGGAACAGTCTTTACATTCGAGACTATTTGTTTATTGATACTACTAGTACTCTTGTTCTTTTGATTAATGGCTCTTGTACTGGCCTTACCAGGTCGTGGGATATTTCTTTTGTTCTTCCTCTTTTATGCTTGGTATTATAGGATTGTACTCATATTTATATCGCCCTCGATCTTATTTTATGCTTATTTTCAAGTATTTATTCCGTCTTCCGCCTTTTAGCCCATTAATTATCATTTCGGGCTATGGCTTGGCTTACCTACTGGTGGGTTATGGTAAGTACCATCATGACTCCAAAAATGGGTCGTGACAGATTATGTATTTGAACAGATTTTGATCACTTGGAGACTTTAAGGAAGGGCAAGGCTATTGCAAATTAGCTTGCATTTGGATTCTTCGATTTAGGTAGGTTATAGTTTAATTGGAGTTTAGACTCGATTTAATTGTGTGTATGCTCCTAAATTGGATGCTTGTTGATTGGTCTTTGGACATACTTGAATTTGATGATAGTTGGACTGTTGATACTTGTATGAATAATTATTGAAAATCAAACTTGATCGAATTATAAGTGTACTTGTAAATTTAGTACATTGTGTTGTATCCTGAGAGATAGTGTGTATTTGATAAAATGTATATAATATGGTTATGGACTGGTCGGTATGGATATGGATATTGATATTACTTATTTATGGAGGATCGAGTACCACGTCGGTACGGTACATGGACTTAGATTGTCCCCTGCAGGTCATGACATATTGGGCAGAAATAAGTCCCTTAGCATGTGTGTACAGACTAGTGTTGATTTTGAGAGTGTCACGACCCAAAAATTAGGTCATGATGGCACTTGTTGCAGCCCAGCCATGACAAGTAAGCTGATCACCCAAACTGATAAAGTAAAGCAGATTTCAACACTTATAAAATTAAGGCGAGACTTCTAGAAGGAAGTCAGACCAACACAAGTACAATAATAGTGAAAGTCTGAAATAAAAGTCATAACGAATCCCAAGAAATGGTGTTAAAGGGAAAGAACATCTAATACAATCTGATTATTGAAATACAACTCTGTCTCAGAAAGTAAGTAAAGACATAAAAGAACAAAATGAGGTCAGAAAGTCAGCCTCAAACTCTGGAGCATATCAGTACCTCAAAGATCTACTCAACCTCACACAAATACAACCACCACATGTCGTACTCAAACCTGGATCTTTACCAAAAGGGCACAGTAGGGATGAGTACGGGTCCACTTGTACTCAGTAGGTATCATAGGCCGACTGAGCAAAGTAGAAAATAACATAGTTAAAGATAGACTATGAGAACGCAATCCTGCAAGCAGAAAAATTCCCAAATGGTAGCTCACACCATCTCCACTAACAGTTCTAATATAATAACGAGATAAACAAAATGAGTAAACCTAGAAATACAAGAAGGCAAGTCAAGAACAAAGAAACCACAGAATATGCAAATGAAATGCAATGCAGTGGTAATGATGGGGTGGAATGGTGAAAGTCATCACTTGACTTTCAGTATATACCTATTGAGTTTGCAACTCCACAATAGGACCCATGGGGGTTCCCAACCCCTATACTTTATCTCATATCTCCATCTCAATCTCAATCTCAACACAACTCACCTCTCCAGCTCGTGTTCACGGAGAGGGTTTTTATGAAAATGTCTCATTTTCTTTCAAAAATAGTGTTCCTCAATGGTACCAGCATCTCGTGAATGTATATGTATGGAATACAGATATAATGCTCACAATCAGATCAGTATGAAGATATCAAATCAATTCAATACAATGTATATATGTAGGTGAGCTCAGAAATCAACTCAATATATCCATAATTCATGATTCATCAACTATAAATGGGTACCATTGGAATAAATATGTATGTAAGACATCATAAATATCATATCAACCCCTAACTCGGGTATTTCAATCATGATAAAGCAATCAATGCTTAATAAGGGCTATAATAACAATTTGAGCCCCGCACGAGCATCATATCTAAAGTAAGGCATATAAATGCATAGATAAGGCCAAATGATATCAAATAAGGCCCCCACATGGGTTGCACGTAATATCAAATATCTCAAGTCAATATCCACACAAAATAAGCCCCCACACGGGCACACAACAATAAATATAATCTGAAAATATAACCCTATATCCATTCTCCCCAACCCATAGCATGCTTTACCTATATATTAACTACCCAACTCAATCTGAAAAAGGTTAAGCCATAACCTACCTTGAAATGTTGAAATTCGAGAGTAAAGTGCTTCAACACGGAGCCCTCCCCTTTCTAATGGCCTCAGAATCAACTAAAATACATAAATATAACATCTATGCGCTTTAAAAAGCCAACAATACCCATATCTAAATCAGGTCCAAAACGGACCTCAAAAATGGGTTTAAAAAATGAAGGGGTAAAACTGAAATTTTTGTTTAGAAAACCATTACTCATGATCAAAGGAACTCATAGAAGTAAACCCAAGTGAAATCGGGTTAAAAACGAGTGATTAATTGATGAAAAGCCCTTTTTAAACTTTCTAGGCAAAAACCCAAAAATCTAATTCAAAAAATCACAATTTAAAGGAAGTTTAGAAGATATAATCAAAGTGAAATGATGGAAAATGGATTATGGAGCTTATCCAAGCTTGGGAAGTGAAGAAATAGCACCAAAAACCCTCAAACCCAAAGCTCCAATACTCAAAATGGAAGAAAATCACAGAATTTGCTTTCTATACCAGCCCAGCAGGTACCTCAAAAGTGGCTAAGTGACATCTAAAGTGGAACCTGACCACTAAAATGGTCTGGGCTGATCGGTTATGACCGCTAAAGTGGCACCTGCTAAAGCGGTCATATGCCCGCTTTAGTGATAGGCTACGTGGATCGCTTGGTTGCTAAAGTGGTAATTGGCAGCTTAAGAGGTGCTTGGCCTCTTAAGCGGTAATTGACCGCTAAAACGGGTGCACCAGATATCAGCTAAGGCTGATTTTTAGCAAGTTTTCCAAGTCTCTGAACAGGCCCTCATGATTCATTCGAAATCCAACAAAAATAAACTAGATTTTATACTCGGCTAATTTCGACGTTCTAGAATCAATGGTGACGTCAGATTTTTGGATAAAGACTGTTTTCAACAAATTAACCCCTGGGACCCTAATTCATAATTTTCCAAACCGAGGGTCGAAATGAGATATAAAAGCCACAAAACTAAATCAACCATGCTACTAAACCAAAATCAATGCTCCAGATCTGTTGTCATAGTCCATTTTAACATCCAACACTCGGATCAACAAATGTTGACTGAAGTCAACTATGAGGCATTTTAAATCTCTAAAAACCATAAACTCGCACAAAACTTTCCCAATCGCATTGATAACCGTTTAAACTATCCCTGAACCTTAAAATCAGCATGAAGTAACTATAGGAAAGGGTAAAATGGTCAAAATATATAAAAATGGTAAATCACAAAAATAGGTCTTTACAGAGAGGTCGTGTGGTTTAATAAGCTGATAACGAGCTAATGGTGTTCTAATTGCGAGGTTGAGAAGGACATAGTTGTTAATTATGGTATTATTGTTGATTTCGTGGTTGTTTACAGTAGGGTTGATACTCTTGATGGTTATGTGGCTTATTTGTAAGCATTGTTTGGCCCGTCATTGATTTATTTGTTGATTCATTAAATACTTGGTATGTGTTGATGCCTGTGTACTTATTATTTGATTTATGTTGTATACATACTATTAAATTGAGTTGGCCTATGATAACTATTAGTACATAGTGGCTTGTACTGATACTACCATGTACTCTTCTTTTATTGAATGCAGAAAGTGTTCTAGAGGCTTAGACATGACCTTATCTGTAACGTTTGATAGCTGATCCTGATCCAAGGGTGAGCACTCCATCTCCAGGATTCCATGGATCATCATATTAGTTCTTGTCCTTCTTTTGGGCAATGAGATACTCTATATCTTTCTTTATTTTTGGATATTTCTTTTAGACATGGTTTTTGTTCTAGAAGTTCTTGTACGATGACTTTTGAGTCTTAGGGATTTTAATAGGTAGTTTGTTTGATTCCTACATTATTAATGATTATTTTTGGATTTATCATTATTAAGTTGGTTTTTATGATAACCTCGCCTTAATATTGACTAAATGATTGGGTAATGGTTTGGGTTGGATGGTTTTCCCCTCGAAGGATTAGTATGGGTTCCATTCATGGCCATTTGGGTCGTGATTAAGTTGGTATCAGAGCCCTAGGTTCATCAATCTCTTCATACAAGAACATGTCTAGTAGTGTCTTGTAAAATGCTATGGAGACGTCTATACTTTTCTTTGAGAGGCTACAGGATACTAGGAAAATTCAAATTCTTCTTTCTTTCATGCTATTACTTGACTTCAATTGGTATCTTGTGATACAAATTGGTATCTAACTTCTTTCATTCTTATTCTCATAGATAGTGAAATAAGAGAAAATGTCAAATAGAGTTCCCCATTATAATGTATAGACATCCACATTAAATCTGTGGAAGGATA
The DNA here is from genome assembly GCA_031232105.1 of Capsicum rhomboideum. Taxonomy (NCBI): domain Eukaryota; kingdom Viridiplantae; phylum Streptophyta; class Magnoliopsida; order Solanales; family Solanaceae; genus Capsicum; species Capsicum rhomboideum. The sequence goes on from CP124716.1 coordinate 45,735,165, forward strand.
TAAGGCATTTTAGGAATCATTTCACTTCTTCTTTCTATCGTGCATTCAGATTCAGTTGCATGGTTAGGTTGAGTCCAATTGGTATCTCACTAAAGAAGATTGAGATTGAACGTCTTATATCACAACATTAAATTGGAATATAGGTTATTCTAATTGGTAGCTGCTAAAAGGTCGTACTGTGTGCAAATGATTAAGTAGTGATTGTTGAAAAAGAAAACTTGCCACCTAAATAAGGATAATGAATAAAAGTATGTATTGTTGGTTTTAAAGTACTTGTATAATTGCACTATCAGGTAGATTGGATTGTTGTAATGCCTAGATTTGTGTTGAATAAATGTTAAGTGATGATGTGTTGATTGAAATTGTATTTTTTTGTGTTGAAATTATGTGTTGGTTGAAACTATATGTACTATTTGAACTCTGTGTGAGACAATGACTTGTTGAAATATGGGTTACTTGGAGAAATATAAACAAAATTGTGGTATGATAAACTAGTTGATGATGATTCATGATGAATTGATCGGGTAAATTATCGAATTATGAAATAATGTGAGGATTATGAACCAAAGAGTCTGGTTGTGCTTATTATGTGGTTTGAATAGACCATGAAATCATATAGATAATGAAAGCTTTATCAATGCTGAAATGATAATATGAACATCAGCTAATAATGTTCCTTTTAGAGTGGGTTATGAAAATATGGTTATATTGTTGTTTTTAATAGTGACATGAAGTTGCTTAATGTAATGATTACGAGTAATAATAGTGTTGATTGATAATATTTGATAATGATAATTTGATTAATAACGGTTCCTTAAGAGGACCAGGATTGTGGATGATATATGACCTTTGAGCTCCTTATGAGGGCCAGTTTGTTGCTTTACATTATTCATCGCTTTTGTATGAACCAATTTCCTAAAACTGGGAAAATGTTGAGATAATCTTAATGTTAATGTGGGAAGTGTTTATGAACATATTTATTGAAAATATGAAGTTACGAATGCGGTAATTAATTTCTAACCTTGTGATGAAACTATTCCAATGAAATATCTGTGTGAAATCCTGTGAATGCATTCGTAACTTGGAAAGATAACAACCGATGGTTGTTAAATTGAATTACTAAGGGGTATGATTATTACCCAGATATTTATCATTGTGATGAAGAGTCTAGTCCATAAATTTGAGAGATGTTAAATCAAGGAGTGAGGTGCTAAGGATTTTGGGTTAAGGATCCTGAGAATCGAAAGGAGTTTGAAACTAGTTGCCTATCAGAAAAATAGGATAAGAAATTAAAAATTTTGTAGAAAACTGCGGGTGTACCTCTATAGAGGTAACCTTTCGCTATAGTAGAAGATAGGCAGTGTCTGCATACCACTATAGTGGTACCTTTTGTCGCTATAGCGGTAGGGAGATAGAATCTCCTCTTGTCCATGTCTTATTTCGTTAAACTTTTTTTAAACTTTTTTGAGGTACAAATTTTGGCTAAATCCCTATTTAATTAGTCAAAAACCAGTGTTATGAAATATTAAGGGTACCAAATCTTAGCATTTTCATAATAAGAAATGAAAAGTGCAAAAAAGAAGAGATTGAACAGTCTTGTGTTGGGAAAGATGGGGGAGGGGGGAGATGCTGGAGATTGTCAGTCTTTCCCGATCTTTATACCTTTCCCAATTTCTTTAAAAAAACCATATAGATGAAACGATTAGGTGCTAACTAGTTTGGCACATGAGACATTGATTTAATAAAAGCAGGTTGATCACTTAGCTTGATAACCTGACCGATTAAAGGTTTCCAACTATAAGTAGTTGATTGTCGTATATTCTTGAATGGTGCATTAAGACTGTAAAGACTAATTCTTGCAGTCATTTCATAGGTTGGAATTTGGAACCTTGACAAGAGGTTCTAGTAAAGGGAAGCCTAAGTTCAATATTTATTGTTTTGTTATTGAATCGTGGTTGGAGTATAATTACCTAATTGTAGACATTGTTGTTGGCTATTAATCCATATTCCAGGGTTGATTCCGGCGATATTCTATGTGGAGATGATAATGATGAATTTACTTGATATTAGTAATTGAATACTGGAGTGTTAGCTAAGTTGAATGATCAATTAATAGGGGTGGAAATACAGGTTGGTGGATTTAGTATTATTGTAAGAATGTGAATAAAGTTGGTATTATAATCGTGGTTGAATGTACCCATTAATAGTTGTAGGCTTGCACTTAGTGAAGTGAAAAAGGATGTTCGATTGCTAATTCTTGTAGTTCTGTCTTGGTTGTGGTGTTTGGGTGTATCCATATTATCTTAGGCCTTTGGATGGAGTTATTCATGTTCCTATTACAATAATCCTTAAGGTTAAAGGAGTAGTTGTAAGTGATTAAAGGCATTATGGTTACAATTGTTTAGTATCTAGGCCTGTTTGTGGTGATCTAAGCCTTTGTGTATAGATGTTGGTTGTCAAGTATGATTTTTTTAAGATAGGTGGTAGGGGAATATGTCGTGATGATCATGTGATTAGGAGGAAGTAATATCCAGGAAAAGCGATTGCGGTGGCGAATGAGATTGGTATGTTAAGAGTTAGTGATGTTGTAGATTAGAAAGATCTTAGATTTTGTGGTGGCTTACTGAATAAGTGGTGTATTTTCATCATTTTTGGGGGGGTAATGAGTTATGATAGTTATAGTTTTGTGTGGTACTGTAAGATCAAAAATTTGTTTCGGGCCTTTCTTTATCTTTTGACCATTCGGGAACGAATGGTGGGTAAATTGATATCTATTGTGACGACCTATTTTGTCATTCCTAATTTACCCATAGTGGTTCATATGTTTAAGACTAATTCTTTAGTATGAGAGTGCATTTGGTATGATCTAAGGTCATACGAAACTCCTAGCACAAAGTCGTGTTGAAAGAATTCTTACCGACTGAGTTTTGATTTAACTTTAATTTAGGGTCAGCTTCAAATGAGTACTACTCCTAGAATATAAAGAGTTAGGTTGCCCAAGACCTACCAAATTAAATGTCTTCGAGTTTTCTTTTCAACTCCACCAACCGTTCATAAATCAATCATCGAAATAAAAAGTTATGATCGTTTTACTAAAGACTGTCTGTACAGAAAAATTGTATGTCGCTATAGCGGTAAAGACACATTATATATGTGTCAATTGATGTTTTTAAGTTCCCAAACTCAAAAACTCCGTTCCCAACCCCTAGGAAGAAATTTGGAGCGATTTTGGTCATTCTTGGATGATTTTCTCCATAATGTAAGTAATTCTAACTTGTTTTAACAAGTTTTCTATGAATTTATCCTTAGGATCTCTTAAATTCAGGCTTAGGGTTGAGTTAGGGCTGAACCCTCGACCTCGATTTGGTATTTTAATTTTTTCAATAGGTTCGGAACGTACTTTTTAGTCAATTTACATATTTGATTTATTTCTACGGGACTCCAAACAAATTTTGAGGATTAATTAAAAGTTTTAGATATTTTAGATAATTAGTTTAATTAGTGGTCTAATGGGTCAAAACCACAATTTATTTACTTATGTGGCCAATAAAAGAATGATTTTAAGTAGGTAGGGTTTACCATATACAGTAGAAATAACATCAGAAGTTTCAATTAGAAGCAGCAGAACACTTACGGGAGTTACGACATTCACGCCCTAGCATCCAAGGGGAGGAGTATGAAAGTTGCAGTTTTTGCATCACAGTTTGAATGGGGAGTACTGACTGCTTCAGGTGTGTGAAATAATTCCTATTGCCTTATCTATGTATTGCTACATCTAAATAATTAGGGCTAATGATTGGTTATTCATGTTGTAAAGATGTAAGACGATAGGGTGAATGGAATGTTAGTGGCAAATTGTGGATGTTAACTTTCTGGTGCTTGTAGAAGTACGTATGAATTGGAGTGGAAGTGATCTAGTTACCTACCATGATTTGGTCATAATTACTATAATCATTGGGAATTAAATAATGAATTGTGCAAGAATAGAGGGTTAAGTTTGTGAAAAGTGGTGTGTGTACAGGTGGGTTAGAAGTTAGGCAGAAAACATTGAGTTAAAAAGTTGGGTGCTATTAGAAATTGTGAATAATAAATACTGAGGGATCAGTCATTGGCATTAATACTAGAAATAGGTATATGTCTATGTTTACCATGAACACGAGGGTTTTACAGTTTATTAGATTTCTTTTCTTCTTCGTGATTTGCCTCATCTTTTGGAATTTAGAGAAATTGAGGTTTAGGTCTAGGATTTTTAGAGTAAGAATTTATAAAATGGGTGTCATTAGATTTGTATTCGTACGAGGATAATGTATTTGAATAGATTTTGATCATTTAGTGACTTTACGGAAGGGCAAGACCCTTGCAAATTAGCTTGCATTTGGATTCTTCGGTTGAGATAGGTTATGGTTTAGTTGGAGTTTAGACTCAATTTAATTGTGTGTATGCTTCTAAATTGGATGCTTGTTGATTGGTCTTCGTACATACTTGAATTTTATGGTATTTGGATTGTTGATATTTGTATGAATAATTATTGAAAATTAAACTTGATCGAATTGCCTTATGATTATAAGTGTACTTGTAAATTTAGTACTCCGTGTTGTATCCTAAGAGATAGCGTGAATTTGATAAAATTTATATAATATGGTTATGGAGGAATCGGGTACCACGCCGGTACGGATATAGATATTGATATTACTTATTTATGGAGGATTGGGTACCACGCTAGTACGGTACATAGACTTAGATTGTCCCCTACAGGTGATGACTAGTTGGGCAGAAATAAAACCCTTAGCATGTGTGTACAGACTAGTATTAATTTTGAGAAGTCGTGTGGTTTAATAAGCTGATAACAAGCTAATGGTTTTCTAATTGTGAGGTTGAGAAGGACATAGTTGTTACTTATGGTATTATTTTTTATTTCATGGTTGTTTACGATATAGTTGATACTCTTGATAGTTATGTGGCTTGTATGTAAGCATTGTTTGGCCCGTCATTGATGTATTTGCTGATTCATTGAATACTTGTTATATGTTGATGCCTGTCTACTTGTTATTTGATTTATGTTGTATACATGCTATTAAATTGAGTTAACCTATGATACCAACCAGTACATAGTGGCTTGTACTGGTACTACCCTGGGCTCTTCTTTTGTTGAGTGCAGAAAATGTTCTAGAGGCTTAGACATGACCTTATCTCTAGCATTTGATAGCTGATCTTGATCCAAGGGTGAGCACTCCAACTCCAGGCTTCCATGGATCATCATATTAGTTCTTGTCCTTCTTTCGGGCAATGAGAAACTCTATATCTTTATTTATTTTTGGATATTTCTTTTAGACATATTTTTTGTTCTTGAAGTTCTTGTACGATGACTTTCGGGTCTTAGGGATTTTAATAGGTAGTTTGTTTGATTTCCTCATTATTAATGATTAGTTTTGGATTTATTATTATTAAGTTGGTTTTTATGATAACCTCGTCTTAATATTGACTAAATGATTGGGTAATGGTTTGGGTTAGATGGTTTTCCCACCGAAGGATTAGTATGGGTGCCACTCACGGTCATTTGGGTCGTGACAGATATCAAGTCCATATCAATTTCTAATGTTATGCTTTGACCACTATTCAAACAATCATGTTCTCATATCAAACTTTAGAGAAAATCGCTACTCACTCCAAAAACTTCTTATACTGTAAGTATGTATCCTCTATACATAACCAAATGTCTATGCAATTCATTAAAATAGCCTATGCATTTTTCATCAAGCAAGTAACATCATTCATCCTGAAATCCTCAATAACCCTATAGAACCGTAATTCCTTTCAATAACACATATGTAAGAAACCTGTCATATCATGAACAATTAAACCTTGCATAGAAGTACAAATTAACTACATATCATTGAATGTCACTCAAACCAAAACCAAATCATCAGATTAGTCACTACTAATCCCTTCATAAGTCTCTACCAAACCATTTCACCTTCTAATAATGAATGTTCCAACTTGTGATATCGTTTCTGAACTCAAAGGATGAAATTCACACAAATCTTCAACATTATACCAAGGATCTATATATGATGTCTTCTTTCTTTACAGTTCTCAACTTGTAGTAATCATGCAATGCTTCTAGGACTTCGAATTCTCTACTCGTACTCATGACACAACTCTAAATACTTCAAACTCTCTGATATACAAACCTCTTATCCCTTTCCTTAACTCATTTACCATTCTATGGTCTTCGACATAAGGCTCATGACATGTTATATCATACTCTAAATCAAAATCTTCAAGTGCAACACTTCATCATGCCCTATAACATCCCAAAGTAATAAATAATGCAGCCCATGTGATTTTTCATGCACAAGTCCTTTCAAGCCCTTGATAACTGACACTCTCAAACCTTCTTATCTTACCAATCCATACCTTAATATAACCTACTATCACCAATGTATCCTTACCATGGAAAACATGAATTTTGATCCAAACCATGTAGATAACTCTCTTTACCAATCAACTTCAGTTCATTCTCTTGAAGATGTTAAAAAAATACATGCCTTAGTACACCACTAATCACTATTCCATCGATCTTATCATGTTTATAATTTAAAACCCAAACCTTAATAGTTACCAAATTTGAATCTACCATGGAACTGACTTGAATGTCTATAGACTAATTTTTCTAAGCACACTTAACCAATTTACATCCCATTTGGTCAACACATAATAACACCACCATAACATGAATAAGACCTAAGTAACCACATTGTTCTAGACCCAAATCTCACTTTTTGAAAATAAACCCCTAGCCTTTCAAATCAAAATAGATATTCTTATTCTTATTTTTTTGAATGTCATATCCTATTCCAATAAATTTTACCATCATAATTGAAAAGCCTTCAAATATACGAGAGAGGTGTTTCAAAATACTCTAAGTTTTTGCACAAAAGTTGGGCCCATCATGAGAGTAGCAACGAAATGGAAGTCTTGGGCACCTGAAAGTCCCATCAAGAGAGTAGTAATAAACTGCAAATCCTGGACACCTAAAAGTTTTACCTACCTTACTCGAATCTTTTAACCAAAAATCCTCAAGGTTAGTCACATTAGAAGTACAATTCATCACAAAGTCTTCTCACCAAATTTACCTAGTAGCCCTGGTCATCCCACAAAGTTGATCTTGTTGTCAATATCTCAAACCACAGATGTACTGGTTCAATCCCATAAGATAATAAATCATTGCATGTATATTATTACTAACATTTTAGATGATTCCACATAAGTATACTTGCTGGAAACCTTCTTTATCCACAAGATCATTATCCTTATATCGATGCACTCCTCTTGGTCTCAATTGCTATCACTAGTCCCCAATTAAATCTCTAAAATGTACTTCACAACCTGAACATGTTAATACCTACCATTGATCCACCACTTTAATTTTCCTTATAGACTGATGCCTCACTCGAGTATCCATAGTAAAAATTAGTTTTTTCTTTGAATCTGGATGCAATGTCAAATTCCATTATCTGAATAGGTGAAAATAACTGATAGTTTCTTAAGTAATTAACCTTTACACTGGTGAACCGTTTGATCTGTTTCCATTCATTACTTATTCTACCCTAGTAGTACCACTTTATGAAAGCACACTAAATCCAACACTTTTCCACAACATAACCATTGAGATGTTCATATCCAGATCACACCATACATTTCTACCCATTAAGTAACTGCAATACATTACACAAGACACTTAGTCTCTAGCCAAGATAATATATATCCTTGTCTTCTTCCAACACAACATGTAAATGTGTCCGTTGATAAAGAGATATCACAATTGAATCCCATAAAATCTAATCATAAATGAAACTTTCCCCACTTAGCCTGAAGTTTTCAACCATCTCCAATTAAGAACTCTTCACCCTTGGTCTTCATTCATCGTTCATGTCATCCCATATGTAGTCAATTAACCGTTTCATAAATCCCAACCAATAGCAAAAGTAGAAAACCTCGTGACTCTAGCCAAATAAATATATGTACACTTTTGGCAATCATATCACAAAACTCAAACCATTCAAACCACTTCATAAGATAGAAAGTACACCCTTAAGATAAACCCCAAAAATAGTCATACCACCTCAAACCTCATTGTATGAATTCCTTTCTCATGCTTAGAAACCTCTTAACCAATCCACACATCCTTCAAAACTTTAATCTTCCTTTAAAATATTATTATATATACCTATTCTATGACTAAACTAGTGAATCCTTGATGATAAATTCATACAATAAGACTGTAGTAGAAATTTTGATTGTTGAAGAATCTTTGTTCTCATCATACACTAAGAAACTCATCCTTGTTATGACTAACTTCTTTAACTGTAGTCTTCAGTCACCAGAATTATTACCCAGTTATTTCTTTAATCATTCTATTACCAATTGTCAATACTATTTCAGATCCCATCTATGCCACACATATACTCTTCCAACTGCTCAAAACTAACCGTAAAGGATAAGACATTCATGATGTTATTCAAACCATTATTCACATTTCCATATAAATATCCTTAAACTGCATCATCTAAACCTCAAACTTACTCAATCTGTTTTCGAATCATAATTAAAGTCTAAATTTGGTTAAACATCCTTCTAATTAGTCTACCACATCCTTCTTATTACCAAGTCTTTCCCCACACCACACGATGTCACTCCCAATTGTAAGAGTGTGATTCCAAAAACATGTCCTCGCTACAAGTGAGATAATGGAATGAGTAGCTTTCAAGAGTTAGACCAAATAAAGAAAGCACGATAAGAAATCAAAGAATGTAGTTTCGTAGAGTCCCACAACCCCTTGAAGATAGATAATAGACATATCAACATCGATTCACAAGACTCTACAAGACTTGAGTTGTACTTGTGATACCAGTGAGCCTAACGCTCTAATACCAACTTGTCACGACTTAAAACTTGAGTCTTGATGGCGCCTATCACATTTCCCACGATAAGTAAGTCAACCCAATATATAAATAATAGAAATCAAATAAACACTTGATAGAAGTAAAGTAAAGATCAGGGGCGAATTTATGTATTAAAATTAGGGCACATAAACCCATGGTCATCTGAGTAAACTCAATATATTATTTGTATAATTTAGAAAAATATATCTAATATTTAATGAAGGAACCCATGGTCAAAATGACTGGGTGGTTCACTGGTTGGAGTGCTGGAATTAACGTATGTATTACCTCTTGAGGTCGGGATCGATCCCTTACTGCTGCATATTCGCCCTTTTTTCAAAACTTAAAAGTTGCATTTCTTCTTCTTCTTCTTCTTCTTTTTAAATTTTTTTTCTAAAAGTCTAAAATATGCATTACTTTTAACTTAAAAACATCCTTTTTGAAAAGAAATTTCTAAAACACTTCTAAAAATAGAGAAAACTTCCAACTGCCCACCCAAAATCCACTAACCCAGTATATCAATTAGTAAAATCATATCACCATTGCAAAGATAGTTCATGCCATTTCATTCTTTTTGTTCATGATTTCTCTTCTTGATAAGTGAACTAGCAAAATTGAAAATCCCAAAATATATGGGCTTTAATTTTAGGGTTTTCTTCCAAAAAAAAATATATTTTTTTCGTGGCTTATAATAGTATCATCAAGAGCTAATAAATTGGTTATCTCAAACTCACATATTTTGCGGATGAATTGGTAAGTTTTTATTTTATTTTAATTTAAATTGAAAGGGGCGTGATTCCTCTATTTTATTTTGAATTTGCAAGAGTGTGATTCCCTTATATTTGGATGTGAAAGGGTGTGATTCCTCTATTTTATTTTGAATTTTCAAGAGCTTGATTCCCTTATATTTGGATGTAAATGATTCCTCTATTTTATTTTGAATTTACACGGGTGTGATTTCCTTATATTTGAATGTGAAAGGGTTTGATTTCCTTATATTTGAATGTGAAAGGGTGTGATTCCCCTATTTTATTTTGATTTTATAAGTGATAAATTTGCGACTAAGTTGAATAGTCATTTGAAATTGTAGGAGCATTTATTCTTGAACATCTAAATAAATAAATATGTGACTAAGTTGTACATTGTGAAACCAACTTCTCGTAGCTTCCATCCATTAATTTACATATAATTAATTATTTTTGCTCACTAATTTGTTGTTGAGCCAAAGTAGATGCTGCCCATGGAGAGCCTTTTCCTTTGTGAACATGCCCATAAGACACCAAAAACTGGGCTTTGTCTCTATTAAATTTTAAATTTTATCTTAAAAGCAATGGTGCACCCATTTTTTTGAAAGTCTAGGTTCGCTCCTGGTAGAGATAACTCTCAAAAGGAGTCTCATAAATGATTCAATATGATGATATGAAAGGAAATAAACACCCCCGAATCTGATAGTCAAAAGTACGAGCCTCTAATAATAGAACCAATACTACAGGGGTCTAAAGTATCTCGAAAGTAAGAAAGACAATAGTAATAGAATAGAGCAGATGTTATAAGAGCTAGATCAATCAGACGGTACCTATAAATCTCGATAAGAGTAATCCCAAATGAAGACTCCTACTCAACATACGGGAATAACTAGCTCAGTATTTGCACATAAAGTGCAGTAATAAATAAGTATGAGTACCAATCCATATGTACTTAGCAGCAGCATCAACTGACCCTAATTCAAAGTGATGGTAAGAACCACCTAAACCAATAATATCCGACAACCATATAAACCTGCACTCAAAAAATCCACACCTAGTCTAACAGTTAAAAGCAACAACGGGAAACCAAGTCCATATCAAATAAGTTAGCCAGGTATAGCTATACAGATCAGAAAGTGTGACAACTCACATCAAGAAAAGAATGTCATTTTCACAGTTAAATACTCACTCACCACACCAAATCAACAATCAAGTAGATATGATGAATATGATGCATGTCACACAATTCAATGGGGAAAATGATAATGATGTACATGATGTATGTTTGTCCTACCTGTATACACCCGTTGCGCTGTATAGCTAGCTGAGACCCTTGGGGAACTAGAGAGGTCCAAATACACATCCGACTCTGCCCCTAGGGACTTATAATAATTATAATAGAAATAAACACTTCAGTCAGAGCCTTCCCATAGGTCCCTCGGAGAGTATTAATCATAAAAGAAATAAATACTTCATCTAGATCCTACCCCTAGGGCCCTCGAAGAGTACCTCAATTATGGTGCCTCAAGTGAATCAAACCTCTGGATCCTGTCCCTAGGGCACTAATAGAAGAATTAGTAATTTCATGATAATATACAAGTGAACTCATATGAAATATAATAAAATGCTTCATAAACAAGAGAATAGATATCACAATGACTGAATGTAAGAATGCCCTCAAATCACAAATTCCCCAGGGTATGTAGACATCATACATCTTGCCTGTCGGGCGAATCCTCTCATAAATCAACAGCTAGTCAAATTATTACCATATTCCCAGCATATGTAAAGGGGTAAAAAATCATTGAGGCAATTATTATCCGACTCTATTCTTGTTATAACATATAGACTAGCTCTCAAAGAATCAATCTAGTCAGAACAAATTCATTTCTTGGATTTTCACAATCAAATTGACTCTCTTTTCATGCCTTAAATAACCAGAAATCTTAATTTCCTTTCATAAAGTTTTATATAATCGACTCAAATCCTCAAAGCAGGAGTACAATTATTAATTAGCTGCTCAACAAGTCACTTTCAATTATATTCCACAAAATCTATACTATAGCAAATAGCGGAAGTATTCCAAACAAATCAATTGATTAGTTTTAGCCCTTCACATAACACTAGTATTGATATAGATACTCATCATTTCACCTATACAGGACCCCTATGTATCCATTAATCTCCATACAAACAACTAGTACATAAACATTTTGAAAAAGATTCTAAGAAAGTCTCAACTTGTCCTAAGAAAAAACCCACAAAGTCAAACCAAAGTCTTCCCTTCTAAATCGCCTCCAAATGAGCCCAATCTAGCCAAATATAGATTCTACATAAGAATACAAAATCAAAGACACCCATATTATTATACTTCTAATTAGGGTCCAAAAAGTCAACCCAAAAATCAATCCTGAGCCCACAAGGAAAATACTAGAATTTTATTTAAAAAATTAATCTTTCCATAACTTGTATAGTATAAATCTAAAATTTCATCAAAAACAGAGTTGAAATTAACCTTGAAATCGTCAGTTTATCAATTTTTAACTTTGCTGGGAAACTCCAAATTTACAAGTTGAAAAACCAAGATTTGAAGATGAAATCATGAAATAATATTTGGAAATGTTAAAATATGGGTTTAGAAACTTATACAATAATGAAATCTTGAAAATCCCCTTTTGAATCTCCCAAAATAGTGTTCCAAAGCTTCAAAAATGGAGTTATGGGATTTTAAATCAAAAATGGGATTTAAAATCTGTCCAGGTCATTATTTTTTTTCGCGAAGGGCCTTTCGTGACTGCATTTGACCCAGTTTGCTACCCATAACAAACACGAAGAAGGAACACCGACCCAAACTCGACTATTCATCGCGATCACGAATCATCTTGACAGACCTGACTACTCTTTGTGATTGCTATCGTCCCTCCACGATGGCAATGCATAGAGTTTTCCTTTATCACGAAGGCAACAGACTGATCCCGAATGCGAATAAGGGATGTCCTAGCACCAGCAATCGAACATTAGAACAAAATCCCTGAACGTAATCTCGAGATTCATTTAGAACCCCATGAACACAGTCCAACTATGCTACTAGATTAAAATCGACATTTCAGACTCAATAAAATTATTAGATTAGCGAATACTGGTCGTTATTAATGGATGTTGACCGAAGTCAACTCTAGGCTTTAACTTTCTAAATTTTCAATAACTACTCAAAATCCATACAAACTTCTCGAGACCCGAACTAATAGTGCTACTAACTAAAAAATAATATCCCGGAGCTAATGAAACCAACAAATTTTTTATACAATGTCTAAATCTCTAAATATTAACCAAAGTCAATCCTACCAACCTCAAAATAAAAAAACTCACATAAAACACAACCAATTGCCTTGAAGACTATGTTATTTACTCCCACAGATCACAAATTCCAAAATACAACTATGGAGAGGGGATAATACGGTAAAAAAATCTAAAAATCTAAAATTCACTACATGGTTTCGTTACATGTAGACTTTTATTATATTGAATATAAGAAAGTATAAGTGTGTAAAAGTAAGTAGAAAAGAAAGTTTATTTAGTAGAAGGGATGTATTCTTTTGGAGGACCTTTGGAATAAACTCTTGTCCAGAATTTTTTAGTTACAAAGTGTTATTGGACTGTAGTATCTAGGAGGTGACAAGTTAGGAAAATTACTGATGGACCGGTGAAAATTTTTGCTGAAGTAGGCTTGAATCTTCTTAAAGAGAACAAGATATTCATGTTTCAGCCTGAAGATATTTTGTTATCTTCATTTTGCTTTCAGTTGTAATTGTAATTTCACCAACAAAAACACAATGTGAGATCATGTAATGACCCTTCATGTGATTTTCTATGTTTTTGTTCTTTTTTCTACATTTAGAGCGTTCCTATAGCTACCCCCATTGGAACTGACAGTTTGGTTACCGAGCAGTTCGTTTGGTTTTTAGAGTCATTTCTCTATTTTGGAGTTTTTATAGTTGAAAAATAGGTCTCGGGCAAAAACTTTTGTTAAACGGCCTGGATGCCAATTCTGAAAGTTTCATTAGCTCTGGAATGTTGATTTTAGGCTAGAGACACCCTTGGTCCTGGTCTCGAGGCTTCTGGACTCATTTTGGGCTATTGGGTGGATTTTGGTTAAAATGGACCCTTGGGTTTGAGACCCACTTTTCATTCAAATGACCTCAGATAGAAATTTAGATGGTTCCTTGAGTCTGAAATGCCAAATCTGGTAGGGTAGCATAGTTTGTTTTCATTCATGGGATTTTGAACAAATCCTGAGGGCCCATTCAGAGAAATTACAACTTGGCAAAGTTGCTGGTGCAGGCCTAGGTCTATCGCGATAAGGACCCTCCAGATCACGAGGGCCTGTGATCATAGTCATCGCGATTGTGAGGCTGAGGACTCATGACCTTGATGAAGGAGGCTGTGGGATCGGGCCAGCTTATTCGTGACGACCGCGTGGCAAGACCATCATGATCGTGATGGTCCCGTTAGTGGGATTTTGTGACCAGGAGACCTAGCGACAGCAAGGAGGAAACTCCTGGCAGTATATAAACATCCTCCTTTCATTTTTCAGTAGAAGTTTAAGTCCAAAATCACCATTGAAGAGCTTTGAGAGCTGGAGAATTATATGGGAATCATTACCTGGTGTTGGGAATGACATTGTGATCATTTCCTTACCTTTTTTCTTGTAAGTTTCTGATTAATTCTCCATTTAATTCTTCGATTAATTCTTAATTTCTAGCTTATGTTGGGATTTTTTTGGGACTAATCAAGGCTCAAATTAAGCTCATTTTTAGGGTCAAATAATCCTTGAGCTGAGAGAGACACTGTGACGATTTCAATTTCGTAATTCTACAAGCGGGCCCCACATGGGATTTTTAGTCCAATTTCTGATCCAGAGCATTAATACACAATATGAGTATAAATTTTCTTATATTGACATGTCAAACACTGTTTTGATAGTATATAGTGGTCGGAGGATTCTTGGAAGGGAAAAGCTCTGATGTATAGGATTTTACGAGCTTTCGATGGCGTCTAGGTAGGCTAGGCTTACCTTTCTCCTAGACTGTAATTTATTATGGTATTAGTGTGATATTATTCTAGATATTGGTGGGTATTTATGTCTCGATTGTTATTATAGCATTTCTTGCCTTATTTAGCCGGTTAAAGCCCCTTTTCGGTAGAATTCAGGCATGTTTCCCTTATATTAGTATGCAATTTTCCTTTAGGATTAGACTTAGCTCTTTTAGTGCCTTGGTATGGGATTGAGAAGCCCTATCCTAGGTTTGGGTAGGTGCTTACCTTTGGCAGGGTTTTTAGGACTGATAGTGGGCCCCACTACCCCCTTTTAGATAGGTTATTTTGAATGACATTCATTTATAGCTAAATGGACTTATGACTGCTTCCCTATGCTATTACCAGGGTCTGGGTTGAGTTAGACATGATTTCACGCTTAGTTAGCTTTATTACCCCCGGGTAGGGCAGTAACTGACTTTAAATCGCACCTTTCTGACTCAATAATTGGAACTCATTCCTCCTTAATGGATTTGGGCCGTATGAGATTGGTTTTTATGAATAAATGGATTGGAGATAGGTTAAAACCTGAAATATCGCTAGTTATTTAATGCTTAGTGAGTTTTGGTTCGAGTTTGGGTATTTCTATATTACTACTATTATGAGTTCCGGTTCGAGTCTGGCATATGCTATAATAGTATCACCTATGAGTTCCGAATCGAGTACGAAATCTGTTTATGATTATTGTTTTCTATTATGAGTTTCGATTTGATTTTGGCATCTGGCCTCTTGTTATTATCCACTAGTTCCAGTTCGAGTCTAGCACATCTTTATTATTATGGATCTGGGGTTGGAAATTCATTGGAAACCGGTAAAGCTTACAGTTATAGGTGGGAAAGGAGTATATGGTACGCACATCATCTATCTTGGTTTATTTTATGTTTATTACTATTATTTATAGTTCTTACGTTGGTTTTACTCTTGGTTGTACCCACCATACTTATGGGGGCTCGGTTGGGTTATTTCTTCTTGTGTGTGCCTTCTGGGTTTAAAGGGCCCCAGTAATGTTATAGCTAGACTTGTTTTTCACTTTTAAGCTACTTACTTTTTATTTATGGCATTTTCCTAGTATAGCCTATTGTTTCCATTTCTTTCCCTTATTGTTGACTTTAGTTTACATTCTCGCACTTTATTCATGCCTTTACTATATTTGAGCTCAGTAGGCCGATGATGCCTATTGAGTACCTATGGTTTTGGTATTCATACTACACTTCTGCATCTTTTTCCTGATACAGATTCTAGCACGAGCCACCGCTGCTGACGTTATCCTTGGGTTGTGTTATTGATTCAGAGACAAGGTGAGCTTTCTAGAATCTAGAACTGATCCTCTTCCTTCTACTTCAGTGATAGTCTTTTTATATATTTTGAGACTACTATGAGTTTGTATATTTTTGAATACTGTCTAGTACTCTCTTTTTCTTATAGTGGCTCTTTTAGTGACCTTACCAGGTCTTGGGAGGGATTCCTTTTTGTATATTTTGTCCTCTTCCCTCTCTTGTATAGTATATTATGTATGTGTATCTCTTTTGCTTTTGCTTATTATTTATTGTTGTTGATTTCATTCTTATTTCCCTTTATCTTCCGCCTGTTAGCCAGTTACTTGTCGTTCTGGGCTATGGTTTGGCTTGCCTACAGGTGGATTAAAGTAGGTGCCATCATGACTTGAGAAATTGGGTCGTGATAGATCACCATTCAAATACCTCTGTGTTTCCATCATTGCTCCACCTCGACACCAACAATGAAATAGTAATAAACCATCAAAAAAATTTCTCTTAAAGACAATTAAGACGACCATTTGTGTTATCTGGGTTCAAAGAGGAGGTTTGGGTATGGGTTAACGTGAAGGGTGATAAGTTGGTATTGAATGACTAAAAAACTTCATTGATAAGTTTGGGAAAGCTTGAAGAACAACAGATGGGTCTTGTGGATTTGTAAAATTAATTCAAAATTGTGATTGAGATCTATTGGATTTTGTATTTGTGAACTTGTAGTTGAAAATTCAAATCAAGTGGGGAAGGATTCCAGCTATTGGAATAAACTTGGTGCTTAATTTTTGAGTAAACATGGAGAACATGGTAGGTGAATTTTTTTCAGAATTTGTAGAATGGTCTATTCAATTTAATTTATTTTTAACATTTAATTTCTTATGTGGTAATAAGAGATGAAATAGATTCCACATGTAATCAGTTGTATTATACTCACACTGATCAGATGAGAAAAATATTTAAAAAGTTGTTTTTTATTGGATTTAAGTGTTCACTTGGCAAAGTCGAGAGTTGAAAAGTCAAGTTAATAATCCGACCCAAGTATAAGGACTTCCCAGATTATTCCGCATTTATTTAAAGTATATAACTATATTCTTTTATAAAAATAAAAGTTACGTACTCAAATGTAAAGATAAATAATCGTAGCTATTCATTTTTTAAAAACATATGTATATCTAAGTTTAAATGTTTTAATTTTAAAAAATAAAAGGGGTATTGGTCTGTTCGGTCAGTTGGTGACTGAAATTTGTTGAAGTAAAGAAGAAATCAGAAATAGCGACTGACATAATCATAAATAGTGTTAACTATTTTCCGAAAGTTAGTTATTAACTGTATTAATAGTAAATAAGAAAGGAGCTGCATTGATTAGTTGTGATCTGTTTATTCTAGAAGGATCATTTCCGTACTATATCTATGAGATGATACTTATTGTACATTAAGATATTAATAATGAAAGTTCTCTAATTCTTCTTCATTCCTCTTTTCTTTTCTTCTGTTTCTGCTATTCTTCTACTGCATTACTTCTATACTTGATTATAAAGTTCTTGATACAAAGAACTCTGATAATGTTAATAGTATCAGAGCCTTAAGATTCTGAGAATTAAGAATCAAGATTCAGGGCGTGTTGAATTTGATTGAATTCCACAAAGATTGATAGTTCAAGATTGAGAAAGAAAACTCTGTGTAGTTCAAGATTGAGAAAAAAAAACTTTGTGTACAATGGCGACTAATACTGGTGAAGCCTCCAATGCAATAACTACTGGAAATGGACATTAAGGTGCCATGGGAATTGACAACAACCATCCTTTGTTTTTTCATTCAACTGATGTAAGTGGACTTCAAATTATTTCTTTTCAACTTACTAGAATTGAGAATTTTTCTATATGGTTTAGATCCATGAGGTTATCCTTGTTAGTAAGAAACAAATTGGGGTTAGTCGATGGGTCTAGTTCTAAGGATAAGTTTCCTATTGAAATGGTAAATCATTGGGAGAGGATAAATGCCATAGTGTTGTCCTGGATTATGAGTGTTGTAGCTAAGAATTTACTTGGTCAAATCATGTATGCTACTAGTACTCAAGTGGTTTGGAATGATCTATGTGAAAGATTTAACAAGGTTGAAGGTTTACACAAAGAAATTGCTACTGTTTCTCTAGTAACTGCTTTGGTATCAATCTACTACAAAGATTGAAAGATTTATGGGAAGAGTTTGAGGTTTTGGTGCCAATTCCTTAGTATAATTGTGAAACATCAAAAGACTATGTTGCTCATCTTTAGAAATTAAAGCTATTCCAGTTTCTTATGGGGTTGAATGTGTCATATAGTCAGGCAAGAAGTCAAATACTAATGATGAATCCACTACCCTCTATTAACCAAGCATATGTTATGGTCATAAGTGATTAAGGTCAAAGATTTGTCAGTGCTACTGCTGGGATTCTTGGTTCTAATCCTACATCTACTGGATATAAGTCTGCAATGTTCTCTAAAAGGGGTGTATCTACTGTGTTCAATAGAAATAGAGGGCAATAAAGTCAGATTTTCAAAAAAAACTATAATCTGCAGCGTGAGGTATGCAAGATAAGGGGTCATACTAAAGTGAGTTGCTGGAAAGTAGTTGGTTACCCTACTGAATTCATGTTCAAGAAGAAATTTGGGCATTATGCTATGTGTAATGTTACTCTTGAAGGCACATCTCAGGATAATTCAGGTGGTATGCAGGACAATCATAGTGCTAGTACTAGCAGACCTGCTGAGAACAATGCCCTGCTTGGAGGTCAAATGTTTCAAGTGCCTCAGATAACTCCATGCATCTTCACAAATGATCAATACAATTAGATCTTGCAATTGCTCAATAGAGAAGAAAAGGCTAAGTACACAGCTCTTGCTGCAGGTAATGTCAATTTCTAGTGGATCATTGACACTGGAGCAACTAATCATATGATTTCTGATTTAAAATTTTTAAATCAGGTTTATATCACAAAATTAGATGTCCCAAAGAAAGTATACTTGCCAAATGGGGACATATACTTAGTCACTTATATTAGATCAAGTAACATCTTTGGACAAGATACAATCACAAATGTGTTTCATTTGCCTCAGTTCATGTTTAATCTATTATCAATATCTAAATTGACAAAAGAATTACACTGTCTTGTTGCTTTTTATCTTAATTTTTGTGTATTTCAGTATCTCTTCAATGAAAAGGTGAAGGAAATTTATAGAGAGGAGGATGGCCTTTATCTCTTTATCAATTCTACTCTCAGTGAGACTACTAAGGCTGCTCCGTTGCATGCTCAAAGATCTGCAGAGTTTTTTGATACTGCTCTTAATTCAGTTACTCTAGACATAAATTTGTGGCATAAAAGATTAGGACATGTGTCCGCTAATGTACTAAAACAATTACTTCCCGTTAACAGTAAGGTCATATGTGATAAAGTCACTAGATGTAAAGTTTTTCCTTGTACTAAACAGGCCAAACTTCCTTTTCTTTCTAGCTGTATAAAGACCTCTACTTGTTTTGAATTAGTACATATGGACGTATGGGGGCCTTACAAGGTTTCTACATTCTTGACTATAAATCAAATATTTGTGTGATAATATCTCAATTTATACAACTTATAAAGACTCAGTTTGATAAGACTATAAAAGTGATCAAGTTTGATAATGAGACTACATTTGTTAATTTTTTTTGTACCACTCTATTAAAAATCTAGGTATATTTCATCAGACCAGTTGCGCTTATAATCCTCAACAAAATGGTGTTGCGAGAGAAAGCACAAACACATTTTAGAAGTAACAAGAGCTATTAGGTTTCAAGGTGAAATTCTTATTAAGTTTTGGGGCCTATGTGTCAAAGTTGTTGTGTATATTATTAATAGAATGCCTACTGTTGTGTTGAATAATGTGTCACCTTATGAGAGGTTGTATGGTAAGAAACCTTTCATACAACACATAAGGGTTCTAGGCTATCTATGTTATGTTAAGATAGTGCAGCAGACTGATAAACTACAATCTAGAACAAGAGACTCTATTTTAATGCGCTACTCTGAGGTACAAAAAGGTTATCTGTTATATGATCTTACTAACTGTACTTTATTTGTTAACAGAGATATTAACTTTAGGGAAGATGAGTTTCCTTTCAAAGTCAAGACATCTAAGAGTTAACCGCTAACTGCTAACAAACTCAATGACACCTTGATGAATTTGTCACTTGAAGAGTCTTCTGAAGTGATATTTCAGCATGAATCAGTTATGCATGAAGAGATTCAACCTAATGTTAATCAAGTACCAGTGTAGGTGGAGATCCAATAAGTCATAGCTCTAGAAGAACTACAACCTCATGTTGATAGGACAGAAGTGATAACTAGAAGGACTACAAGGGATAGAAAAGCACCTCTTTGACTGGAGGATTTTGTATCTCTGAATATACACAAGGATGAGCCATATGCTATGAACAAATTTCTGACTTATGACAAGCTTTCAAGTAAGTACCAAGCTTTCATAACCAACTCTTCTATTACTACTGAGCCTACAAACTATAATGAAGCTATCAAGGATGCAAGATGGGTATAAGCTATGTAGAATGAGATTAATGCTCTAGAAAATAATCAGACCTAGGTAATTACTATCTTGCCTCAAGGTAAAAAAAAATTATAGGTTGTAAATGGATATTCAAGGTAAAGTACAAAGCTACTAGAGAAATAAAGAGGTTCAAAGCAAGGTTAGTTGCTTAGGGATTTAGACAACAAGAAGGCATTGACTTTCAAAAAACTTTATCACCTGTAGTAATGAGGAAGACATTGAGAACAGTACTATTAGTTGTTGCTCAAAGCATTAGTTTGTACATCAGATGGATGTATACAATGCTTTCTTACAAGGTGATCTAAATGAGGAAATATATATGAAGTTACCACATGGATTTAAGAGCCCGGGGATAAGCAACCAGTGTGTAGACTCTTACAATCCCTGTATGGACTAAAACAGGCTCCAAGACAATAGAATGCTAAACTTTCAAAAGCTTTAATCACTATGGAGTTTAGACAAAGTTAGTATGATCATAATTTGTATGTAAAAAAGAAAAATGAAGGAACTACTATTGTCTTGTTATATGTGGATGACATGTTGATCACATGAGACACTCTGAAGCTAATTGAAGACACTAAAACTAAGTTACAAAAGATATTTAAGATGAATGACCTTGGAGAATTGAAGTATTTCTTGGGAATAGAATTTGCATGATAAAAAAGGGGCATACTAATGCATCAAAGAAAATAATGCATTAGAACTAATCTCTGAATTAGGACTTGGAGCAGCTAAACCTACCAGAACACCTTGTGACACAAATATCAAGTTTACAACAAAGGAGTATGATGATCATAGCTATAAAGATGAATCTGCAGTCAATGATCCCTTGGTAAATCAACATGACTACCAAAGACTTATAGGAAAACTTCTATATCTTACTATGACCAGGCCAAACATTGCCTATAGTATACAAACACTTAGTCAGTCTTATATCAACCAAAGAAGTCTTATATGGATGCAACTATCAGGCTGGTTAGATACATCAAAAGAGAACCAGGACTAGAAGTACTATTATCTAGTCAGACCAAGAATGAAGCTACTGCATATTGTGATGCAGATTGGCATCATGTCCAAATTCAAGAAAGTCTATCACTGGTTACTTTGGGAAACTGGGAGATTCTATTGTGCCCTGAAAGTCTAAGAAGCAAAACACCATACTAGGATCTCAGCTGAAGCAGAATACAGAAGCATTGCTGCAACTGTGACTAAACTAATCTGGCTACTAGGACTTATGAAGGAACTTAGCATTGAAATCAAATTACCTACTTAGATTTATACTGATAGCAAGTTTGCTATACAGATTGCCTAAAATCCAGTCTATCGTGAAAGGATCAAACACATTTTGAAATAGATTGTCACTTCATAAGGGAGAAAAT
Organism: Capsicum rhomboideum; assembly: GCA_031232105.1. Classification (NCBI taxonomy): domain Eukaryota; kingdom Viridiplantae; phylum Streptophyta; class Magnoliopsida; order Solanales; family Solanaceae; genus Capsicum; species Capsicum rhomboideum. Next base: position 45,757,174 of record CP124716.1, read on the forward strand.
CAACCAAGGTCTAGTGACAGTCAACTACATTTCTACTAAAGAGTAGCATGTAGACATTCTTACTAAATGCCTTAACAGGGTCCAACATGAGTGTCTCTTGTCAAAGCTAGGCATCTTTAACATTTTTGGGATTACCTAACTTGAGGGGGAGTGTTGAAGTAGAGAAGAAATCAAAAACAATGACTGACACAGTCATAAATAGTGTTAACTACTTTTCGAAAAGTTAGTTATGAACTGTCTTAGCAGTAAATAAGAAAGGAGCTGCATTGATTAGTTGTGATCTATTTATTCTAGAAGGATCATCTCCCTACTATATATATGAGATGA